>JARHVA010008819.1:297500-400000 GCA_037957365.1 Torreya grandis | reverse complement strand
ATTAAGTATATTTTTGAGACTTAATATAATAGCTTAAGTCATTAAAATGAGTAATTTCTTGGTCATCCTATTAACCCTTTTTACTAGGCTTCTTGGAAAGATATTGATTAATGAATGAATATTAAAAAGATAAAATTATCCAGATGGTATATTTATTCTAAGAAATGCCCAAGTGTCCATGAAAGTGTGATGTGGAAATTACGGTTGATGAAACCATGATAAGACTTTGGTCAAAATTTAGTTAATAGATGAATTTGCTATCTATTTATATATTTAGTATGTACCTTTGAGAATAACTAAGTGTATAAGGGTATTATTATAACCATATGTTTCATAGGTATATTAGATACTATGCTTATATCTAAACTAGTAGTTTTGTGGAGAGATTTAATGAAGGAAGAAATTTAAACATATGAATACTAAGTTATGTTCATACAAGATACAACTTGACCTACCATTATCTAAGACTATGATATGATTGCCAGTAGAGGCAAATAGTTATCTATAGTTCAGTGGTGTTATGCAACATGTCAGTAAGATCAATTCATTAGCATCAAGATATGATGGAAACTTGTGAGTAGTAATATTTCATGAGTAAGTGATTAAACTTTTCTATAACAAATAATGCATTGTATTATGTGCATAGAGATGGTGTTTTCATCTAATTATTATACTAGATGATATAATCTTATAATTGTTGGTTAATAAAATTTGTGTAAGACTGTGTGTTCATGGTAGGAAACTCATGCACAAAAATCTATTATGTTATAAAATGTCATAGAGTTCTATAGTATGAAAAGTACCCATATGGTACATACTATATTTGACCCATGCCTAAATAAATGTATGTGTTGGTTGTTACTTTAATAAGTATGTTCGATAAAAGTTATAAGGATATAATAATTGCATGCATACCATATTGAGAGCACAAATGAATGTTAAGATATAAATATATACATTATATGACTTGTTTTTATAGTTATGCTTTCTTGTATACGAGCATATTCTTCTATGTTTATATGACTACTTTGTATGACTGTTTATGGATAAAATAGTAGTCATGCCAAAAAATACCATAATATGATGATATATGTTGTCTTGAGGTGTATTTACTTGGATCTTATTGACATAGTCTATAGTTTAATATGTGTTTTCCCTATGTGGTATAATCAGTGGTCATTGTTTTCAGTTTGGGATTGATTTTAAGGTAAGACCCATTCTTGCATAAATGATTATTTGTATATCTTGCTTTCTCCTTGTTTAGATTGTGATGTGATATTATTTCTAGGATAATTTAATCAACATGATTCTTTAAGTTACATACTATGACATATATATTGATTATACTAATAGTTAGTGAGACAAAATCCACTAGCCTAGGTAATACCACCAATAGATAATTTGATCAAGTGGTGTGTTATGAATTTGACCGATCTATATGATCATATATTATTTAAAAACTTGGGCCTAAGTAATGTTATATATATTTTCATTCATATGTTTGATTGTCATTCTACGCAATATTATGTTAGAATGGATTTATTTATGGTACACTACATATGTTTAGAAATCTTATAACACATGGGGTACTAAGATGTCTCACTAGATTTATCGCAACATTATATCTACCTATCTATGAAAGGAGGGCCATTTCCTAATAAGGGATTGTTCAGGGGATCATTGGTCTATGGTTAGTATGGTAAATCAATCAGATGATGTTCTCCCTCCTCCACTATAGGATTACCTGGATATGACACTTATGATTATCAATGATACATGAGTTGGTTCAACTTGAGCTCTAGAGAGCTTGGTATCTATAATTGTATGAGTCCATATGCCTGAATTAATGTAATTGTATTATGTACTTGTATATTTGATTATTAGATATTGTATTGCCAAACCAGCTGTAGCTGTGTCCTATTATATTTAGTTTTATGTGGAGTTGTATAAGATTTATATTATATGCAGTTGTTGAATTTGAAGAACTATTATTCTTTGTTATGTTTATGGTATATATTATTGTTTTATTTTGAATGAATGATAATAGTTTAATTGTAAAAAAAAACTCTACTACATTTTCTAAGTACAACTTGAGTGGTTGTTTCATTTGGTATAAGAGCTAGGTTTTGATCTTGGGACATGTTTAGAATGAGAGGCTAGGTACTTAACAAGATTGTAGTGTATATATAATTTAAAATAAACAACCAATAATTTTCTATATGTTCATACAATATAAATATGTTTGGTTTACAATAGGTCACCTATTCAAATTATGGGAGAAGCATTTTTAGCACCTTATTATGATTCACTACTTCATAAATGTTGGTTTTATAACATAGAGGATCATTTTCCTTTAATAGCCATTATAGGGTTTATAAGTAACAATAATGATAATAATACTAATAATAATATTTATAGTATGGTTGGAGAGGATGACAGTCCCTTCAGAAACATTCATAAAGAAGTGAAATCCTTCATGTATGATGGGCAACTTGCTGAAATAGCAACAACAACATGGTCGATGAAACTCCTAAATGTTGGTTGATGTAAATGGTATCATGTGCTTCTAAACTACTCTACAACACCACTTTCCAAAACCACCTCTATTCTCAACCATGCTATTTTTAATAGAATATTCCATTTTTTCTCTTTGTATGATGAAACTGCAAGGCCTTACCCACTGTATAAGCCTCTAGCTTAAATAAGGCCAAGTTTATATAATTTGATTGCTAAGTCAATATGTGTGGAGTCTAGATTAAAATTATAAGACTTTATAAAATAATGCTAAATACATATTTATATATATTAAACATAGAGAAATTAATAGGAAGCTAAAATTATGAATAAAGCACTGACTTTAAATAATTTAAGTGAGTTTTATTTAAATTGAGACCATGTTTACTTTGGAAAATGAAATTGGTAAAATGAAATTATATTTATTCTTTAATATAAGATCAAAAGTTTAGTGTAATTTTATTATTACCTCATATTTTTGTATTGTGTTTTGAACATGATTAACATGGAAATAAGAAGGATCTATGAACTAGGTAAATTGGCAAACATGCATAATATTAATTATTAAGTACATTTTTGAGACCTAATATAATAGATTGAGTCATTAAAATGATTAATTTATTGGTCATATCATATTAACCCTTTTTACTAGGCTTCTTGGAAAGATATTGATTAATGGATGAATATTAAGAAGATAAAATTGCCTAGATGGTATATTTATTCTAAGTCATGCCCAAATGTCCATGAAAGTGTGATGTGGAAATGATGGTTGATGAAACCATGATAAGGCTTTGGTTATAATTCAGTTAATATATGAATTTTATATCTATTTTTATATTTAATATGTACATTTGAGAACAAATAAGTATATAAGGGTATTCTTATTACCATATGTTTCATAAGTACATTAGATACTATGCTTATATCTAAACTAATAGTTTGGTGGAGAGATTTAATGAATAAGTAACTTTAACCATTTGAATATTAAGTTATGTTCATATAAGATACAACTTGAACTACCATTATCCAAGACTATGATACGATTGCTAGTAGAGGCAAATAGTTATCTGTAGTTCAGTGGTGTTATGCAGCATGTCGGCAAGGTCAATTTAGTAGCATCAAGATATGATGGAAACTTGTTAGTAATATTTAATGAGTAAGTGATTAAAGTTTTATATAATAAATAATGCATTATAATGTGTGTAGAAAGATGGTGTTTTCATCTGATTATTATATTGGATGGTATAATCTAGTAATTGCTAGTTAATAAAATTATGTGTAAGACTATGTGTTCATGGTAAGAAACTCATGCAAAATAATATATTATGTTACAAAATTTCATAGAGTTCTATAGTATGAAAATTACCTATATGGTACATACTATATTTGACCCACACCTAAATAAAAGTATATGTGTTGGTTGTTACTTAAATAAGGATGTTTGATAACAGTTAGAAAGATATAAAAATTGTGTGCATACCATATTGAGATCAAAAATGAATGTTGAGATATAATTATATGAATTTTATGAATTGTTGTTATAATTATGCTTGCTTGAATATGAGCGTATGCTTATATGTTTATATGATTGGTTTATATGATTATTTATGGATAAACTAGTAGTCCTATCTAAGAATACTAGACTATGATGATATATATTGTCTTGAGGTGTAGTTACTTGGATATTATTAACATAGTCTATAGTTTAATGTGTGTTTTACTTGGGTGGTATAATCAATGGTCATTGTTTCTATTTTGGGATTGATTTTAAGGTAAGACCCATTCATGTGTAGATGATTATGTGTATATCTTGCTTTCTCTTTGTTTATCTTGTGATGTGATATTATTACTAGGAGAATGTAATCTTCAAGACTCTTTGAGTTACATACTATGACATATATTGATGATACTAATAGGTAGTGAGGTGGATTCCACTAGCCTAGGTAATACCACTGATAGATAATTTGATCAAGTAGTGTGTTATGAATTTGACTGATCTATATGATCATTTATTATTTAAAAACTTGGGCCTAAATAATATTATATGCATTGTCATTCATATGTTTGATTTTTATGCTATGTGATACTATGTTAGAATGGATTTATTTATGGTACACTTCATGTGTTTAGAAATCTTATAGCACATGGGGTACTAGCATGTCTCACTAAATTTATCACACTATTCTATCTACCTATTTATGAAGGGAGGGACATTTCCTAATAGGTAATTATATGGGGGGTCATTGGTCCATGATTATTGTGGTAAAGCACTTAGATGATGCTCTCCCTCCTCCACTATAGTACTACCTGGAGACAACACTTGTGATTATCAATGATACAAGATTTGGTTCAACTTGAGCTCCAAAGAGCTTTGTATCTATCATTGTATGAGGCCATATGCCTAAAGTAATGTAATTATATTATGTACTTATATATTTGATTATTATATGTTGTATTGTCAGACCAAATGTAGTTGTGTCCTATTGTATTTTTTTTTTATGGAGTTGTATAAGATCTATATTGTATACCGTTATTGAATATGAAGTACTATTGTTCTTTGTTATGGTTATGGTATATCCAATTGTTTTATGTTTTGGAATGAATGTTAATTGTTTAATTGTAAAATGAATTTGAGGAGTGGTTTCATTTGGTATCAGAGTTGTGGCTCAAACTCTAGGACCTAATGAGTTTATTAGCATTTTTGTACCTTTTGTGGAGAATTATGAAAGTGTGTTTGGTTCATTGAGTGTGTAATATAGAGTATTCATACCCCCTTGGATTTGATAAAGGGTTGGGGTATCGAGTGTCTCATTGGTGATGTTTGTGTATGGTGTTTGGGTAGGTGAGTTCATAACTTAGTTCTTGAATTATGAACTAGAGTTTCCTACCATGCTTTTAATTTTTAGATTGGACACATTGAGTGTGATTTTGTCTTTCTTGAATCACCTTCACCATGTATATTTTGTGTTTTGTGAGTGTTTTAAAATCATGGAGTTCTTCTCACTGAAGTATTTATGCATTTTTTTGTGTCTTACTTACACAAACCTTAGTAATGGAAATCCTCTAATACCATTCTAGAGTGGCACCATCGAGTGTAGTGGATATTTTCTTATAGTTGATTGTATATACATCTTGATTTTCTATTAATTTATGTTAGGATTTTGTTATGTATGAGTATCCTTGTATATACTTGTGAAGAGGATTCATCTCTCTTAGTTGGCTTAGAGGTGAGTTGTTATGTTTTCACTCTCTTCCTACGTCAGTTTAAGCTATCAAAAAGATTCACATTTTTAGGATATTGATATAGAGTTTCATTTGGTGGAAGACTTGTTTTTAAATTGTTACTTGATCTTATTCTTTTGAGTTTATGGGATAGTGTTTCTATTTATTGTTGATGTATCCTTTTGGTTCATATTTTCTTCCCAGTTGTAGAAGTAGTTTATCATACTACACTTACAAGTTTGGTAAGTGAATATTGATTGGAAACTTAGATTTTGATGTTCCTTCTATCATGTGAGGGTATGTAGGAAGTTTTAGTTTATGAGATGCTAGTTCTTTACTTTCTAATTGTGGCTTTTAGAATCATAATTTTATCTAACTTATAGACTTGATCATGAGGAGTGGCTAATAATGAATTTATACTATAGTTGATTATAACTATTACGTTATTAAATAAATTTGTTAGATTGATATTATTTTGAAGAGTACTATGTGTACCTTTTGATGAGAGAAAGTAAGGTAAAATATGCACATAATATTTGGTAAATATAAAAGGGTTGATATAAACTTTTTAATTTTTATATAAGCAAGGAGACATTATCTCACTTATAAGGTATTACAGATGGTGTAGTCCTTATCCTTTTTATGTTATATTAGTTACGATATTATTTATTTTTACTATGAATATAACAATATAGGTTAAGTTATAGGATATGAACTAATTTTTATTAATTAGTAGCAAATTTATTCAATCTTAGGATGATTGTATAATTTTTATCGTGTGTATGTTAGTACATATGGAATATTGTAGCATATAGTATTTTCTTTATGATCTATTAGAAAAGATTTTTGAACCTTGTACACATTTTGAAGATCATCCAGTCATGGAGATCTAAGAAATGATTGGTGAAATAAGAACATGATTTATAAGTGATAAGATGATATCCTACTTAGCCTCCCATTAACTCAGTTGATATCGAGTTAGATCCGATAGATGGACTTGTCAAATCTAGAACTTGAAAGGTATAACTTGCCAAATTCAGTCATATGATCATTTATTTTGACTTTTATGATAAACTCATATGTTTTTGAGTTAGCAGTGAAACTTTTACTGAGTTATTTATTATACTTTTTCTTTTAGTTCTAAACCTCAGGGGGGGTCATGATAAAACTAATCAACTTAAAGTGACTTTCATGAAACTTGTTTGTAGAATAGGAAATGTCACAGAGTAGAGTCTTGTGCGATTAATTCTCTAAAAATAGTGCTAACTAGGGGAACTAGTACAAGTTATTCAGGTAAATTTTACATGATATGATAATAGATAGTATGTTTTTATGATGTTAGATTCTATTTGTTAATCATAACTTTTTCTTGAATGAGAGTCATTGGGTTGATGACCAGTTGTAGGGGGGAGGATGTCACACCCTAATTTCAACTTGTAATTGATATCCTTTAATCCATTGATTAATATTTGGTTACCATTGCTTTGACTTGAGCATTTTGATATATATTGGTATAGGGCAGTAGTATTATTGATTAGTATACATTGTATAACAATTATATTTTGATATTTTTGTACATTGAGGATGTATAATTATTAATTTTGTATCATTGGTTTATGATGAATCAAAGTAACTACCTAATTATTGTGAGGTGGATACAAGATAGGTCCTAGCCTCAGGGTTTGACAAGGGAGAGCATCATTGGAGAGGGTTGACTAGATGGAGTGATTGAGGGAAATACTAATAAAAAATGCTAGTGACCCTACATACACACACACACACACACACACACACACACACACACACACACACACTGTAGATTTTAAATGATAGGCATAAATGGTAGTGTGTAATTACAAATTATTTATTGCAATTATATTTGTGTGTATGTGAAATTAGTTTTAGTGTGTATTTAATTTCTTTAGCCTAATTGATTTGGTTTTTGAATTTTAAGTCCGAAAAATAAAAATTAAGTGCCTTTAGAAATAATTATCTTAGAATTAAAATGAAATTAATGACTTATCTTATTTTTATTTAAATAATTATTAATAATAGTTTTTTAAAAATTATATGAAAGCCTTGTTAATGCAAGTTAAGGTTAAAAATTGAATTTTGCATGAATTTACATAAAATTAGGAAAATATATCTTAATATTATTTTGTTAACTTAGCATTATTTTGGTAAACTAAAGTAAAAGAAAGAGTTAATGAAAGTCAAGATTATTTTTGAATTTAAAGTAGGGATTTATTTAAAAATAGAAATTAAAGATATAATTAATTATTATGACAACTTAAGTTTAAATTTAGAGAACAAGAAAATAGATGTATACATGCACAAGAGTGGGTGAAATTTTTGGGATAGAATTATTTTCTATAAATAAAGCCTCTTGGAAATAAAATAAAACACAGTCGGAGAGAGATAAAGGTAGGAGAAGAAGGAAAGGATGGGATTTAGAGAAGGCAAAAGCAAAAGATAGTAAGCTTATTATTTTTTTGAATAGATGTAGGTTTTGTTATAAAATATTTTTGTTTGTATGATTATACTAATTCTATAAAATGAATATGGATTATATTCGATAAAAGCCAAAAATTTCATTATCATAAAAAATTTAGTTGAAAAATAGTTATAAAAAATTGTTGTAATTTGAGGTAAGTGCCATATATATATATATATATATATATATATATATATATATATATATATATATATATTAGAAATGAATTTCACTAATAAAATAGGCATTAATAAGCTAATTAAGAAGGTTGCATTTTGATAAAATACTAAGTTATTTATTTATTGCACTAAGTCTTTTTAAAAATCCCAATTAGCAATAGAGATACCTGAATTACTTTTAGGTTACCAAGTGATAAATTGAGAGCAACACATAAAAAAAGGATGCTATGTAATTATATAACATGTTGAGAATTTATGGCAATGCCTAGCCTTTAATGACATAGTCTAATCCTTAAATTAAAATGCCAGCTTGTGTTTAAATTGATGTTGAAAACATCGTAATTATAAGGATATATAAATTCTAGGGTGGAGTTTTAAGTGGAAGTCACTACATAGGATAAGCCACTGTTTATATATATATATATATATATATATATATATATATATATATATATATATATATATATATATATATATATATATATATATATATATATATATATATATATATATATATTTTGAAAGCATGGTATATTTTGATAAAACACTTTTGTTGTGTTTTCATTATAGAGGCTACATAGTGAGCCTATGTTTCAATTAGGGGCTAAGTATAACTTAGCTTAAGACTACATTGTAAATACAAGGCCAAGGAGAATAGCCTATAAGAGTTTGCAATCCTTGCTAGGATCTTGAAGAAGTTGAATGGCTTATAACACATCAAGGATGCAAAACCTAAGCTATAAAGGACTTTCTAATGGAGTGTAGAATGTTTGGAATGATAGATTGGGTACTTAATAATTTTTTTGTGTACATATAATTTAAAATAAATAACCTAACAACTGTTTGGATGTTCATCCAATAGAAATATGTTTGGTTTACAGTAGATCACCTGTTCAAATTATGAGAGAAGCATTTTTAGTGCCTCTTTATGCTTCACTACTTCATAAATACCAATTTTTCAACATGGAGGGTCATCCACCTTTCATGTCCACCATAGGGGTTAGTAGTAATAGTATGCTAATAATTATCATCTTTGTAGTATGGTTGGATAGGATTGCAATCGCTTACAAAGCATTCATAAAGAAACAAAATCCTTCATGTATGATGGGCAACTTGTTGAAATAGCAACAACATTAGATAATGAAACTCCTAACTGTTGGTCAACGTAAATGACATCATGTGCTTTCAAACCACTCAGCACCACCACTTTACCAAACTACTTCTATTCTTAACCTTGCTATTTATAATAGAATATGTCATTTTGATTCTTTGTGTGACAAAACTATAGGGCCTTACCCACTGTATAAGATTTTGGCTAAAAAAAGGCCAAGTTTATATATTTTGATTACTAAGTCAATGTGTGTAAAGTTTAGATTAAAATGCTAGGCCTTTATAAAATATTGCTAAATATACATCTATATATATTAAACATAGAGAAACTAACAGGAAGCTAAAATTATGAATAAAGCATTGACTTTAAATGATTTAAGTGAGCTTTATTTAAATTGAGACCATGTTTACTTTGGAAAATAAATTGGTAAAACAAAATTATATTTATTCTTTAATGCAAGATCGAATGTTTGGTGGAATTTTATTATTGCCTCAGATTTCCATATTATGTTTTGAATGTGATTAACATGGACATAAAAATGAATTATAAACTAGGTAAATTGACAAATAGGGATAATATTAGTTATTAAGTATATTTTTAAGACTTAATATAATAGCTTGAGTCATTAAAATGAGTAATTTCTTGGTCATATCCTATTAACCCTTTTTACTAGGCTTTTTGGAAAGATATTGATTAATGGATGAACATTAAGAAGATAAAATTTCCCAAATGATATATTTATTCTAAGTTATGCCCAAGTGTCCATGAAAGTGTAATGTGGCAATGATAGTTGATGAAACCATGATAAGACTTTGGTCAAAATTTAGTTAACAGATGAATTTGCTATCTTTTTTATATTTAATATGTACCTTTGAGAATAAATAAGTGTATAAGGGTATTCTTATAATCATATGTTTCATAAGTACATTAGATACTATGCTTATATCTAAACTAATAGTTTGGTGGAGATATTTAATGAAGTAGGAACTTTAAGCATATGAATACTAAGTTATGTTCACACAAGATACAACTTGACCTACCATTATTCGAGACTATGTTATGATTGCCAGTAGAGATAAATAATTATCTATAGTTTAGTGGTGTTATGCAACATGTCGACAAGGTCAATTCAATAGTGTTAAGATAGGATGAAAAATTGTGATTAGTAATATTTCATGAGTAAGTGATTAAAATTTAATAGAACAAATAATGCATTGTATTATGTGCATAGAGATGGTGTTTTCATCTAATTTTTATACCAGATGGTAAAATACGGTAATTGCTTGTTAATAAAATTGTAAGACTATGTGTTCATGGTAGGAAACTCATGCAAATAATTTATTATGTTATGAAATGTCATAGAGTTCTATAGTACAAACGGTACCTAGATGGTACATACTATATTTGACCCATGCCTAATTAAATATATATATGTTTGTTGTTACTTTAATAAGTATGTTTGATAATAGTTAGAAGGATATAATAATTGTGTGCATACCATCTTGAGAGAAAAATGAATGTTGAGATAGAATTATATGCATTACATGACTTGTTATAGTTATGATTGTTTGAATATGAGCATATGGTTCTATGTTTATATGACTGCTTTGTATGATTATTTTTGGATAAACTAGTAGTCATGCCCAAGAATATCAGACTATGAGGATATATGTTGTCTTGAAGTGTAGTTACTTAGATATTATTGACATAGTCTATAGTTTAATGTGTGTTTTACCTAGGTGGTATAATCAATGGTCATTGTTTCTAGTTTGGGATTGATTTTTAGGTAAGACCAATTCATTCATAGATGATAATATGTATATCTTAATTTATCATTATTTAGCTTATGATGTCATATTATTTCTAGTAGAATGTAATCTGAATGAGTCTTTGAGTTACATACTTTGACATATATATTTATGATACTAATAGGTAGTGACACGGATTCCACTAGCCTAGGTAGTATCACCAATAGATAATTTGATCAAGTGGTATGTTATGAATTTGAATGATCTATATGATCATATATTATTTAAAAACTTGGGCATAAGCAATGTTATATACATTATCATTCATACGCTTGATTTTCATGCTATGTGATATCATGTTAGAATGGATTTATTTATGGTACATTGCATGTTTTTAGAAATCTTATAGCACATGAGGTTTTAGCACATCCCACTGGATTTATCATAAAGTTCTATCTACCTATCTATGAAGGGAGGGGCATTTCTTGATAAGGGATTATGCGAGGGTTTTTTGATTCATGGTTAGTATAATAAAGTGCTCAGATGATGCTCTCCCTCTTCCATTGTAGTACTACCTAGAGATGACACTTGGTATTATCGATGATACATGAGTTGGTTTAACTCGAGCTCTAGAGAGCTTAATATCTATCATTGTATGAGTCTATACGTTTGAAGTAATGTAATTGTATTATGTACTTGTATATTTGATTAGTAGATGTTGTATTGTCAGACCAACTATAACTGTGTCCTATTGAATTTGGCTTTCTGTGGAGTTGTATAAGATTTATATTGTATGTAGTTGTTGAATTTGAATAACTATTGTTCTATGTTATGGTTATGGTATATTGTATTATTTTATTTTGTGGAATGAATTCTAATTGTTTAATTTTAAGAAAAATCTACTACATTTTCTAAGTACAACTTGAGGGGTTATTTCATGAAGTTTCATTTATAAGATAATTATCAAGATTTTATCTTTAAAATTACAATCAATTATGGAAGTAATTATTGAGGATTAACAAGGTGATTTTGTCCATAAAAGACAAATCCAAGATGAGATCATTATTTTCTATAAAATTTGTTCACTCAATGGATAAATCAAAAGTGTTGGAATGGATAAACATGGATAAGGCTTGTGATAGATTAGACTAGAGATTTTTAGATAAAATCATGAGATGATTTGGTTTCCAAGACAAGTTCAGGAAAATTAGAAGATCTTGCATTTTTACTTACATGTTCTCAATTCTTGTGAATGGAGTGTCATAAGGTTTTTTTCAAAGTGGTAGATGAGTTAGACAAGGGGATCTCTTATCCCATTTTATTTTCATCCTTATGGTAGAATCTTTGAGCATATTTATTTCAAATATAGTGACAATTTGAGAGTTAACTTTTTTTAAGTCGGCTATGAATGTGGGCCCAATGTCTCATCAATAATTTTATGATGATACCATTATTATGACAGAGGAATCTATCAAGGAAGAAATTTTTTTAAATAAAATTATGTTTATGTATGAACAAGCTTCTAACCAAAAAGTAAATTTTGAAAAATGTTCTATTTTCCTTTTCAATACACATTTGGGAAGGCAATCTAGAATAACTCAGATCTTGGGATTACAAATCAAATAAAATCCTTCCTCTTATCTGGGCATACCTATGTTTAGCATCAATATCCCTCTTACAACTTAGAATTCTCTAGTACTAATATTTAAAAGAAAGCTAACTAGTTGGAAAGGGAAGCTTCTCTCTTGGGTAGGCAAACTCTTGATTATCAAAAATGTCTTTTAGAGTCTTTTAGTTTATCTTCTTTCTCTTTTTAATCTCCCTAAGATCATATAAGATAATCTTAATAAAATTCAAATAAAATTTTTATGGATAGGTGCTAAAGAGATAAATAGAAGTCATTTGGTGGCTTGGGAAAAAGTTTGCATGGCCAAAGTCAAATGAGGTTTAGTTATTGGAAGATTAAATTGGATGATTACAAATCATATCTCTAAGTTTGTTTGGAGATTTCTCAAGAGATCTAGTAATTGAGTTAATATTTTAAGATTCAATCACCTAGATGACATAGATCATATTTGTATTTTTGAAAATGAATATTTTGGTCATGGATCTCATTTTTGGAAATTTCTAAATGCTAAAAAGAATGTTATTTCTTATATTTCTAAATGGAAACTAGGAAATGATATCCATGTTAATTTATGGAAAGACCCATGGATTTTAGACTAACATCTAATAACTTTAGAATCATGAAAAAGCATTCAAGCTCACATTCAAAATAAATATGGTATTCCGGTTCAATATTTTCGGTAGATTATAAAAGGTACAAGAAATTGGAAAATTTTGAGCATCGAAATTAGATCAAGAAGATAATATAATTCTAAATAACCTATGTAATTTGTGGAGAACACATCATTTACCTAAAACCATCAATGAGGATCATTTGATATGGAAAGAGTATATTGATGGATAATAGCAATTCATATCTAGTTATAATTTAGTGGCTAATCTTCCAATAAATGATGTGAATTGGGATAAATTATGGGACAAGTTATTCATACCTAAAGTTGAATTTTTCATGTGAATGGATATTCGAATTAAAGTGTTGACTATGGAAAATTTAAGGAAAAGAGGTTTCACATTGATCAATAGGTGCCGTTTGTGTGAAAATGATAATGAAATAGTTTTCCATTTGCTACTTGAATGCCCATTTGCCTATGAGGTATGGATCTTATTCCTTAAAAAAACTAATGTATTTTGAGTATTCATTGGTTTTTTGTTTGAATTTAGGAAATCTTAGGAGTGTTTTTTTCAAAATTATCTCTTGAATAAAAAATGGAAGCTCACTTTTCCTCATGTTATATTGAGAATTTGGGGTGAAAAAAATGACAAAATTTTTAGGAATAGAAAGCACTGAAGTATGGTTTTAAATAATAAGATTTTTTTGGCTATTGGGAAAACTTTTAAATCTATGACTAGTGGAAAAGGTAAAAAATTACATATGTTTTAAAAATAACCAATTTTAAATTGGAAAAATAATTCTCTGTGTATTGGTAATATTGATCCCAAAGATGAAATAATAAAGAGGATGAAATGGAAACCTCCTCCTATTAAGTAGCTAAAGTTAAATTTTGATGGGGCCTCTAAGGGAAATCCAGGGCCCTCAAGAAGAGGAGGGATTATCAAATAAAATTAAATAAGGTTTATTGTTGCTTATTAAATCTAACCATTGGGTAGAATCTATTTTTGCCCTTTGGGGAATAAAATCGGCTAAACAATTAAGTTTTTAACATCTCATCATTGAGGGAGATACTGAATATTATAAATTATCTTTTAAAGAAAACATTTGTGAGTTGGATCATAAAATAGGTCATGGATGAGGCTATATCAAATTTAGAATCTCTTTTAGAGGTATCCATTCATCACATTTACCATAAAGATAATAAGGTTGTTGACTGGTTCACTAACAGGGAATTTAGTTCTACTAATTTTATTAGATGGACTGTGAAAGATGAATTAACTCAAGATATATACTAGAAATAAATAAGGAAATTCCTATTTATGATGTTCAACATGGTTAAAAATGTGGGGGTCTTCTCTAATTTAAAAATAATACTCACTGGAACATTATTGTTAAGTCTCTTTTTATTATCATGAATTTTTTTAGAGTTATGCCCCTTATCTTATTGACTGTTCCTAGAGAGAAGCTTCTAGATTTTTTAGGGATAATAAAACACAAATTAAAGACTTATAAATATTTTAAGAGACTCAATAATGAATTTAAGTGGGTTGGCATGAGGTAGTGAAGGGGAATTGTCATTTTGCATTTGGAGAATTTCAAAATTCCTTATTTTAGTTCAACGAGCCAGAGAAATTTTTTATTCATGGGGATATATAATAGAACTGAACCTAAGATGCCAAAGGAATTTAAGAATAATGAAGAAGTTTGGGAGATCCTAAAAACAAAGGGAATGAAAAATTTCATGAAGAGAAGAGAAGAATATGACAAACATGTTTTGGCTTTATTTGTTAACTCTTTAGACAACAACACACTGAATATCAGTAGGTTCTTGCTTGACATCTCTAAATAATTGATCACTCGTGTCATTGAGCTGGAAATGGTGGTAACCAAAGTATACAAAGCTAGTAGAGATTATAAGAAAGAGAAATACAACATTATTGATGGAGGGAAAAACTTTTAAGGTGTTGCATAATGGTTTTGACTCTAAATCTCTATCGAGGCCTTATGGAGATATGGCCTTCCATATTATGCAATATATCATACTACAGGGTAGGTTAAATGTTGTGCATTATTATTTGTTTGTTTTTATCAATATTTTAGACATGTTATTCCTTTGAGTTTACCTTTTTACATTCTACTTTATATGGAAACTTATATTGAAAAAGTTAAAAAGGGTAAATAAATAGTTCTGAGGCATGAATGAGTCATTTTTCTCATCCATAAATATTTCAAAGGAAGGAATCAAATCACCCCTAATCTTACCAAACCTAAAAAAGGTAAATAAGAAGTTATAAACGTCCAAAATATTTGGATTAAGTATCTGGGTAGCATTAGAATACTACCATGAACATCCCTAAATCTCAAGGGGTTGGTTTTAAGAATCAACTAATAAGTGATACTAAAGATCCTCTAGGGACTAATCAAAAGGTAGGAAACACAAGCAAAACTAGTCTTTTAATTAGTTAGTCTATGTCAATTGATGATGTTTCTAGAGATAAGGAGAGAAATGCCCAAAATATGTCTGAAAGGGAGAAAAATAAGACTTCAACTAACAAAACTAACAAGGGAAAGAGAAAGTGAGTGATTGTCCAAAGGAGAAACTGAGAGTATCCTCCTATAATTATTAATAAAAATGCATGAAATAATAGAAAATAATATCATGAATTAATATATTTAGATAGTTAACAAAACACTTTAAAAGATTGAATTGATCACAGGCCACTTCGAGGGGGCAACCTCATTTGAGCAAGTGCAATATAATAAATTCATGGATGTCTTCCTTGGCCTCAACACTTAATTATGTAATAAGTCTAATATAATTAAATACTGGTTCCCCTACATGTGGGATAAAAAAATGCTCACGAGATGACTTAAAAAGCATATACATCCATAGGAACTATTACACTAACAAAATAAAGAGAAGGGGTAGCATGGGTTCTTAACATCCCTTCCCTCTTAGAAAAATATGTGTCCTCAAAGCTTTAGATGTGGGAATTGATGTTGAATCTAAAATAGTGGTTCTCATGGTGTATCCTTTGGTTGCATTTTTTGCCACTAAATTAAAACATCTATGATGGAGTGGGAGTGAAGTTGGCATGTGCACCTATCCAAGATTGCCTCCGACTCAAGAAAGATAGACCCCTAATTATTAAGTTATAGTAAAATAGTCTGCACTTTGATATTTATGCCAAGAACATTTTTTAGACAAGAGACATGAAATACTAGGTGAACTTGGAAAGAAGGTGGTAGCTCTAACTTATAAGAAACTGACCCAATCTTCTAGAGAACCTTATAGGTCCCATAGAACTTGGGAGCTAGATTATGATGCCTTTTGATTTTTAGGGAGGATTTTTTATACAACTATAGGTGAATAAAAAACATATCACCTACTTGAAAAGTGTGCTTAAAATGGTGTTGATCAGTTTACTATTTCATTAAATTTTGTACCATATGAATATTGTCCCATATGGTGCTAAAGATCTGATCTTGAGTGTGGAGAATCATATCAACCACTTGAATTGATGAACTACTGAGGGTGTACAATAGGATAACTAGTGGTGCTTAACCATAAACTACTTCATATGGAGTCATTTTCATTGAAGTGTGGTGGGAGGTATTGTACCACCATTCAAGATGGGGGAGCCACTTGGCCCACTGATGTTGTTGTTCTGAGGTGAAGTAATAAATAAAATTTTACAAGCATTTATTGATAATTTTAGTTTGCCCATCCATTTGGGGATGATACTAAGAACTCATCTTCAATTGGATATCATTACAACAAAATATTTCTATCCAAAAATGGCTAGTGAAAGTTACATCATGATCTAAGACAATGGATGAAATAATTCCATGAAGATTGAAAATCTAGTCCAAGAAAATTTATGTGACTATGGAAGTGGTATAAGGATGGCTGAGGGAATAAAAATGACTATATTTGGAGAGACAATAAACCACAACCAATATTATTATTTCCCTTCAAATTTAGGGAGCCCCTTAATGAAATCCATAGAAATATCAATCTAAATCCTGGTAGGGATGGGAAAGGGTTCGAGCAACCTAGGGATGAGTGTTGTTTCACCCTTATTACATTTATGATATCAAATTAAACCACCATCTATTTAATTTTATTTTTCATTCCCTTCCAAAATAATTAATGTCATGCCTGCTCATAAGTTTTAAGGAACCCTGAGTGACTTGCTAATGGATAAGTATGGAATTCATAGAATATAGCCTTTTAAAGATATGTGCTTTGGGGAAGCACCAGACTACCCTTGTATCAAAAAGAACCACCATCCTAAGAATAATGTGGTATAATAGAAGTGTTAGTGGCCAAAATTTGAATGATTTGAGATAATTATGAGTCATTGACATACCCTTATTGTATAGTTTCCAACCAATTTGGAATAGGCATGAAAATAGATGAAAGGGAGGCTTGGTCTATATGCACAAGATAAAACATCAACCACAATATTTTACTTACCCTTACTATACATGATCTCCTAGTCATAACCCATGAGTTTACTAACCCATTTATGTTGTGATGGGGAAAAGACCCATTATTTTAGGAAATATTTCAGACTTTGATAATCAATTTTGATGCAAAAATAATTCCCCAGTAGTTATGGATACCACTTTTGTACTACATGTAAAATAGTCATCATTTCCTTCTCATAAGTAGAGAGTACTAAATTCTTTCTCAAAAGGGATTTTATAGTGAATGCAATGGGGCATATTTCTTGGAGAAGAGCAACAACAAGTCCATTGCCAGAAGCATCATTCTTGATAGTGAAGGTCTTGGCAAAATATGGCATAGCTAGAATAAGTGTAGTACACATAACTTGTTTCACTTTTGAAAATACACACTCAGCCACTTGTGACTATATAAAAGCATATTTTTTCAACATAGCTATCAGTGGAGCTATAATCTTCCCATAATCCTTGACAAACTTATGATAGTATCTAGTCAGACCCAAAAATCCATGGAGGCTCTTGAGTGTCTGAGGATGATGCCAATTTGTCATGATAACTATTTTCTTAGGATCCACTCAAACCCCTTGGGCTGAAATAATATTCCCAAGATACTCCACTTTGTCTTGGCCAAAAGTACATATGGAATATTTTGCACAAAGATGATGGTTAGAGAGAAGCTATAGTGTGAAATCTAGATGATGGAGATGCTTAGACCATGTTTTATTATAGATGAGGATATCATCAAAGAAGACCAAAGTGAATATTCACAAGTAGATATAGAATATTTTATTCCAATGCCTAGAATGTTAAAGCAACATTAGTGAGGCCAAAGGGCATGACTAGAAACTCATAGTGGTCATCATGCCTGTGAAAATTTGTCTTAGGGATAACATCCTCTCGAAGTTAGATCTAGTGATATCTAGAGTGGAGATCCAACTTGGAGAAAAAATGAGTGCTATAACACTCATAAAGAATAGGGATTAAAAACTTATGCTTGACTGTGATGTGATTAAGTGCATGGAAGTCAATGTAGAGGCACCATGATCCATCTTTTTTATGAACAAGGAGAATTGGGGAATAAAATGGGCTAGTACTAGGTGAATAATGCCTTGCTTTGGTAAGTCTTAAATGAACATCTTGATCTCAATATTTTGATAAAATATTGTTCTAAATATTGTCATTGATGTCAAATGTCTAACATTATTCATGATAAAGGCCCCATTTCATTTAATGGTGTTTTTAATATTCATATCTTGGATAATGTGTGTTAATATTTATTTAATATTAATGAATATATTTTTGGTTGCATATAATTCAAAAGAGGGCCCATGGAGAAGTAAAAGAATCACAAGGTAAAAGATAAAAGAGGAATGGGATGCATTTTCTCATGAAGAGTCATCTTGAGGAATTCCAAGAGTCACCATGTGAAGACAAAAGAGGGTATGGTGCATTTTTCCATGAAGGGACACTTTGAGGAATATGAAAAGTCACCAAGATAAAGAAAAAAGAGGAAAAGACACTTTTACTTATGAAGGGTCACCATATGACTTTTCAAATGCAAGGATATGAAGGGTCATGCAAGTTTGGCACCATTTTCTATGAGGATTGAAGGGTCACAAAGGGTGAATGCCAAAGGTCATTTAGAAAGCTATAAATAAAGGCTCGAGAAGCCATTTGAAATATACAAGAGAGTGCATGTTTTTGTATTTGTTTTTGAAGAGAGAAAATCAAAAGATATTGTAGAGTTCTATCATTTGTTGAGTAAGCAACATTAAAAGATAGTTATGTTTTATACAGAAGAGGGATTGGTGCTCATGTGGGTTGGTGCTCACAAATATTTTCAAGGGGTTGGTGCTCACAAATAGTTGCTACTCGGCAAAGGGGTTGGTTCTCCTGCAAGTTGGTGCTTGAGAAATTTGTATTTTGATTTGGTGCTCATTCATATACTTGAGATTTTTCTTCATAGTTTTTCCCACTTTGGGTTTCCATGTAAAAATATGGTGTCTCTCTCTCATGTGGTGTATATTATTATTTCAATTTTGTTGGGTATCTTGAATGTGTGATTCAATGGTTAAAGAAAAGAAATAATATTAAGTAAAAGATATATGATATACTGATTTGACTCCCTCTTAGTATATTTCATGCTCAATAATTGGTATCAAAGTAGGTTCTTTTTGAAAAAGTTTTACAGCTTGAAGGTAGATCAGGAAAGCATGATGGCTAGATCACATGAAGGATTTTATATAAATAAGTCACCTTTGTTTAATGGGATGAATTATGTTTTTTGGAGCATAAAGATGAAGACTTATTTGATGGCCCTTGGATTCAACATTTGGAAAGCAGTGGTGGAGGAATATGAAGAGCCATTACTCTGGCAGAAAAGAAGTCAAGTGAAAATAATGCTAAAGCTTTAAATGCTATTTTATATAGTTTATGTGAATTAGAATTTTTTAAAGTTATGAAATGTAAATATTCTCATGAAACTTGGATAAAACTTGAGAATATTTAAAAATGTGATGGAAAGGTCTAACAAGCTAAGCTTTAGACTTTTAGAAGACAGTTTGAGAGTTTGAAGATGGAAGAGGAAGAAAATATAACAAGTTATCTTTTGCGGGTTGATCAAATAGTTAATCAAATTCCAGGTATAGGAGAAAATTTAGAAGAATCAATTGTGGTTCAAAAAGTTTTGAGATCTCTACTATTGAGATATGATGCAAAAGTTTTGGAAATTGAAGAAATGAAGAATTTAGACAAGTTAAAGATGGATGAGCTACATGGTATTCTTACAGCATATGAGATGTGGATCAAATAAGAGAAACCCTCAAAGAGAGAAGCTACCTTCAAGACATCAAGGAAAGAGAAGGATAAGATTCAAGAATCAAGTGATAGTTCTAGTGATGATGAAGATGACAATGGATCTCTATTCATTCGCAAGCTAAAAAAGGGCACAAGTAAATATCAAGGAAAATTACCTTTGAAATGTTTTAATTATGGAAAGATTGGACATTTTACAGCTAAGTGCCTAGATAAGGGAAATGGTGAAAATGGATAAAGAAAGTCTACATACAAGAATAATTTCAAAGGAAAATTCAAGAAGGGATTTGAGAAGAAGAGTTTGTATTCTAAAGATCCTAGCTCAGCTGAAGATAGTGGAGGTAGTGATTCAAAAGAAGAAGAGATTTTATTCATGGCCATAAATGAAGATGCATATGCAAGTAAAAGTATAGATGATCAAAAAGAACATGATGAAGCTAAAGTGAATTTGGAAGGATAACTCATTTGTGCCTTAGAAGATTTAAAATCTCTTGAGAAGAAGAATCAAAGATTAAAGCTTTGGATCGAGAAAAATGAAAAGGAGTCAAAGGAAATAATTAAAGACCTACAAGCACACTTTGAAGAAGCCAAGAAGAATGAAATATATCTAACAACATACTTACAAAAAGTAAGTAAAGAATGTGAAAGGTATGCTATTGAAATTGCTTATTTAAAAGTAGATCTTGAGAAAACAAATAAAGAAATCAATGATAGAGTAGTCAATGATTCAAAATTTAATAATGACACTAATATGTTGATTAAGATATTAGAAATTCAAAGATTAATGTCAGATAAGATAGGTATTAAATTTTAAAAATAGAAAGGGGAATCCACTACTTTCATAGACAAGGAAAAAGGAAAGAGCTATGCTGAAGCTCTTAGAAAAGAGGAAATAAAAAGGGAAGAAGTTAAGAATACATAGGACATCTCAAACAAAGAAGGTTGGAAAGAATGGAGCTACAAAAGGAAATCAGGTCATAGATACACAAATAGGTCCTATTTTTATGGTTACTATTTTTATTGTAATGTATATGGTCATAAAAAAATAAAATGTCAAAAAAATGGCTAACAATTTTAGAAATAAGGAGAAGGAAAGTCATGCAGAGTCAAGCAGAAGCCACAACTCTTTTGCTCCTATATCAAATTTTAATAAAGATTCCATAATATTTTACAAGTGTAATAACTTTGGAAAAATATCTTGGTAATATATAAGTGTGTTTGAGTCAGTTAAGAAGGACCAGAGTTTCAAGGCTCTATTCATCAAGAAGAAAGTTCTGACAGGTTCATGGTAGAAGAGAAAATTTGAAAATTTTATGTTGGTGAAGATAACTTTGCATGCAAGAAATGAATAAAAGCCATTGTTCATTGATAGTAGATGTTCGATGCACCTAACAAGAGACAAAAGTAAGTTCATAACCTTGAAGAAGATAATGGTGGCATAGTCAAATTTGGAGACAATACTACTGCCAAAATTATCAAAAAAGGTACACTAAGTTTGGATAATGATAGAACTAAAAATAAAAATGTTTTGTATGAAGAAGGTCTTAAGCATAATATTTTGAGTGTAAGTCAATTGTGTGATTAGGGGCACACACTAAAGTTTTAATTATAATGTTGTGAAATTAGAAGAAAAGTTTCAAATGTGCTGGTTGTAGATGCTTAGAGAATAGGAAATAATTTATATATGTTATCAGACATCAAAGGTAAAAGATGTTGTTTGAGTTAGATTGAAGAATGTTGGATATGACATAGAAGAATGTGGCACATAAATTTTAAAAATATTTTCAACATCAGCAAGAAGCAAGCAGTCAAAAAGCTTCCAAAGATTACAAAGCCATCTGACATGCTTTGTGAACCTTGTTAGCATGGGAAGTAGGTGAGAAGGTGGTTCAAAATAAAAGAGTACTCAACCACTCAAATGCTAGAGCTTGTTCACACTGATCTATGTGGACCTATGAGAACTCGAAGCACTCAAGGTGAGAAATATTTCATGTTGTGTATTGATGATTTTTCATGCATGACTTGGGTAATGTTTTTAAAGAAAAAAACACAAGCTTTCAAATATTTCAAAGCATTCAAAACACTAGTTGAGAATGAAACCAGTTTGAAGATTAAGTGTCTAAGATCATATCAAGGAGGAGAATTCATGTTAGATGAATTTATTAATTTTTATGAAGACCATAGAATAAAGAGACATTATTTAACAACTAGAACTCCACAACAAAATAGAGTAGTTGAATAGAAAAATAGAACAATTCAGGAGATGGCAAAGACAATGCTAAATGAATTCAAGATAGCAGATAAATATTGGAGAGAGGTAGTTGCTATAGTAGTGCATATTTAGAATAGATAATTATTGAGAGTCAATAGTGACAAGACTCTTTATGAGCTATAAAAAGACAAACCAACAATAGTTAATTATTTCAGAGTTTTTTGCAATAGATGCTTCATAAATAAAACCAATAAAAAACATGGTAAGTTTGAATCCAAATGAGATAAAGGTATATTTCGGTATATTTCTTGGTTATTCTTGAAAAAGTAAAGCTTATAAATGTTATAACAAAAGAACCAAGAAAATTGTTGAAAGTGCAAGTGTCAGGATAAAAGAACATGAAACACAAAGAATCAGTGATCCAATAGACATTCCTAAAATCATTGAAGATGAATATTTTGAAGAATTTGATGAAGATAAGAAGGAGAAAAAAGACACCAAAACTTCATCCAAATATCTTCAGAGAAATCGTAATGAAAGTGACATCATTGGGGACATAACTGAAAGAATTCACACTATAAGAATGATGGTAAGTGAATCCGAGCAAGTTAATTTCTCTTTGTTATCCAAAATTCAGCATAGAAATTTTTTAGAAGCTAGACATGATAAGCATTGGGTTAAGGTTATGGATGAAGAATTAAATTAGATAGAAAAGATTGATACTTGGAAATTAATTCCTAGTCTAAAGGATCACAATGTGATAGGAACAAAATGGGTTTATAGAAATAAGTTGAATGAAAATGGAGAAGTGACCAAGAATAAAGCAAGATTAGTATGTAAAGGATATACTCAAATTGAGGGAATAGATTTTGAAGAATCTTTTTTCACTAGTGGTAAGGTTAAAGGCTATTAGAATGTTTCTTGCATATGTAGTGTTTAAAAATTTAAAAATGTTTCATATGGATGTCAAATCTACCTTCCTGAATGGGAATCTAGAAGAAGAGGTC
The DNA here is from genome assembly GCA_037957365.1 of Torreya grandis. Taxonomy (NCBI): domain Eukaryota; kingdom Viridiplantae; phylum Streptophyta; class Pinopsida; order Cupressales; family Taxaceae; genus Torreya; species Torreya grandis. The sequence goes on along the minus strand of JARHVA010008819.1, from coordinate 375,990 downwards.
TACATTGAGCAGCCTAAGGGATTTATTCCCTCAAATATTAGTATCTATGTATGCAAATTGAAGAAAGAATTATCTGGATTGAAACAAGGTCCCAAATCTTGGTATGTAAGACTTGATAAGTACCTATAGGATCAAGGTTTCAAGAGAGGATTTGCTAACATTAATATCTACATCAAAATATAAGGTGAGCATCAATTTATTGTGGTGGTATACGTTGATGACATCATTTTTGGAGGAAACATTGAAAAGTTGACAAAACAATTTTTTAATAATATGCAAAAAGAATTTGAGATGTCTATGCTTGTAGAATTGTCATTTTTATTAGGATTACAAATATTTCAATTAGATAAAGGAATTTTCATATGTCAAAGTAAATATGCCAAGGAAATGTTGAAGAAATTTGGTTTTGAGTATTATGCACTAGTTGGCACACCAATGTGTATAAGAAATAAGGTGAGCAAGGATGAAGATTCACCTATTACATATCAATGTTTTTATAGATCTATGATTGGTAGTCTTTTATATTTGATAGAATCGAGGCTAGACATCATTCATGAAGTAGGTATTGTTATAAGATATTAGTCATCTCAAAAAGATAGTCATGTTTAGTTGGTGAAGAGAATATTTAGATATATCAAGGGGACATTGGATTATGGATTGTGGTAACCCACATGAAGAGATTTCACTTTGGTTGCTTATATAGATTCAGATTGGGTAGGGTATTTGGATGACAAAAAGAGTACAAGTGGAGGATATTTATTCTTTGTTGATAGCTTAGTATCATGGCTAAGTAAGAATTAGAATTTAGTATCACTTTCTACAGCTAAAGAAGAATATATTACAGTGGTATTATGTTATACTCAAGTGCTTTGGATGAAGCAAACTTTGGAAGATATAAAGGTAAAATATGATGAACCTATTTCTATTTTTTGTGACAACACAAGTGCTATTAATATTTTGAATAATCTAGTGATGCATTCAAGAAAAAAACATATTCCCATTAGATATCACTTCTTGAGAGAGCAGGTTGTAGATTAATAGGTTAAAATGGATTATATCAGTACTATAAAGTAGATTATAGATATTTTCACTAAGGCACTACAAAAAGACACATTTGAGTATCTATGGGAGAAGTTGGGAGCAATTTCTTTTACTTCTTTCCATTGAGGTTTAGCATCAGTTGAGGGGGAGCTAAGTGTTAGCTCCAAGTAGGCCCTTTGCCATTGATGTCAAAGGGGGAGAATAATAGGTATAGGTATAGGTATAGGTACAAGTACAAAAATAGGTACAGAGAATAGGTATAGGTTTCTATAGTAATGGGGAGTTACTATATGTTTTTTAGATGGTAGTATGTGTAGGTTTTAAGATATGGTAGTTTCAGTTTGAGGTTTCCATCAATGACAAAGGGGGATATTGTTGGAAATATTGTCATTGATGTCAAAGGTCTAGCATTATTGGTGATAAAGGCCCCATTGCATTTAATGGTCTTTTTTAATATTCATATCTTGGCTATTATGTGTTAATATTTATTTAATATTAATGAATATATTTTTCGTTGCATATAAGTCAAAAGAGGGTCCATGGAGAAGTCAAAGAGTCATGAGGTAAAAGATGAAAGAGGAATGGGACACATTTTATTATGAAGAGTCATCTTGAGCAATTCCAAGAGTCACCATGTGAAGACAAAAGAGGATATGGTGCATTTGTCTATGAAGGGACACTTTAAGGAATATGAAAAGTCACCAAGATAAAGACAAAAGAGGAAATGATGCTTTTGCTTATGAAGGGTCACCATATGACTTTTCAAATGCAAGGATATGAAGGTTCATGCAAGTTTGGAACCATTTTTTATGAGGATTGAAGGGTCACAAAGGGTGAATACCAAAGGTCATTTGGAAAGCTATAAATAAAGGCTTGAGAATCCATTTAAAATATGCAAGAGAATGCATGGTTTTTTATTTGTTTTCAAAGAGAGAAAATTAGGAGATATTGTAGAGTTCTATCATTTGTTAAGTAAGCAACATTAAGAGATAGTTGTGTTTTATACACAAGAGGGGTTGGTGCTCCTGTGGGTTGGTGATCACAAATAATTACTATGTTGGTGTTCAAAAAAGGGGTTGGTGCTCCTACAAGTTGGTGCTTGTGAACTTTGTATTTTGAGTTGGTGCTCATTCATATACTTGATATTGTTCTTTATGGGTTTTCCCACTTTGGGTTTCCACATAAAAATCTTGTGTCTCTTTCTCTCTCTCTCTCTTTTGTGTGGTTCATATTATTATTTTAGATTTATTTCATATCTTGAATGTGTGATTAAGTGGCTAAAGAAAATAAATCAGATTAACTAAAAGATATATAATATACTGATTTACGCCCCCCCCTCTCAGTATATTTCATGCTTAACAAATAGGTAGCAGTAGGAATAGATATTTGGAGGAATGCTTCTAAGGAGTTGAATATGGTGGTCCTTTGGTCATGAAAGTGGCAATCCCACTAGTTTAACAAAGACACCTAGATACCTATGTATAATAGTTTATAGATTAGAAAGATTAGTGGAGATCATGGATGATTACACTTGAATAGAATAGAGATAGGCAATGACATCATGTGAATTATTCTTAAGAATATTTTCCATGTGATGTGAACTTATAATGCTAAGAGACCTTTGTTTTAAGCCTTTAAATGTGTGTTTTTTCTCATTGTCTAAAAATTACATCAAAAGTTTACCAAAATCCCATAAGATGGGTCCAAGTGTGCATAACCATTGGGATCTCAAAACAACATCACATCTACCTAAGGGTAAGGCAAACATATTAGAGCACGAGGTATAATATCTAATAAAGATACACACATTAAAAAACTTCCATTTTCAAGGTAATGTACCCCCATTGGCAATCATGACTTCAAATTTAGAGCAAGGATAGATAAAATAATTAGCCTATTTGGTGATCTGAGGGTCAATGAAGTTATGAGTGATACCAAAATCAATGAGTATTATGAGAGGGAATTTATTGAAGTAACCCCTAACTCACATGGTTTATGGGGTGGTAACTCCTACTAAGGTATGGAGAGAGATCTTTGGTTGGTATTCTTGAGAAGCAAGTTCCACAATTAGCTGAGATTCTTTCAAATCATTTATTATATCGTAAACATCTTCCCAATCTTTAATTTTAGGGGGAGAGTCCACATCCAATAGGTATAGCTTTTAATCGATACATCAATATCCTTGAGTGAATTTATCACCATAGTTATAACATATTATTTTTCTCTATAGCTTTACATCTTTGCTTCTGTCAAACACTTGATAGGAGTGGTTCTGGGTACTAGCATTATTTGAGATCATTATGGAGTTATATTTTTGAATGGAGAAAAAATGGATTTAAATCATTGCTGAGATATGATCTTATATTCTACCAACTTAGCCAACCTTAAGGCTTCCATCATTGTGTTGGGATGAAAGATTTTGACCTCAGATCAAATTTCATCCTTTAGTCCACTGACAAAGCAATTCCTAAAGAATTCATCGAACAATCCCTCTATTTGATTGTCCAATTTTTCAAATTTTATTTGATATTCTCTCATGGTTCCTATTTGGAAAAGTTTAGTGAGTGCTTTAGTTAAGTCATCAAAAGCACTAGGGTGAAACCATTGCAAAATAAGGGTGTAAAAATTGCTCCATATGGGCTCATCATGAGTGTTAGTATACCAATGATACCATTAGAGGGCTCCATTTTCCAAGTGAAAGGATGAAAGTGGGACCTTATTGGCATCAAAAGTATTATACAGACTAAAATATTATTCTTCTTAATAAATCCATCTAGTTAGATTTGCATCAGTAAATTGAGGAGAATTAAGATTCAACCCATGAAAAGTGCTGGAAGAAGAAAATCCAATGTCTAAAGAAGCATTTGGATGCCATCTATTGTTCACGGTGGTATGTTGTAGATTGAGACCAAGAATTTTTTCATCAAGATCTTTGTTGTGGGTTTTGAGAGCAACAATTTCATCCTCCTTATTTTTTGCTCCTATTTGGGTTACTACCATGACTAGAATAAGATATTTTTTTTGGAAATGGGTAGGAAAACTAGAGTTAAGACATGTTTAGTAAAGAATTTTTTTAATTTATATGAAATCAAAAGGGGTAAAGGTATTTTAATAATGTTTTTACATGAGAGTATGATTGATGAAGGCAAGGGTAATTTTAAGAGTGAAAATGCAAAAACTGGAAAATTTATCAAAGAGGGACAAAGGAGTAGAAACGAGAGATAAACTTTGTGGAAAGTTTTTTTAGGCAAACAGACAAAAATAGAAGTTATGGAAAAACTCAAAAAAAAAGAGAAAATTATGATTTGTAGGAATTAGGAGTGGAATTGGAATATGTGACCTCAAGGAAGAAAATGTGGGGAATAGAATTTCAAGTGTCTAAATAAATTTTGAGGATCAATAGGGATAAAGAGGAAGATATATGGAAAAAATATTAAAAAAATTCATCAAGATATTTGATGTGGGTCTTGAGGGTAACAATTTCATCCTCCTTGTTTTTTGCTCCTAATCAGGTTACTACCATGACCAGAATAAGATATATATATATATATATTTAATTTCTCTTTTCTATTTTCTATCTAGAGGTAAGTCCTCTAAGTGTCTACTGATACTCTACAGATGGTTTGCAGATTTTGGTTCCTATCAAATATCTACTGGCAAGTCCTTTGACAATTTGTAGATACTCTACTAATTAATTTTTTTGAGTCTATTGGGAACAGTCTAAAATTGATAGAAATAGGCCCCAATTTTCAATGGCTACCTAAGGGTTTTAAAAATATCACTTTGGGCACTAATATTGTCTAAGTAAGTATCACTCTCCAATTTTTTTTTGGCCATGGATTTACCTCTTAGCGATAGCTCTTGGTTTTCCTCATAGAGGGGAACTACTCAATTAGGAAGGGGTTGATGCCCATTTCATTGGTAGGTCCTCTTAATGGGCCAACTACTTTGGGGTTCCTGTGGTACTCTTCACAATGGGTTTTAGGGATTTCACCCAAGAACTTCCCATAGTTATGTGGTTAGGTTTTTACCTTTATCCAAAATAGATTACAAAACATTGCTTAATTGAGTTATGTAGTAGAATAGAGTTAAGATTTTTTGAAAAATTACTAAAATGATTTATGGAACAAAACATAGTTAAGACTTTCTGAAGGAAAAAAATTATGGCTCTAGAATGTTCTCTAAAACCAGATGAGAGGATCCTCCTAAAATAATTAATAAAAATGCATGAAATAACATGAATTAATAAAATGAATTAATAGATTTAGATAATTAATAGAACACTTTAAAAAATTGAATTGATCACAGGTCACTTTGAGGGGGCAACCTCCTTTGAGCAAGCTCAATATAATAAATTCATGGATGTCTTACTTGGCCTCAACACTTACTTATACACTAAGTCTAATATAAGCAACTACTATTTACCCTAAATGTGGGATAAAAAAAATTCTCATGGGATGACTTACAAAGTATATGCATCCATAACAACTATTACACTAACAAAATAAACAGAAGGGGTAGCATGATTTGATAACAAAAACAAGTGGAAGAAATGAGAACCAAATCTCATGATCCTAGTGAAAATTTCAATGCCATGGTTATCTCTCTAAAAAGTAAACAAAATATTAACCAAATTGAAAAAGAATTGGATTTGAAATAATTGATTATGAGATGGTTTATGAGGGAACTATCAAAGCTCAAAGGCAAAATGGACATTCTCCAATAGGACAATGAAATATTGAGTCAGAAAGATGTTGATAAATATTATAGTACCCAAATTCAAAGACTCAAAGATTGGGTTGGTGCTCTAGAATGTGAAAATGACAAACTTAAGAACAATATCAACTACTTGGTTAATTTTAGTAAGGCTACCATGCATGAAAGAATTTAGAATTTGGAGAGTTTAAGATCTTATATGGGAGGAATGATAGATATGAAGAGCTCTTCAAAGGGAAAGGGTAAGTATCTTCAATGTAGTAATTTTTCTAAAGACATAGATAAGGAAAATATGCTTCTTCAAATTAACTTGAACCTAAAATGCATGAAAAGTTGTTGGGAGGATGTCACGGGAAGCTTGGATATGTAATATGTTTTTAGTTATTTTTTGGTTATTTTTTGTATTTGGTGTTACTTAAGTTGTTCTCAAAATGTATTCTCATTTTTATGTAATTGTTCTTGTGACTGTTTAGTCTTGTATCTCTTTGGGACTTAGTGGGCCCTCTTTTTCTTTTTCTGTTGTTGTTCTTCTTGTAGGGATTGAGTTACATAGTCAAAAAAATTCCCACCTTAATAAAAAAATAAATAATTATTTTGCATTTGTTTGGAGATTGTTGTTGAAATTTTCTATTACAATCTAATTATCTTAGCACAAAATTCTCAGACTATAAGGCCTATTGCAACCAAAAATTTATGTGTAAGCATAAGATTATGTTAATACCATCAAAAAATCTTGCTCCATTTTTTTAGATCATACAAATGGTAAAAAATGGTTTGGAGCAATGCTTTTGATATGTAAAAATAATTTTAAAACAATTATATGTTTTTAATCTTTTACAATTTATTCTAATTTTAGGGCTTTAACTTTTGTCCTATGAAATAAATAAATATTCCAAACTTGAAATGGTTAAAGGTTTAGTTTGGGTATGTATAAATAGTGTTAATGTTGGCCCTAGTCAATGTTCTAATTTGTTAAGCTTTTCAAATTTGAATAAAGAATCACAAAATAATAAAAAATGTCTAATATGTATCCAATATATACCCAATATATTATGTGCATAACCTCAATTTAGGTGGTGTGAATTTAAATTTAAACATAGACTAGCATACATATCTTAGATAAATATATGTAAAATGTGTCTCATAATGATATCTATTAGTTTATTTTACATATATTTATCTAAGATATGTATGATAGTTTAATATTTTCTCTCCTACTATGAATTATAGTAACATTTAGAGGATAATTTTAAATACATGACTATGATTTTAAAAAAATCATCCCAGCCAACGTCAACCTTCAATTTGAGTTTTATTATCAACATGGAAAAAAGCTACAATGGAAAGTAGTTAATCTCATAAAGAACCAAATCTGTATGCACATAAAATATTACATGGACATAATACATTTTTGTGGCCAACGATTCCCTAAAAATTATAATGATTATCCTCCAATCCAAATGTTGTTTGAGTGGACTATGAGTTTATCACCATTAATAATTAAAACCTCACCCTTCAGATAATTTTCAATAAAATTTTGAAATAAATTAATGATTTAAGTGGTATTTTACTTTTATTTAGAATCTAATTAGAATTAGATTATTACTCTGTGTGGGATTTTACTTGTGTGTTTTGTTTAAGTAAAGAATTCTAAGACAACTCTTTTAAGATTAGTTAAAAATACACACCTTTTATGCTACATTTTTTTTTTCATGAAACCAAAATGCCTCTATATGTGAGTGCATTGGAAGGAATTGTAATTCATCTCCTCTCAACTATTCTAGTAGTTTGATTAGCAACGTTGTTGGGCATGAAACCAAATTTGTCTAGATAATAATTCTTGTGTTTAATTGGTAGGGGATGTCCTTACACCACTCTAAAATGACTTCATCACTATAATAAAAGACTATTCCATCTTAATTTAATCATTATCAATGGGATTCTAACCTGATACTTCCTTCTTCCTTGTTTAAGATCTTTGTGAAATTCAATTCCTCCAAGTTTTGATTGTGTTGTTCCAACTCATCAACACGAATCTTTAATTCCCTCGGATAACTTGTGGTATTTTCTAGTATCAAATGCTTATCTTTATGTCCACACAAAAAGTTTAAAGTTCAAAAATTTAATGTCCAAAAGAGTCTAGTACAAGTAGAGGTTCTTCTGAGACTAATTTAAGTCAAAATGCAACACTAGGACTCTAAAATATATGGATAACTATTTTACAATTTTTTTCTTGATAGAAGATAAAAAGCCAAAGTAAGAGCAAAAATGTATTATTTTAACTTATGATTTAAAAAATAATTTAATCAAAAAAAATAGAATCATTTCAAGAAGATCAAATATACATATTTTAGTAACATTCGCATATTTTCCCCATACTTGTATATTTATTTGTATTTATATGTTTTATAATTTTTTTAATGTTATGTGGGTTGTTTTATATTTTATTTTATAATGTCAACTTTAAAATACATAAATTCTAACACACTCACACCATTACACCTCCCAACCCCCTTGATGTCATTTAAGAAATACATATTAGTGTAATTATATAAAAAAAGATACAAATTTTAGTTCTAATTTAAATCTCTACAAACATGGGTGAGTGAAAAAATGAAATGTTAGATGTTAAGTAAGTTACTAATGAGATGCCTCATTTGTGATTGGTGTTTATCAAAATTCCTATGGACTGTTTAGACTATCAAAGGAATTAGAAATTAGTGTGGATTTTAAATCATGTGTCATCTAGTGATAGGACACTACATCCAAAAAGTAATATGAGGCACTAAGTATTAGGAATTGAATATTTAACCTTGTAGTTATCAAATGATGAGCCTCTAAAATGAATATTTTTAACAAATAATATTCATAATTAAAATAATATTAGGGATTTTTAAACTTGGTTTTGGTTATGTTGATATCATTGGGCCATACAACAATGCATAAAAATTCCATACACATTATTATTTTTTTCTTGGAAAGGAAACAAATTCTAATCACAATGGGTTTTTATTTCTAGATCACCAAAAAATAATATTTTAAATAATGTTTAGATAGCCACACATTCTATGTGCTATGGTATCACACTTGTCAAAATTTAAGAGAGTAAATTTGGAAAATAATCAAATTCACCAATTATACCTAACCCAAATGTATTAAATATAATAGTTTATATATTCAAAATTAAATGCTCATTTTCATCCTAGAGAGATTCAACTTCAGATTTTTTGGTGACCTATCAAGTCTAGAAGGACCAAACAAATAGGTGATGTAAATATATCAAGCACTAGCGGGTGAAAATCTAGACATCTATAGTTACAACTCAAAAACCTTCCAACATTGTAATTTATAACCCACAATTAAATCTCTTGATCCAATATAAAACACATTTTTGATCATTTCTAAAATTTTATATATTTATCAAAATTTATTAGTATAGATGATTTTCTAGGTCGTGATGCTTTTTCATCCCTACAAAACTTTAATAGACTAGTGATGCTTTTCCATCCATGTAATTTTCTTCTAAGAATTGTGATGATTTTCTCTCTTTCAATGTTTTTTTAAGCATGTGATATTTTTACAAAAAATTGATGTTTTTATAAGTGTATAATATTTTTAAATCAATAAAATGCTTTTTTTACCCTACAATGTTTATCTAATTGTACGTTACTTTTTTAAGATTGTGATGCTTTTCTATCGAAAGTTACACTTTTTAAATAAATATAATTCTTTTCTAATGCATGTGATGCTTTTATAGATTAGAGATGGTTTTTTTGGCACATGATGGTATTATAGGCGAGTTATCCTTTTACATTTTAGTGATGATTTTATCAGAATGAAAATATTTTACAAGTACAATTTAGCTCTAACATTTGTAATATAACTTATAATGAGTTAAATGATAAATTATTGACTAACACTATCAATGATGATGACAATGAAATACCTGTACTTAATTATGTCCCATTAAATAATATATAATTTGTATCATTGTAAGTATTAGCATTTAACTCTATTTATAGGATGTGGATATATAATAGGTTGAATGTTAGAAATAGAAATTCTAATAGTCAAGGAAATTTCACCACTTTGAATACTCTATAGACACTAGATTATACTATAAATAGAGAGCTAAGAATATATGATCTCAGAATAAATTTTAGGTTAGAGTGGGTGATCAAGATTCCAATCATTGAAATTTTATAAAATGAAAATTAAAAATAAGCTTCAAATGTAAATGCATACTGTTTAGTTGGAAACTTGGCATTTAAAAAACAATGAAATTGAAATTGGATACAATTAAAAAACATGTAGGAAGATATACAAGAAAATAAAATAAAATGGAGTTGTGAAACATGTTTTTAGATGGAAAATTATGGATGAATATTCTCATATTATAAATGCAAATAAGTGTGAGGATCACCTGAGAAATCAAATAATTCTTTCTAAAAATGGAGGTATAATTTCATCTCAATTTGAAAATATCACTCAAAATTATTATTTTGATAAAAAAATCAACAAGATGTTGATATTCCTAAATATAAGACCATGCTCACTTTTCTTGGTGTCCCACACTTTCCTCATTCTCATTGGTTTGAAATAAGTGGTTTAGAATGGGTGAAATGCCTATTTATGCTTTAGAAAGTATAATTGAGATATAAAATTAAGTGTGCATAATATGTGTTGTTATCTATTGATGAGGTTACAATAGTAGTTATTAATTATTGGTTTTATGTATATACTCTTTATAATCATATGAGAGAATATTTTATAGGATTTATCATTCATAGGATATATCATGTTGTTTGTAATCTAATTGGCTATCAAAATCTAACTTAGATCATTGACATGTTGACTCAACTCACTCTATCAATTTCAAATTGTATGAAGGCCTATGAATCATCGATCCTCTACCAGTTGAATGTGTCTTTGAAACTTGTCACAGATACATTCCCCCTTAAGATTTTCTAACCATTTGACCTCTACTCATTCTTATATCCAAATGTACGATGCAACATGGATGATTTGATCAACTAGGACCCATTTTTTGAAAGCCAATGGCTTATTCATGGTTTAAAAGTTGACGGTCTGTGTGACATCAAATGACATTCACATTTAATCTATGTGAAATAAAATGGCTTATTCATTATTGATGGTTGATTAAATATCAAATTTAATCTCAATAAGATTGTCTTATTTTGTCTATAAAGTTTATGTCATACCAATCATCATTCGACATTCTATAGAACATTATTGACATCCTGTAGATCATCAAATTTAAGCATAGATAGATTCTTTTGCCTAAGCTCTATTTTGATGTTTGTGCAAATGTCCCATGTTGCTAGATGATTTTTGAAAGCTCATAACTTGAAGAGCAAAGGTCATGAGGGACTTAAACTTTTAGGAGATGTTCCTAAAGTCAAAAAAGACAAACTCATTTGATCCACTAGTCTTGACAGCTTTTGAAGTGAAGAAATTCAATGTTTAAGATGGTTGGTCCATATCTGCTCCATTATGACATCTTGGTGATGGTCAAGCTCATTTGGCTACTTAGTGAACTTTGATTGAAGAGACAAATTTTTACCTCCATAACTTTGAATAAACTTGGGTGGAGGATTTGATAGTTGGTGCATATGATCTTGGCATAAAAGTGAACAAACCCATATGACCAATTCTTCTTGACTCATCTACACATATGAGGTCCAACCTCAACAAAATGCCTACCTGCACTTTCTAGCACTGGATCTAAAATGTTAATATGAACTCAATGAAGAACCATATGGGTCCCTTTCATTTCCACACTTGCTCTAAGTACCTTTGACATCCAAAGGGGTCTTTGTAATATATTCTATGATCTAAATGTTAAAAAACACATGATAAATTACATGGGCTCTTCTAATTTGAAATCTTAGACCCCTATCCAAGTCTTGGATCCACTTCTTCATAAAAACATGCAAGATATTATTATGTGGGCCAAAAATTGGCTAACATATTTGGTAACTCATAGGGGTTGCATGCTTTTCTATACAAAAGGAACCCGAACCACATGCCTAGTCTAGTCTGTTGGGCATGGAGTCTTTACTTGGATCCAACATATTGACCTTGTGCTAATCTTGCTTTGACCTATTTTGAAACAAAAAAACAAGGAACAAAAGAGTAAAACAAAAATAGTGCCTAAGGCACTTATTAAAAGGAAACTAACCTAAAATAGGGACAACTAAAAAATGTGCTATAAACAACACTTAGAGGAATTTGAAAAACATTAATCTAACATATACAACCTAAAACAATGAGTACCTTTATTCCTGGATCAAAATGAAATTTTGACAATTTTATTACATCATGAAATGAGGGATTAAATGAGGCATTCAACTTCTTGACTCATGGTCTTGATGCCTACTTCTTCTTTGTTACAACTATTCATCTCTTTAGCATGATGTTCAATGATAACCAAATAGCTCTAAATAGGTTAGTTATGTGCATTCAGATAGTCTCAAACTCTTCATATGGATCCTTAACTACAACCTCCAATGGTGGTCTAGTAAGACATACCTATCTGATTTCTATGATGTCCTCAACAAGACTAGGCTTCTTCTTTCATCCAAGTTATTCAATGTCATCAAGGAGATCTTTATATTTGCCTAATCTTGATCATTTTATTCCATGGGAAATCCTATATCCACCTTCTCAAGAACTTGATACTTAACTTGACCAAGATCTTCAAGCTCTTGAAAGAGCTTCATTTGTAGCTGCCAATCATATTTATCATCCTTATCATCTAGAACCACCAATTCTTCAATCTTATCTCCTTGATGCATAAGGTTATCAAGCTAATATTATTTATGCTCCAAAGTATTAATGGAATCTTTGAAAGATCCCACCTACTACACTATCTCATCATCCAAGTCTATCATTTTGAGCTCACGAATCTCACCCATGTAAACATGGTACAACTACTACCAATGGTCATCTTCTTTAAGAATGATCTCTACCTTAGCAATGGGGTTGTATGAGTTATCCTCATGGCTACTTTCCAAAGAAAGATGATCTTTCACTTGATCTATATCAGCTACCACAAGACCTTGAGAAAACTCTTGATCTTGGATCATTGATATGTGATCAAGAGGTTTTTGAGAAATAACCTCTTGATGCACATATGAGACCTCCCCCTATTGGATCTCCTCTCTAAATTGAATTTGCTCTTATAGCTCATCCTATTTAACATTATGAAAGAATGAGACATGCTTGTTCTTGCCAAGTTTTGTCCTAATACTAATCTCCTCTTTTGACTTTGATAATTCATCATTATTAGTTATAAGTTTAACATAGAGTTCAATACTTACCCATTAAAGGAGTGACATAGGATATTATTAAGATGACACCAAGGGAGATGAGACATGTACAACACCTCCTTGGTTCAACTACTTGTCTTTAACAATTATGTCTTCTTCTTTCCTTGACATACTACTCTGGGTGGATTTCCAAGATGGAAATGACCTAGGATATTGAGAAGGGAGGGATGGGCGTTGAATGACCTTGGATTTTCTTGATTGTATGACTTGGTTCCAAGATGGGAAAGATTGAGATTCTATTTTAATCCTTTGATTCTACTTCTCTTCCTCTCTCCTTATCTTTATCTATAACTCTTTGATTTTCTTTGGTATATCTCTTGGAATATCTTTTCCCTAAGGTGGTTAGTAGATTAATGAAGATAAAGAACACAAGAAGGATCTAGAGGAGGTATGAGAGAGGTTTGCAGAGGTTCAGATCCTCCATTATTTTTTCCCTTCAAAACTAGATTTACTTTACTTTTCCCACCTCATGATTTCATCACTTGGTTCCAACTTGGAACCTTGAAGGACTTCATAAGGGGTTCTTGAGGAAGGACAGAATCTTGGACCCTAATATTAGGTTGTTCCAAAATAATCTCCTCATTTCTTTGATAACTATTTTGGATATATTTTCAAGAAGGAAAGGTCTAAGGATCATATGAAGAACTTGGAACATTCAAATGGTTACTTATAATGGTCTCTTGAGGATGAATGATTGGTATATAATAAGGCTGAGGTGGTGTATATGAAGGCACATAAGGTTGGTGAGGTTAGACCTATTGTTCCTCAAGGCCTTTTAGCTTATCCTCAATTCTTTGATTTTAGACACCTACATCCATCATCCCACCTATGAGATTATTCTAATTTTATCTCTCAATAGGTGCCCATTCTTCTTTTATTTATTGTAATGACTCTCTCACTTGATGGACCTAGTGAGTAGGGATATCTTGTCCATAATAATTTTGTGAGCATAATTCTAGTGCATGCTTGTAAAGGATTATTAAAGTTTGCATTAGTGTTAGTATATATGGGTCATGATAACATTTATGAGGAGCAGTATTATGATGGGATTGATATTCATATGGAGGATTAGGGAAATATTATTTCATATATAATTGAAATAGGTCCTTATGTTGTTGGTGAGGATCATGAGGAAGGTAAGAGTTATTCCCTAAATAAAAAATATCATGAAAAAGTTTCCAGGGTTCCTCATAGCTTTGATAAAAATCTTGATAGGGATGATTAGGCTCATATGGATCATGAAGATCATGTTGGCTCTATTGGTAAAGAGGTGGATAATAGGTATATTCACCATAGTTATTCATATTGACCTCATATGTCAAATGAGATATAAGAAATTGATTAGAAACTTCATTAAGACATACATGATCTAATCATAACTAAAATATTTGATTTAGAGTTGCCATTGGTGCTAATGTTACTTTCTTATAAAATCTAATCAAAGGAAAGACACATCAAGATATTTTCACTCTTTTGGACATATCCCATTGAGTATGCCAAAATTATTAGGGACTAAAATTGCACCCTAGATGATCTAAGAGATTTTTCAGGCATCCTTACTCAAAATTTTAGTCCAACATTGGAATGACCCTAGGTTATGGGTATCTTATAATGGGGTCAAACCTTTGGGATTTTTTTAAAGAGGATAACTCCTATGATTCATCATTTTTAGCTCGTTACTCCTATGATTCATCATTTTTAGCTTGTTACCACTACTAAATCTACTCATTAGAGAGAGAGAGAGAGAGAGAGAGAGAGAGAGAGAGAGAGAGAGAGAGAGAGAGAGAGAGAGAGAGAGAGAGAGAGAGAGAGAGAGAGAGAGAGAGAGAGAGAGAGAGAGAGAGAGAGAGAGAGAGAGAGAGAGAGAGAGAGAGAGAGAGAGAGAAAGAGAGAGAAAGAGAGAGAGAGGGAGGGAAACCTAAGATAACAATAGTGATACACCTAATTTATGGTTTGATCCACCCTATTTGACTCTTAGAACACTAATGAAATAAGTAAAAGACCATATCTAGGATCCCATGATCTAAGTTGAGGGAAATGAGGTGAGAGGTCTAAAGTAAGACACTAACCAGTTATAGTATCCATATGTAAGATTAAATCAAGAGATATATAAAACTAACATGACTTACATAACCAGATGAACTAGTTACTAGGTGAGATCATAATTTAATGAGGGATAAACTTCTACCACATATGCAAATCTAACATGTACACACTATAAAAAAATAATGAGAACCAAAACACATTCTTGTATTCATATAAAGAGATTACAAGATACATCTTGGTAGAGTCTGGTCATGCCCAAGAGAAGGAGTAGAGAAAATATAGAGAGGATCCATTTTCTTGCTCAAAAGCCTCTCTATATATGGCATAAAGAGAGTAAAAGACATGGAATCAATTTATTATAGAATGTAGAAAGGGTTCTCAAGATCAAGAAGTGATGTGGCATCACTTGATTTCCTTATGCATGTGGGTCTTTATTAAAAAATGGACCTCTTTTCTGTCCACTAGTCCTTGATCTCCTCTCATTTGTTAAGAGTGCCTCACCAGAGACAAGGGTTTGTTCCATGATGATGAACTCTATTTGAGTAGAAAAAAGCCCCTAAAATTCTTCCTCTACTATCAGTTCGCTACCTTGGGACTCTAAGTCCACTTGACATGATCATGAGGATAAAATCTTAGAATCCTAATACTAAAAACATGCCTTTATTTGAGTGATGAAGTACATGATTTATTGATGATAGGTACTTTTGAATTTATTTCATATTCATTCCCTTTCCATATCTAGATCATAGGTCCCACCTATAGTCATAAAATCAATCTAAATAAATTGGTTTTCCTATAGTCCTTATATTAAAATAGAACCATGAACCACATAACACTTTCTACATTATAATAGGTTCCAATAAACCCATTATATCTCTATAAGGATTGCAAATTCATAGATGCACAGATCCTTCTCTAACTTGGAAAAATAGTCATAAGAATGGACCCTAGATGATATAAAATATAAAATTAGAGGTCTATATTTAGCCTTAATAGTGGTCCATATATGTTCCTCAAATCTCACTACATCAATTAAACTACTATGTGGCATTTAAACTAGCTCCAATGGCATTGAGAAGACCCTACAAAACCCTATGTTTATGGAAAAAAATAGCTCCTCAACCTTCATTGAGAATCCTAGGATCATCTCTAATATGATTGGTTGTCAAAATTTGACTAACCTCATTAACATGTTGACTCAACTTGCTCTCTCAATTTCAAACTGTATGAAGGCACATGGATCATCAATCCTCTACCAATTGAATACATCTTTGAAACTTGTCACACATACATTCCCCCTTAATATTCATTAACCATTTGACCTCCATTCACCATTAAATCCAAATGTATGTTGTAACACTGACCATTTGATCAATTAGGACACATTATTTGATATCTAATGGCTAGTTCATGGTTTAAAAGTTGATGGTCTATGGGACATCAAATGATATTCATGTGACTATTATTGATGGTTACATGACTATCAAATTTAAGCTCAATAGGATTGTCTTGTTATATCTTTACATTTGATATCCCACCAACCATCATTTGATGTTTTGCATAATATGATTGACATCCTGTGGATTATCAAATTTAATCATAAATAGATTTATTTCCCAATATTTATTTTGATGTTTGTGCAAATGTATTGTGTTGTAGGTCCATTTTTTAAATCTTATAACTTGAAAAGAAAGGGATATGGAGGCCTCAAAATTTTAGGAGATGTTCCTAAGGTCAAAAAACACAAACCTATTTGATCCACTAGTCTTGAGAGATTACAAAGGGAAGAAATTCAATTTTTAAAATGGTTGGTCCATATCTACTTCATTGTGATGTCCTTGTGATGGTCGAGCTCATTTAGATACTCAAAAAAATTTGACTGAAGAGTCAATTTTGGACCTCTATAACTTTGAATGTGCTTAAGTGGAGGACTTGAGATTTGAAATATATGATCTTGGCATAAAAGTAAATAAATCCCTATGACCAATTCTTCTTTACTCATCTACATGTGCAAGGTTTAGCCTCAATAAACTGCCTACATGCACTTTTTACCGCTAGATCTAAAATGTGAAGATGAACTCAATGAAGAACCAGATGGGTCCCCTATATTTCCACACTTGTTTTTAGCACCTTTGACATCTAAAGGGGCTTTAAAATATAGTCCATGCTCAAAATTTTAAAAGAAACATGATAAATTTCATGGTCTCTTCTACTTTAAAATCTTGGACCCCTTTCCAAGTCTTGGATCCACTTCTTCATCAAACCATGCAAGAGATTCTTATGTGGGCCAAAATTGGCCAACAGGACCTATTGACTAGAGATTATTAATTAGGTTTATAGAAGGAGTATTTTAAATTATATGTGTTGAAATTTTTAAGATTATATCATGTATAAAATAATATAGGGAATTAATTATACTATTTAAGTGTATTAACCCAATATTAGAAAACATAACAACATAAAAAAAAATTGATATATCTTAATCGAATCATTTCAAATTAGTTTAATACCATATCCAAACTCCATTCATGTAATATATATTTGTAAGTATATCAAATATATCATTCATAAAATTAATTTTCCCTATCCAATAGAGTGAAACCTATGGAAATAGGTTGTATTCAAGATAAATAAGATAGATTTAAAATTTATTGTACTAATTAATATCCAAAATCAAAGAAGGTAATCAATTAGCAATCTGCTAGCAATACTTTTTTATATCAAGGTCATGACCAATTATGTATTTGATAGATCTAGTTAAAGGATATCTTACTACATAATATTAAAGGAGAAGTTTCCAAGGCCTTTAGTCAAATGTGATTATGGAATAGCTCTAAATAGGTCTTATAATGTGATGAAAATAAATTAGTTAATCTATGAAATGAACATATAAGATAATCTAGTAAATGAACATGCAAGCTAATCTAGTGCTCACCAAAGATTTTAGCACAAAAGGGGTTCAATAATAAACATATAAAATGTAGACATAATTATATTCAAGACAATATATAAGTAATTTAAGTAAGGAGAGATACAATTCAATCCATTAGTTATACAACACTCACCTATCAAAATGAAGATCTAGGAATACTTAACTTATTAGAGTGAACTCTTCATACCTCAATCTCTCCCTTGGTCAATGGTTTTTTGTAAGAGGTTGTTCTGGCTTGTAAGGATCCAAAGGATGGATCACCTTTAGGCTATAAGACTTATCCTATACATCTAAGACCTACACAAGACAAACACTACTACTCCAAGGAAAAAACCTAAGAAATAAAATCTTCAAATGATAGTATAAGTAGATTTATGAACTATAATGACACTTAAATGAATGATACTATCTTTATAAATGAAGTGAAGGAGGTATTTATATGTAAGGATTGACCCTAAACCCTCCCAATAATTTTGTTGACAAGCTTAGTTAGGAAAATCTTATTTTTCAAGAAATATATCTCTTAGGCCTTGAACTAGGTTGGTTAGGATGATAGAGTTTCTTAATGTGAATTGAATTCCCAACAGGATCAACCATACTGATGTACTTAGAAAATGAAAAAAGGGTGTATGCTTAGGTAGGGAATATTTAGGAAGGTGAATTGATTAGAGGAGTGTATAAAAGGTTTTAATTGCTTAGGGAGTTGGATAAAAGTAACTTGTAATGGTTTTAGGTAATGTCATATAGACCAAAAATCTTGAAAAACACCAAAGGTTTGCCATAACCTTTCCCAGTGTACCCTATAAGTTGTGCACTCAGAGACATTAAGACTCAATAGGCTCTTGCAAGAGAGAAAACATCAATAAATGATAAAGTTAAAAACATTGTGTGTATACATATTCCCCACTCAAAGCTCATAATTTTTCATGTAGTTGTAATGTGTGAAGGTGATTCAATAAATAACATAGAAACACACAACGCTGAGCTAGATAAATTGAAGTAAATAGTGGGAAATAAAAATAAGTAAAGAATTTAAAAATACATACTTTCGATTAACTTTTTATTGTAGAATGAAGTTATAGTGTAGTATATGGAAGAGGCATATAATGTAAATAACATTATATGGACCTAAAAATAAGATAAAATTCAAAAAAAATTACAAAAATATTGGTTAGGTATAAAAAATTATCTATATTATCAAGATTCCATTACTTTTTACAGTTTAAAAAAAGAGCTTGTAGAAACGTAATTATGAGCATAACACAAAAAAATTTGGTAAATAATTAGTAACTAAAGATTTTGTAAATTTTAAATATAAATAAGATTTTTAACTATTCATTTTTAAATTTACTAATTTTAGAAACTAAAGCTCTGTGTGACCTAGAAGAGTGATGAGAGAGACTATGGCATGAAGGCAAGGATCATGAGGTAGAGGATGCATAAAAATAATGCTATCATGATCCAGGCATGGAATGCACTTAATTTTGAATTTTTGTTGATTTTATTTGAAAAATGAGGTGGATTTTAAAAAAATAGATAGTAGGGAAAATATATGTACCTGAATTTGCCCTAGAAAATTTTAAGGTAGAGTAAGAATTAATATGATCAATAGGTAGGGGCGAAATGGTCATTAATGCCCAAGGCAAAAATGATAAATGGGTGAAAAATCACCACAATAAATTAATGGGATTGGCCAAGTTGATGTACTTAAAAATTATTATTTCAATTAAGGTGGTTGATTACATAGCACCAAGTCTATCTACTTTGTAATTAGCTAGCTGACTATGTATAGATGGTCCAATCTAGTTTAAAAATGTATAGCAGGTCAACTGTGTACATCATATCTGATTAAGTGATGTACATAGGTGGATGATGTAGTTTTAATGGGTGTTTGACTTTATATAATGTGACATATGTAATAATATTACCTATTTGATTACATATCGAGTGGCTAATATACTCATGTTAGCTGGCTGACTTCATATAAAGTGGTTAATTTAATTTGAATTTAGCAGTGGATGACATAGTTAAATGCATGTCTAACTTAGTATGTTAGTTTCTTTTGACCAACATAATTAGTTATGTGGCTGATGTAGTATAAAATGTTGATAAAATGACAAAATAGGTTGATGAAGTAAATTTTGATGCAAATGCATGTATTGTTAATTTTTATAATGTAATTTGATGATTATCAATTATCAAGGGCTAATACGTGCTTTGTAGTTTGATATTTTCTAGAGGCAATGAAGACTCTGGTGTTTAGTAAATTTCATGTGGTATAATATTTGTTATATAGATTGATAGATAATGATCATACATGCTTGATGATGTTGGGATTTGGAAGGATCATGTAGATGCATAATATCCCTTTGAGTGTTGACTTAGTCATCATGTTCTTAGAGGAATATGAATGAGTAACCAACACTTTGAAGAGGGTGGTGGATGCATATACTATTGAGGTAAGTATTATGTTAGAGGATGTACATATGATCCTAAGACTTCCTATTGTAGGTACTCCTATTATTTATGATACCCCTTAGTTCTTGAGAGACAAACCCTATCCCTATGGATGACTAGCTCAGAGAGGTATTTTTATGTCTTTTGAGTGCATATATTTGATTTTTATGTATCAGTCATTATGGATATCTAAGGCTATTTTTGGCCTTCTGACAGCTCTTGTGATCTATCACAAGTTAGATGGGAATGTTCCACTATGTCTAGTTATCTTGTGTCCTTTAATTCTAGAGCAAGGTACTATGTATGACCTAAGGTTAATTATCTAGGTGTAGTTGGTACAAAATATGTATATCATTATTTCATGTGGGTAGATGACTATGGGCCTTATGATTTTACTTAGTAGATAGATTTATGTGAGGTTTCATATATATGGGCTAGTTGGGTTGCCCCATGTTAGAGATGATAGTTTACCTCATGTTTTGATATGGAGACAAGATCATATGTTATGGGATATACCTCATGCCCCAACATTGTAGACTATCACTTGAGGGGATACTATATGGTAGTCTTATATAGGTATTATTGATAGTTGTATTGTTTGACCAATTGTTTCTCATAAACTAACTCATGTTCTTATAATGGGACATTATACATGGTGGGTTTAGCCTCATCCTATTACTTGCTTACCTAGTTAGTTAGGGTTTCCACCTCTAGTGGCACCTATATTAGTTCCTAGAAATTGGGCATGACATGCTAGGAATCATAAGGGTAGTGAAGGTGTAAGAGTGCCTATAATTTATCCACACCAATCTAGACCTTGGGAAAGACTACCATGATGACAACAAAGACATGATAGAGTTATTATGGATGAGGTAATAATGCAAAAGGAGGTAGAGATGGTGGTGGTGGAGGATGTGGATGTGGTTATTATTACACCACATCAAGATTTACAATGACTACCATGGGAACCATGATGATGTAAACATTAGTATCAAATGGAGGTGTAGGAAGAATAAGAGCCAAAATCAAAGTTAAATATTTATGTATATACTATGGCATAACCTATAGATAGTTGTTTCATAGAGCAATGGATTCATAGTGGACCATAATATGCACATGTTCTCCCACCTAGTTTTACATCACCTTAGAGACATGCTCTAGTGGAATCACTCAGTGATTGATCCAATGGAGAGACTATTATTGGTAAGTGATTTTCATTTTGATATTTAGTTGGTGTTTATTATGTGGATGGATTAATATATATTTGTATAGATAGATGATTTTGAGATATTATGTATATATGAGATATAATGTCCATTTTGTTTATGTTTTTTTATTGGTAAATGAAAGGGTTTTTTGAAATAAGGACCCAATCCTATATATGAAACCAAAATAAAGAGTTCCTATAAGCCCATATGAAAACAAAAGTTTACAACATAAATTCCCATAGGCTATAGTGAACTAGATAACTTTAAAACAACAATAAAAAAATAGAAAGACAACTATTCTTTTTTGAATTACAAATACCTCATCCTTATTTTTGGTCATGCTCTTCAGGTATTTGTCTAGATTTAGGAACTATTGAGGGGATTGCCTAACCTATTTTTTACATCTGATGTACTTGGAATTCTTGTTTGGAAATGTCTCAACCTTATCTATCATGTCTCCTAATAAGCCTTTAAGAGAGTCAATGCCAACTATGTTAATATTCATAGTGGATTTAATTACTACCACTAAATAATTTATATTATCTCTCTATTCCACATTCTTTCTTCCATAAAATACACCATATTTTAACTTGATCCCTGAGGGAAAACTGATCCATAAAGAGCCACCTAATAAACACTTTTTGTATGTTGATTTCCTCCACCAACTTATCCTCCTTTATTTGGTTTCTAAGAAAGTCCCCAAGCATATTAAATTCTGCACTAGGATTATCTATATACAAAATAACTAATGGGGATTCTACTTTTCCTTTTTTATTAGCTTCTTTTGTGAATGTATCATCCCCTTTTTCCCTATCTTAAAAAGAGAAGATGATTGATTTTATTTTTATATGTTGTAGACCCTCCACTATCTCCATGGTCACATACTCCTAAACTTCCATGGGGTTCTCATTCAAGGTACCTTCACCATTAGGAGGTTCCCCTTCACCTAATCTTGATTTTAAAGGTTTTTAATTTATCCTTAAGTTACATTTGAAGCTTTGCTTTTGGGAAATTTATTTTACCTATAGGCTATCCTGATCCTATTTGGTTGAAGTTCATGCTTTCAAAACATTACTTAATACCTTATCATCCTTCTCTTCCTTTAAAACATGTTTTAATCTTTTTGACAAAGGCTTGATCCCTTTCTTGTTAGGGTTATGTCTTCCCCCCTTGGGAAACACTCTGAATCCTTATTAATTCCTTTGATGAAGGGAGATAGTTTTTTTTACCCTTTTTGACATCTAATATACAACTCTCAAGGGAATGTAAAATATAGAAAGGAATAATGATAGGCACATCTTATTTAAAATAATTTAGAAAAATGAAATGTGATAAGTGTACTACCTTATGTATTCCTTCCATGGTGATGTTAAACATTATTTGTTTGGCCACTTCTTCATAGGATTGATGGAAAATCTCTCGAGTGAACCCATTATGCAGGGGTGTAAGCTCCTCCTCTTTGAGTAGAATTTTTTCCTTCTCCTTTTTGTAATTTATAACAATATTGTAGATTTTAGTGACCTCCATTTTTTACCTATGACAAGAGTTATTTGTTCATATATGATCTTAATTTAAACCTAATTAATCTATATAATCCTACTATATTTGACCTAAAAATTTGTGTAATCTATTCTAAGTATTTTGTAGTCATGGCAAGGAAAAGCAAGTGAACAAAAACAATATGGAAGACCTTGGCATGGGAGATAATGGCGCAGAAAAAAATAACAATGTAGGAGAGAGAGATGGAAGAAAAATGTTAAATACTTTGGCATGGAAGAGTGAGTTGTGGAAGGAAAGGAAACAAAGAACAATTAACATAAGATGTAGGACTCAAAAAAGTGCAAGACTAGGACACATGTGTAAGAAGTGAAGATGGTTAAAAAATTAGTTCATAGAAGCATTAGAAATTAATAAAGTGTGAATCTAGAATTAGTCCACAAGAGAGTAGGAGTATGAACAAAAATATATAACTTATAGATAATATATAGGGTTTTTAGGCCTGAATCAAAAAGACTTAATTATAGTCTCATCGTGACTTTTTTTTTTGAAATAGTCATTGGCTTGTCATCAATAATGTATTAATGATGTAACATGAGAGTGGTTAGTTTGTGAATAAATACCCCTTATTTTTATTATTAAGTATTTGTTGAATATGTTGATGTTATTATAGTAGTTGTTGTTAAGATATATACATACACACACACACACATATGTATATATATATATATATATATATATATATATATATCTCAACAACAACTACTATAATAACATCAACATATTCAACAAATACTTAATAATAAAACTAAGGGGTATTTATTCACAAACTAACCACTCTCATGTTACATCATTAATACATTATAGATGATATATATATATATATATATATATATATATATATATTTGTAATAGACAAAAAGAGTGTGTCAAATGGAATATCTTTGTAATCTTATTATATGATATCAATAGAACCCCTACTTTGTTTGTGAAACTTTGTGTTAAAATTTTTGGTAATAAATATACTTTTATGATAATAGATAAGTACATGGATTGGTTGAATGAATAAAATGGTTAACTCAAGTGATATTTATAGTAACAATGACTAAATATGCTGACCCAAGTACCTAAGTATAGATATATTTATCTATCCACCACCACATGGTAGTATTGATGGGAACTAGTCTAGGATGCATGTCTTAGGTGAGTGTACAAGGTCACTATTCACGTGATATACTGACATGCTAACTTGTTGGTTTCTTCCTTATTCTAGGTGCATGAATAATAATTAGTTGAGAAAAATTAAGGATAAAATAACCCAAACATTTTAGTTTCATTGTTGAGACCCATTTCACTTATTAGCATGATGGTATAAATATGTTCGAGTGGCTCTCCTTAGAAAATGTTGAGTACTGGGTTGGTATAGTAGAAGAGAAATTTTTAATTAAATATATTGAACCAAGAGTTTCTACATGCACATGGATAGAGTAGTATATATATGATTCTATATATTAAGCATTCTTTATAGAATTACCTGTTCACTTGCATGTTTGGCTTTTGACATATGCACAAGATGGTTCAATAAATTATATAAAAAATATTCCCAAGTTAATAGAGCATCATATAACCTTGTAAAATTTGAAATCTTCTTAGA
Organism: Torreya grandis; assembly: GCA_037957365.1. Classification (NCBI taxonomy): domain Eukaryota; kingdom Viridiplantae; phylum Streptophyta; class Pinopsida; order Cupressales; family Taxaceae; genus Torreya; species Torreya grandis. The sequence continues at coordinate 351,087 of JARHVA010008819.1, read as the reverse complement.
CATGTGTAGTGGAAGTGTGGTGGAAAGGAGTGATCAATAGCTACATATTTGAATAGATTATCTCTACACATTCTTGTCTAGAGGAAACATAGTTTAACTTCCTAAAGGAACTAAATAGAAGGTATAACAATCATTTTAACTTAAAAATTATTAAATTTATGATCAATTTTAGACTTGAAAACTTCCCATGGATGGCTAAACTCTCTCGCACATGAGCAGTGTAAATGATGGATAAATGTATGGCTATACATTGGTATGTGATTATTAGTTTAGCATGAAAATTGATAAAAAAAAAATTGGAAGTATAAGTATGATGATGAAAAGCATAATTCTATGAGAGGTAGAGATCCCAGGGGAAAATAGGATGATACTGGAAGTGCCATGAGAATCTGTATGAGAGTAGACATGCATAGTGAGTACTCTCTAACCTTGGGTTTGTGCTCTTTGATAACACATGTACATTTGAAAGAATAAGGACAAGCATTGATGATAGTAGAAATTCATGCAAATAGGCCCATTTACCCCACCACATTTCATGCTCATTCATTTTAGTTTGATGGAATTCTTATAAGAAATTGGGATATTGATAATGTGGAATCTAAAATCAAATTTAAAATAAAGTCTGTAGAATGCCAAGTGGACCATTAACCTTTACTTTTCCATTACAAGTAAGACTTATGGCTCACCTTGGAATGCCAAGTGGACCAAATGTAAGTAATGTAAAAAACACAAACCCAACCATAATAAATTAACCTCCCTTAGCACCCAATATTTTTGGTGTACCTATTACTACAAGAGGTGTGAGAGATAGTACCAGTAGTGGTTCTACTAAAGTTATAAGAGGATTAAGAGGTGGCTCAGGAGAATTGTGTGGACCTCCACCATAGCGTTTAGGAATAACTAGAGGAGCACCACTATAGGGTCCATTACAATCATCTAGTGTACCTAGAATATACTATGAGATGACCCTTCATCTTCTTGAATATCAAGGAGTCAAAAATACAACTGAGCATATTCACAAGTGTGAACTCATTTGGCAAGCACATGGTATAAATTATACTGAATGAAAGGTAACTCAATTTGCCACTACTTTATTGGATCACATTCATAAATGGTATTGAAAGTTTGATCCTCAACAAGCCATAGTAAATTATGATCTATTGAAGACTACTTTTATCCAATAATTTGATATCCCTATGTATGAGCAGTAAAGTATTATTTATTTAAAAGATATTAAGCAAGATCTCACTAAGAGTGTGCACACATATGATGCACATTTAAAAATGATTATTTCAAATCTATCATTTCAAATCAACCCTAAGTAATATGCTCAGAGGTTTATGGGATGGTTATTATTTCCTTTCTAATGAGCGTTATCCCACAATATTTTTATTGATCCACATGAGGTAATGGAAGCCATCATCTGTGCCAAAGCCATGGGAAGTATAGATACAAGTATCAACCCCTTTATGGAGGATCATATTATTGTTATGACTTCTTAACTAGAGAAGATCACAACTAATAAATTTTATGACACAAATAATGGCTTATGGTGTGTTGATTGCAAAGTGGAGGGTTTTAATAAGAACAACTATCCATGAAATAGTGTTCACATTGTATTAAAATAGTCCTATGAGATTTAAAAATAATATCATGATATACGGATTTTTCCCTTTCTTTAGCATCCCACCCAAGCCAAAGTGTCACTATACTATAAAATATATGATGCATATACACATGATACTAATGACTGTCAGGTCATCAATGAGATTCATGAAACACACATATGAGGTAATTTTCAAACTTATATAACTAACACCCATGAGTTTTGTGAAATTTTATATTTCAGAGGTTGAGTGCATGGTAATGGATGAGGAGGTGGTTAATTTCCACTGAGGATATGTTACAAGTGTGGATCTCTAGACCATTACCAACATGATTACATGGTTTACCCAACCTATGCCTTTTGTAAAAATAAACATCAACTAAAAGAATGTACAAACTTATATAATTCCATTATTGAAGAAAGAAATGAGAAGGGTGTTAGGATGATACATTTTATAAAAAATCTAAATGCTTGGTGGATACCACATCCTACCACCCCACCAACTGAACCCAAGGTAAATATTACTAATCTAAGTGGTGCTCATTCCCAATTGATTTTAAATCCATATGTTGAAAAGTTTCATCATGAATAACCTTGTGCACAACACTATCTAAATGCTCAACATCATAAATAAGTGTTTCATGACATAATGGTCTTGGTATGGGAGTTGCAACATGAAATTGAATTATTAAAAGATAAGGATGTTACCATGCATTTTGATATGCAAAGAGATATAATACCCATGAACTTAGGGCATGATGAGTTCCAAGAGATGTGTAAGCTAATCCTTAGGGAAAAATCATCCCCCTCATAGATAATTTATTATGCCAAAAAATGATAAAGTCTTTAAAGAATCATTGTTTGAACCATGCACAATGATAAGAAAATCATATCCAACCAAATCTAGACTATGATAAAGTGGTCCTTGTCAACACATCCATTGATGGCTGGATGATCTTTGATATCTTGGTAGACACTGACATAAAGGTTAATGTTATAATTGTAACATCCCCACTGGGATCTACCTAAAAACATGAGATTTTTTTAAACACATACACCATTAATAGAATTACATGAGAATCTAAATAGAGATCATATGAAATAATCAAAGCATGATGACATTAAATAAAGCATATTACATCATACATCATTGATCTCTAATATCATGAGAACCCAACATAATATGAATATAGAAAGTAATTACATTAATCAAGCATGGCTGATACAAGTCTTCAACCTCTATTGTCAATGTATAATAAATAATTAATTACAGCTCTTTATGATAATATTTTAATAGTAAGTAAAATAAAATATAATTTACATATAAGATACATGGCTCCCTAGAGCATTGTTTCTGAACTCTATTATCAATGAAAATCTTAAGTGTCATCTCAATTGTAGTACTATTGTGGGGAGGAAGAGCATGATCTGATCACTTTTCCACACCAGTGATTGACTAATGACCCCCCACAATAAACCCATTAGGGAATGGCTTTCCCTTCATAAATGAGTAGACAGTGATGGCGTGGGAATGCAGAGAGACAAGAAAGTACCTGTGTGTTATATGATTTCTAAACTAAACATGCATTGTATCATAGAAAACCCATTCTATTGCAAGATATCACATAAACATGTAAATCATAGTCATAAAATCATAATGTATCACTAAGCATACTTTGGACAATGTTTTAAGAATATTAAATAATAACGATCTATAGATCAATCAAATTTATACACACCACTCGATTAGATTGCCTTCATCTAGCATTGTGATGATAATAAGCCAGTGAATTCCATCTCACCCTTACTTAGTATCAACAATGAAATATTGGTCAAACATAATTTAACCACAAAATTCATATAATTTACATCCTACTAGCAATCATATCACATAACATGGTAAACATAGGAGAAACCTAAAACATACTTTTATTCTTTCAAATGTATAAATGAATTTTACAATATTATCTATCCCATACTAGAAATAATGACTACACTTAATACCATCTGGGTAAAATACACATTTAACTGTAGATTCTAATTACCATAATAATTTTCCAAACATTCTACACTATTTGATAACCCATATTACCAAGTCTAGTATTTTTTTAACATAACTACTAAGTACCGAAACTAGTATAATAAATAGTAATAAGTCTATGGAAACATAATTTATTATCCAAATGGATAGATATATAAAAACAAGTCTTAGCACACATGAAACATAGATCATTATAATCTAGAAATTGTTCTACTCTAAGGGTTTATATGCACACAATATATAAATTTTTATTATATATAATTCTATAGTTTGTAAGCACCCATGGAACTATAGTTAGATAAACACACCCCTTTATTCAAGTATAAGTTAATAAGCATAAGTATAACTATGTTATTTTTTAGTATAACATTAATAATTCATAAGTATGTAACTTTTTATAATTTTAACCATATAACAGGTTTGAATCACAAGCCACATCTAATAGGTGATCCCTAGCATATCATAATTTATCAAAAAATAATAAAACACCATGTTGAGTTATTATACCTCATATGCCTTATTAAATACTATTTTTAAGATTTTAGTAAATTATAACTTTAGTCTTTCATATTCAAGATAAGGTTTTACTCAACCTCTCTTTAAAATAAATTAACTATCAATTTCAATTAAGGAATATTAATAAATAACCATCTATCTCAAGTTGGGGTTACGTATATGTTTCCCTAGTCAGATTTTCCATTTTGTTGTGACAAGATATAAACATGTATATATAAACCTCAAGGAAATAAGGATCTAATTAATTCAATGATAAATAATTAAGTCATGATGTGAGATGTTTTTAAATATATAAATACGTGTTCCTCATATTCTCAAATATATAGATATTAACACATAAATTATATATAAATTTCCCAATGTTAAGTACTATGGAAATATTTTATATTTAATTTACACACCTCACTAGTGGATCACTGCCCATAAAAATCATGGAATTTATGTGAGAGTCATCAAGTTTCAAGTATCTAATTTAAATGAATAACACATATGAATTATCACCACTATGGGGTGATAATTTCCTACAAATATTGTATTATGCAGCCAATGTAATTTCATAAATCAAAACACCTAAAAAAAAGTAAATAATCATATCCTATTTTAGTATTTAATAAGTTGATTATGGTTTGACTCCTAAAGGCTACCTTCCTCTTTATCTAATTAAATCACTACACTATTTATACTATGTACAAAGCCATAATTAGCTAAAGAAGGAAATAATTTTATGGAGTCTCAACCCCTGGTGAGTAATGGGAATATACGATGATTAGATATAATCCCATAGCATTAAATAATGACCAGATACAATATACATTTAATAATTTATTTGTTAACAATCAAATTGATTATATTCTAATGGGATGCCCATCCATGTAAAGAGCCAGTTTAATTCTAGCATGGTTGTATGTGGCGATGGAGAATTTATAATTTAGCACCTACAATTTATGCCTTGTATCTATGTAGTTCATTTCAAGTTGATCTAGTGAAAAAGTCAAATATTTATATGCATACTTGTTAGATGTCTCTATATAGGTTGACACTTCTACAGTTTAAATATATATAATAAGCAATGCCATTCTTATTATAAAATAAAGACTTTGAATTAAATATGTATCAACTAAATTTTTTTCCACTACCTATACTAATTTCCCAGATTATGTTTTATTATTGGATGCCTATCAAAGTTAGACCATTACTTAATTTTAGCATTGCTAAATATGGGTATATAAGATTTGGTCGATAAACTGATGGAAAGGCAATATATAAATATACAATATTTTTATCCTATTTAATATCTACACTAAGTTTTGATCCTCAAGTTGATGCAAATATGTGTGTGTGTGTGTGTGTGTGTGTGTGTGTGTGTGTGTGTGTGTGTGTGTGTGTAATTTAAAGCAAGAAAGGAAAATGTATAGGTTTCACCTATGTATGGATTGGGTAGATTTGAAAGTAGGGTGATGCCAATAAGTGTATATAATTTTTTTGTAATGTAGGAAATGAGAACACATAAGTTTTGCCTATGTATGGTTGGGTAGAGTTTTTTAGAAAGATGCCTAGATCTATATTCTTAACCAAAAATTTAATAACCAAAATATTTCACATAGAAAAGTGAAAGTTTAACATAAGCAAGAGTGCCTACCTAGAAATAAAAAAAATTTATCTCTTTGCATTTGTCCTTGCTAACTCTACTTATCCTCCAACTGCCTCTTTCCTTATGTCCTATGCCCTTTTTTACTCTTTTTAATTTTCTCTTGAAAATGATGGTGATCTCTTTCCCTAAAATCTCCTTTTTAAGAAGGCGTAGCCTTTTTTTTTAAAATATTTTTCTTTTTTTTCTTTGTTTTTGTTTTTATTTCCTTTTTGTTTTTTTCTTATTTTTAGTCAATTCTCTTTAATTTATTTCTTTTTATTTTTTTGTTATTTTTTATTCTTTTCCCATTTTTCCTTCAAATGTTAATTTCCAACATTTTATATATTTTTAACATTAATTATAAAAATACATAAATTTACTAATTTAATTAATCATCATTTATCACCATAGAATTTTAATGATAATTTCATCAATTAATAATGCAAATTTTAAATCTAATTATGCTAAAAATGTTTCTACTATCATTAATGATCAAACATACCAATCATGTAAAATGAGTTTCATTAAATATTTTATCCTACACTAACAAATTATGGTGACCAACTATTTAATTCAAAAAATTAATAATCACATGTGAAAATTATTTATTATGGGTTCTTACTAGTTTCTCTGTCATCCTCCTACATCTCCATCTACATCACCCTCTCCAATAATTCTCTCCCTCCATCGTGCTCTAAGTGATGAGTTCTCTTGAATCAACCTCACAATAAGTAGGTAGTTAGATCATATCAACATGATATATATACATCATAAAATATAACTGAAATAACATATCAACATGTTTATAATGTAAACACATACGCTATAGTTATCTCACAACAATGCAAATATGTATCCTAAGAAATATCCTACTATCCCATAACAACATATATCTCAAAACATAGTCTAAAATATAACCAAATCAAAATTTTCAACTATAAATATCCATAGATAATCAAATAATTTGCTTAATAAAGAATTAGGGTGTAACATCCTTCCCTCTAAAGATAGTCATTATCCCTGATGACTCTTATTCAAACATAAGTTCCAAATTAAAAATATTATTCAATAAAAAATAACATAGTATAATAATATCTAATAAAATAAATAAATATGGAAATATCCTATAGAACTCATCATAGTTCTCCCAAGTATCACTATCCTTAGAGTATTGGTCCCACTAGATCTTACACTATGACATCTCTTTATTATGCAAATGAAGTTTGTATGTGTCAATTACCCTGATTGGTTTTATTGTGACCACCTTATGATCTAGAACCTATAAAGAATTCCAATCCAACACATGCATAGGATCATCTATAGATTTTTTAAGATAAAAAACATGGAAGACATTATGTAATAGAGGTAGGTCTAGTGGTAATGCAAGTTGATACGCTACAATATTGACCACTTCTAACACATCAAAGCATCCCACATATCTTGATGACAATTTTTTTGATTTCTCAAATTTAATCAAGCTCTTCTATGACTTAACCCACAAAAACACTTTATCGCCTACTTTAAAGTCACTTTATATCCTCTTCAAATCAACATAACTCTTTTGAATATCATTGGTCTCAACCAATATCTACTTGATTAATCTAACTTATTATTCCATCTCTAAAAACATCTCATGTCCAAAGACTACTCTATCACAACTAATTTGTGTCCTACACCTTTTTATATAAAGTGTTTCAAATGGTGCCATCTTCAAAGTTGATTGGTATGAGTTTTTGTATACAAAATCAACCAATAAAAGATAATATTCCCACTTGTACTATTGATCCATGTAATACACATGAATAATATACTCTAACACTTGATTAACTCTCTTAGTTTGTCCATCAGTCTCTTGGTGATATGCTATGATAAAATTAAGTTGCATACCCAAATCTGAATTTAGAATTATCCAAAATCTAGAAGTCATCTTTGGATCATGATCTGAGATGAATTTATCTAGAAATATATGCAACCTATACACTTCCTTTATAAACCTCTTCATAAGGGTAGTTACATCATTTGTCAAATTTTTTGGTATAAAATGAGCCACCATGGTTAGTTTGTCAACAACTACCAAAATTATATCATGCCTGTTCTGTGACATCAGTAAACCTTGGATGAAATCCATACTGATCACGTGCCACTTCTACTTCAGTATATAATGTGGATATAATAATCTAGCTAGATGCACATTCTCATCTTTTAGTCATTGACATTTTAGATAATGTGACATGTAATATGCTACATCTTTCTCAACTCACTTCTAGAAATATAGTGTTTTAAGCTCTATCATGAGTGTGGTTACTCTTGGGTGTCCTAAATTGGGGGCATTATGCAATTCCTTTAGCACTATGATCCATAGATTCTCTTGATCTAGTACATAAATCTTTCTATTATAATGTAAAAGACCATCACTCTCTAAATTGAATCCTTTATATCAAGGATTATAAGCATTCTCAAACAATGGTTGTTGACTTGATCATAGAATTCCTCTCTTGGAGAGAACTCAATCACTTGAGCCCTAAAATTACTATTGATAGTAGCTATGGTTGCTGTGTACGTTCCTCAACTTAGGGTATTGACTAATCTATTCTCCTTGAATTTGATATAGATGATGTAAAAATCATAATAAAAAAATAACTCTAGTCAATGTCTCTAATAAGCATTCAAATTAGGTTGAGTAAAAATGTACTTGAGTCCCAAGTTATCTATTTTGAGCTCAAAAGGTTTTCCCAATAAGTAATGCCACCACACTTGTAAAGAATGAATAATTGTTAAAATTTATAGGTCATGAGGGGCATAGTTCACCTCATATGGATTTAGCTTCTGTGACTCATAAGCCATTAATGCACCATCCTACATAAGAACTTCTCCTAATCTATCTCCTTAAGCATCCATGATCACTACAAATTGAACTTTGGGGTCAGGAACTCTTAACACTGGTGTCAATATAAGACTTATTTTCAACTCTTGGAAATCTACTTCACACTCATCTAATCAAACAAAATTGTGGTTCTTACATTGAAAGGAAGTAATTGGATTAGCTATCTTAGAAAAGTTTGGAATTAAATTCCTATAATACCCTGCTAACCCCATGAAACTTCTTACCTTGTGTATACTCTTCAACAACGGCTATTTCATAATGGTTCTAATGTTTCTTAGATATATTTAGATACCATATCAAAAGATAGTATGTCCCAAATATTGGACTCTTTCTTATAAAAACACATACTTAGACAACTTGCCATACATCTTGTGCTTCCAAAACCATTGCAGAACTAGTTATAGATGGTGAAGGTGCTCCTTTCCATTCTTTGAATAGATAATAATGTCATATATAAAAACTATAATAAAGCGATCAAGGTAATCTCTAAATATTTTGTTCATGAGATTCATGAATCTTGCCAGAACATTACTTAGTTCAAATGGTAACACTATGAATTCATAGTTCATGTACCAAATTCTGAACATTGTCTTTAGAATATCCTCATCTCATATCCTCAACTAATGGTATCCTTCTCAGAGATTAATCTTAAAACATATTGTTACTCCCCACATTTGATTTAAAAGATCATCTATACGAGGTAGTGGGTACCTATTTTTGATTGTTGCCTTATTCAACATTCTCTAATCAATGCAAAGTTGAAGGGTACCATCCTTCTTCTTGACAAAAATAATTGATGCACCCCATGGTAACACACTTATCATAATAAACCCATTAGCCAATAATTCCTAAATTTGAGCCTTCAATTCAAATAATCAAGGCTTGTCATCCTATATTGTGCCTTTTACTTTGATTTTGAACCAAGTATGATGTTGATAGGAAAATTAAACTCATGTCTAAGAGGCAAACCCGACAATTCTTCTAGAAACACATCATGAAAATATTTAAGAAATGGATAATTATTGAGATGGTTCCTTAGGTTCCTCCATTTCATTTATCTTGATGATAAATGATTTGAACCATTTTACTTGAGCCCTCTTGAGTTGCATTATAGAAATCTGCCTAAGCTTCAACTCTCTTTTCTCTCCCTAAATTTGTATTTGATTTCTAAAATCATATAAACACTCAACCTTCTTTAGGTAGCATTCAACCTTGTATTTTTGTTTCACAAGATAGTTAATTCCTAAGGTCACATCATATGACCCTAGGGGTGTTATATATAGATCCAAAACTATTGTGAAGTCATGTAACCTAATCTCTGCTTCAACTAAACACTTATGAAACATGACTTTTGAGTCTATCCCATACTATACTAACCATGCATTTGAAATTAATCCATATCTTTTAGTTAAATTAATAAGAATTTTAGGAGCTATGAAACACTCTTTGACTCATTTATCTATTAAAATAGAAACTGGATTGTCAAATAAAGTAACTGATAACTCTATGGGTAATGCCTAAAATTCATCTTGCTAATTATCGACTGCTACATGAATTCATTGCCAAAAACTACCCTATTAAGGATTAGGACCTTTAACCTTTGACTTTTTTTGAGGAAAATTATGAGAATAATGGTCATATCCAAAAATTAAACAACCTGTAGGTGGTCCTTTTATATCATATTATTAGTTTCCCTTGAAACCAACTTTGGATCCATTACCCTATTTATTATTGCCTAAATCATTATTGAACTTGGCATTCTAAATTTTAAACTACTTCCTAGAGTCTCCACTCCTCTTTTTCCATTTATTATTTTTGAAGGTTAACTTATAATTTCCAAACCTTTTCTTGAACTCATCCTTAGAATGAAAAAGGAACTTCAACTTCTATTCTTGTTTGATCACCTTCTTGAAGACCTAGTCCATGGTAGAAAGTTCATAAACATCTACCTCTCCACTGATTTGGGGCCTCAAACCCATGATAAATTTTTTGATCCTAAAAATTTCATCTCTATGGTATTGAGGTACATACTTTAGAAGTTTGGAGAACTACTCCAAGTACTCATTCATCAACAAATCATCCTAATTTAGATTCTATAAATATATGATATTATAATCAAAATAAAGCTATGGGATCCACTGTGATATGAATAATGCCATAAACTGATCTCGAGTAGTGGTGGTTGAGTTAAGACTCATTTCCAACCTCTTGTTGGCCCATCACGTAGTTACCTCACCAACTAACTAGTATGCTCCCCAAACTACCTTGGTAACCTAATAGTAGTTTAGAATTTAAAAATAATTCTCCATCTCAATTAGTCATGCCTCAACTCCATCACCTAGAATAGTCACATAAAACTTAGGTGGCTTTACCTTCTTCATGTTTCTAACCAACTCCACTTCTACCTGAGATCTAGCATCTTGAGGATTTTCTTGCTTAGTGGGATGATCCTTAGGTACATTATGTTGTTATTCCTCTTCATGGCCATGAACCACCTATTATAGAGCTATAATCCAATACCTAGTCTCATTTATGGCTGTGAGAATCTAGTCTATCTTTAATTATTATTTAGTGGCAAATTAGTTAGGATAAAATGGAGAATTTTTGTCATTACCATTCAAAGTACTATCTCAAAAAACTCTATATTTTACCTTATTTCTATTAATAAAAATATATGAAAATGTTAGTGGACTCATTAGGTCTTAGAGTTTGATCGATAGCTCTGATACCACATGTAACATCCCCATTAAAATCTACCTAGAAATATGTGATTTTTTAAAACATGTATATCATAAATAAAATTACACCACAAAATATAAATAGAGATCATATGAATTACTTAAATCATGATGATATTAAATAAAACATCTTACATCATATATGCCTAATCTCTAATATCATTAGAATACTACATAATATGAATATAGAAAGTAATTATATTAATTCATCCATAACCCATACAAGTCTATAGCCTCTAATTTCAATGTATAATAAATAATTAATTACAACTCTTCATGATAATATTTCAATAGTAAGTATAATAAAATACAATATATATATATATATATATATATATATATATATATATATATATATATATATATATATATATATATATATATATATATATAAGATACATGGCTCCATGAAGCATAGTTCCCAACCTCTAGTATATATGGAAATATTTTTCACACCAACCATGGACCAATGATCCCCTACTCTAATCCCATCAAGGAATGGCCCTACCTTCATGGATGATTAGATAATGACAACACAAGAATCTAAAGAGATAAGAAAGTAATCATGTGTTGTATGATTTATAAACTAAACATGCAATCATAGAAAACCCATTCTATTACAAGATATCATACACACATATAAATCATAGTCATGAAATGATAATGTCTCACTAAACATACTTTGACCAAAATTTTAAGAATAATAAATAATATTGATCTATAGATCAATCAAATTCATACACACCACTTGATCAAATTGCATTCACTTGACATTGTGATGCTAGTAAGTCATTGAAGTATGTCTCACCCCTTAGTCAATATTAGCAATGTAAGATTGATCAAACATAATTTAACCACAAGATTCATACAGTTTACATCCTACTAGCATTCATATCACATAACATGCTAAACATAAGAGTAATTAAAAACATATATGTATTCCATCAAATGTATAAATGAATCATACATTATTATGTATCCCATACAAGAAATAATGACTATAATTAATACCATCTGAGTAAAATAAACATTTAATTGTAAATTCTAATTACCATAATTAGTTTTGAAACATTCGACACCATATGAGAATTCATATTACCATAGTCTAGTGGTTTTTTAAAATAACTACTAAGTACCACAACCAATCTAACAAGTAGTCATAATTCCATGGAAACATAATCCCTTATACAAATGGCTAGATATTATAAAACAAGTCTCAACACAAATGAAACATAGAGCACTCCAATCTATAAATTAATATACTCTTAGGGTTTATATGAATGTAATATATAAATTTATATTATACATAATTATATAGTTTTTAACTACCCATGGAACTATAGTTAGATAAATGCACCCCTTTATTCAAGTATAAGCTAATAATAATAAGTATACCTATGTTTTTTTAGTATAACATTAATAATTCATAAACACGTAGATTTTTATAATTTTATATCCATACACCATGTTTGTACCATAAGCTACATATAATAGGTGATCCCTAACATATCATAAGTTATCAAAAAATAATAAAAGACCACAATGAGATATTATACCTCATATGCCTTATTAAATGCTATTTTTAAGATTTTGGCAAATTATAATGTCAATCTTTCATATTTCAGATAAGGTTTTATGCAACCCATTTTTAAAATAAATCAACTATCAATTTCAATTAAGAAATATTAATAAATAACCATCTAGCTCAAGTTTTGGATTACGCATATGTTTCCCTAGTCAAATTTGCCATTTGGATGTCACAAGCTATAAACATGTATATATAAACCTCAAGGAAATAAGGATCTAATTAATTCAATGATAAAGAATTAAGTCACAGTGTGCGAAATTTTTAAATATATAAATACATGTTCCTTGTATTCTCAAATATGTACATATTAACACATAAATACATATAAATTTCCCAGTGTTAAGTAATATGATAATATTTTATATTTAATTTACACACCTGGTTGGTGGATCACTGCCCATAAAAATCATGGAAGTTATGTGAGAGTCATCAAGTTTCAAGAGTCTAATTTAAATGAATAACACATAGCTGATCACCACTATGGGGTTCTAATCTTCCTATAAATAATGTATTCTGTATCCAATATAACAACTTAAATCAAAATACCTCAACAAAGTAAATACTCATATCCTATTTTAGTATCAGATGTAACATCCCCATTAGAATCTACCTAGAAATATGTGATTTTTTAGAACACGTATATCATAAATAGAGTTACACCACAAAATATAAATAGAGATCATATGAATTACTCAAATCATAATGATAGTAAATAAAGCATCTTACATCATATATCCCTAATCTCTAATATCATGAGAACACTACATAATATGAATATAAAAAGTAATTACATTAATTTATCCATAACTGATACAAGTCTATACCCTCTAATTTCAATGTACAATAAATAATTAATTACAACTCTTCATGAAAATATTTCAATAGTAAGTATAATACAATACAATGTACATATAAGATACATGGCTCCATGAAGTATAGTTCCCAAACTCTAGTATATATGGAAATATTTTTCACACCAACCATGGACCAATGATCCCCTGCTCTAATCCCATCAAGGAATGGCCCTCCCTTTATGGATGAGTAGATGAAGACAACACGAGAATCCAAAGAGATAAGAAAGTAATCATGTGTTGTTTGATTTATAAACTAAACATGGAATCATAGAAAACCCATTCTATTGCAAGATATCATACAAACATATAAATCATAATCATAAAATGATAATGTCTCACTAAACATACTTTGACCAAATTTTTAAGAATAATAAATAATATCGATCTATAGATCAATCAAATTCATACACACCACTTAATCAGATTGCCTTCACCTAGCATTCTGATGCTAGTAAGCTATTGAAGTATGTCTCACCCCTTAATCAATATTAGCAATGTAAGATTGGTCAAACATAATTTAACCACAAGATTCATACAATTTACATCCTACTAGCAATCATATCACATAACATGATAAACATAAGAGTAATTAAAAAAATATATCTATTCCGTCAAATGTATAAATGAGTCATACATTATTATCTATCCCATACAAGAAATAATGACTATAGTTAATACCATCTGAGTAAAATACACATTTAACTGTAGATTCTAATTACCATAATTAGCTTTGAAATATTTTACACCATATGATAACTTATATTACGATAGTCTAGTGGTTTTTTAACATAACTACTAAGTACCACAACTAGTCTAATAAGTAGTCATAAGTCCATGGAAACATAATTTCTTATACAAATGGATAGATATTATAAAACACATCTCAACACACATGAAACATAAAACACTCCAATATATAAATTATTATACTCTTAGGGTTTATATGAATGCAATATATAAATTTATATTATACATAATTCTATAGTTTTTAACCACCTATGGAATTATAGTTAAAAAAACACATCCCTTTGTTCAAGTATAAGCTAATAAGCATAAGTATACCTATGTTCTTTTTGAGTATAACATTAATAATTCATAAACATGTAGATTTATACAATTTTATATCCATACACCATGTTTTTACCACAAGCTACATATAATAGGTGATCCGTAGCATATCATAAGTTATCAAAAAATAATAAAAGGCCACATTGAGTTATTATACCTCATATGCCTTATTAAATTCTATTTTTAAAATTTTGGAAAATTATAAAGTAAGTCTTTCATATTTTAGATAACATTTTATGCAACCCATTTTTAAAATAAATCAACTATCAATTTCAATAAATAACCATCTAACTCATGTTTGGGGTTACGCATATGTTTCCCTAGTCAAATTTACCATTTGGATGTGACAAACTATAAACATGTATATATAAACCTCAAGGAAATAAGGATCTAATTAATTCAATGATAAATAATTAAATTTGAGTGTGATACATTTTTAAATATATAAATACATGTTCCTCATATTCTCAAATATGTACATATTAACACATAAATATATATAAATTTCCCAGTGTTAAGTAATATGATAATATTTTATATTTAAATTACACACCTGGCTGGTGGATCACTGCCCATAAAAATCATGGAAGTTATGTGAGAGTCATCAAGTTTCAAGAGTCTAATTTAATTGAATAACACATACAGCTAATCACCACTATGGGGTTGTAATCTTATAAATAATGTATTATGTATCCAATTTAATGCCTTAAATCAAAATGCCTCAACAAAGTAAATATTCATATCCTATTTTAGTATTTAATAAGTTGAATATGGTTTGCCTCCTAAAGGCTACCTTCCTCTTTGCCTAATTAAATCTCCCTACACTATTTGTAATAGGCATAAAGCCATAGTTCACTAAAGAAGGAAATAGTTTCATAGAGTCTCAACACCTGGTGAGTGATGGGAATATACGATGATCAGATATAATCCTAGAATATTAAACAATGACCAGATACAATATACATTTAATGGTTTCCCAATTAATATTCAAATTTATTAACTTCCAATTGGATTCCCATCTAGGTAAAGGGCCATTTTAATTCTATCATGACTGTATGTGGAAATGGAGAATTTATAATTTAGCTCCTACAGCTTATGCCTTGTATCCATGAAGTTCATTATAAGTCGATCTGGTGTAAAATTCAAATCTTTATATGCATATTGGTTATATTTACCTATATAGGTCAACGCTTCTAGAATTTAAATATATATAATAAGCAATGCCATTCTTATTATAAAATAAAAACTATGAATTAAATATATAACAACTCAAATTTTAACACTGCCTATACTAGTTTCCTAGATTATGTTTTATTATAAGATGCCTATCAAAGTTAGACCATTACTTAATCTTAGAATTTCTAAATATGGTGATTTAAGAGCTGGTTAATTTGCTGACAGAAAGACAATATATACATATACATGATTTTTATCATATTTAATATCAACACCAAGTCTTGATGTTTAGTTTGATGAATATATATATATATATATATATATATATATATATATATATATATATATATATATATGTATGTATGTATGTATGTATGTATACATATATACATACGCATACACACATACATATATAAATACATACATACATATACATACATACATACATATACATACATACATACATATATATATATATATATATATGTATGTATGTATGTATGTATGTATGTATGTATGTATGTATGCATGCATGTATGTATGTATGTATGTACACACACACACACACACACACACACACACACACACACACACACACACACACACACATCTTATTCAAAGTATGAAAGGAAAATATATAAGCTTCACCTATGTATGCCTACGTAGATTAGAAGGTAGGTCAATGCTAATAAGTATATATAACTTTTTTTTAATGCATGAAATGAGAACACGTAAGTTTTGCCTATGTATGGATGGGAAAAATTTTATATATTTTACTTACATTAACAAAGACACCTAGATCTATATTCTTAACCCAAAATTTAACAACCAAATTATTTCACACAAAAAATCAAAACTTTGACATAAGCGAGAGTGCCTACCTGGCAATCATAAAACACTTCTCTCTATCTATTTGTATTTACTAACTCTACTTATCCTCCGACTTCCTCTTTCATTATATGCTACTCCCTTTTCTCCTCTTTTCAATTTTCTCTTGAAAATGATGATCTCTTTCTGAAAAATATCCTTTTTAAGTAGGCGTAGTCTTTTTTTTAAAGATTTTTCATTATGTTTTTTGTTTTTCTTTCCTTTTTGTGTTTTTTTTTTAAAATTTTTAGTCCTTTCTCTTTAGTTTATTTCTTTTTATTTTTTAATTATTTTCCCATTTTTCCTTGAAATGGCAATTTCCAACTTTTTATACATTTTAACATTAATTTTAAAAATCCATAATTCTACTAATTTAATTAATCATCATTTATCTCCATAGAATTTTAATGCTAATTTCATAAATTAATAATTCATATTTTGGATATAATTATACTAATAAATTTTTTACTAGCATTAATGATCAAACATACCAATCATGCAAAATGAGTTCCATTAAACCATTTAACTTACACTAACAAATCATGGTAACCAACTATTTAATGCAAGCAAAAACAATCACATGTGTAAACCATTTAGGATGCATTCTAACATGTACTAACTACTATGGTGTGTGCAGGGTTATCACTAGTTTCTCTATCATCCTCTGACATATCAATCTACGTCACCCTCTCTAATGATGCTCTCCCTCTATCATACTGTGAAGGATGATTTTTCCTGCATCAACCTTATAACAAACAGGTAGTTATATCATATCAACATGATATATATACATCATAAAATATAACTAAAATAATATATCAACATATTTGTAATGTAAATACATACCTACAACTAACTCACATCAATGTAAATATGTATCCTAAGTAATATCCTACTATCCCATAACAACATATATCTCAAAGCTTAGTCTAAAACATAACCAAATCAAATGTGTCAACTATAAATATCCATAGAAAATCAAATAGTTTTCTTAGTGAGTAATATAGATGTAACACTAACCCAATATGCTTGGAAAAATATGGAGAGCCCCACTTTCCATCCCTCCCCACATGTTTTATTCATGGATAATAAGACTCATGAACTACCCATAGGCATTATTAAAGATTCCATGATCAACATCTTGGGTTTCATGTTCAAGGGTGATTTCAAAGCTATCAATCTTGATGAAGATGATCACTTCCCTTATCTATTAAGTAGACCTTGGTGCTATGCCAATAATGTTGATTTAGCTTTAAAAAGCATTATTTCAGCGTTAAAAATACCACTCAGTGTGTAGTCATTCCTCTAAATAATGGGCTAAGACCCCCTTTTGTGGAATTGGTTGATGTTGATGAGGATTTCAACATAATTTATAATATCACTACTAAAAAAAATGAACATATGGATCCTACTCTTGATGACATCTTATGATGGTAAGATGCACAATCCATTTCTGATGCTACCACTATCACTTGTGACCATGGGATTAAGGTGCATATGATATAACAAGGAATGTATATGGTGTCCTTGATAGCCACCTAAGTTATTCTCCTAATTTATATCAATTCTAAAATAATTTTCACCTCATTTATCTATCACCCTTGAGTTTAGACCATGCACCTCATTTCTAAGGTCAAATTAATGTTAGGGAATATTTGTGGCAATTAGAAGACTATTATGTTAATGAAGATGAATGTTTGTGCACATTTAAATTTTTATTTCAAAGAAATATTTCTTGATGGTGGTCTATGCATTGATACCAATTTCACACATGGGAACAAGTACATGCATCCATGCACTATATCTTCCACCATGACAATCACATTCATATCACCCTAAGTTACGATGGGATTACTTTTCTATAAGATCATATAATAACCTATGAAACACTTTGCAATGTCTAAGACATGTTTTTACTAGAATCTTTATGGGTTTAAGCATTTTATGGTATTTTACACACCTAGGCTAAGGTATGATACATCCATTAATGAAACCATAGGGAAATAGATACTTGGAAGAAAATCACACATGGTTTACTTATAACATTCTCATTTTATTGTTCATTAATAGATTTGAATTTATCCTTTAAAAAAATCTATATGATAGTTTTATTAGACCAAACACCAATCAAAGACCATTTATGACACATGCATGCTACACCTAAGGATAATTTGTTTATATTTAAATAGTTTGGTACTACTGCCTTGGTTTAGTTTAAATATGACTATCAATTAGAAAACGGACATCAAGAATAGATATGATATGGAAAACAAAAGGTTATATATTAAGTTGATGAGGGTACTAATTTCAATTTATCAGATCCTAAATTAGACCACTTAAATTTTCATATGGAATATGGTGTGTATAATATCAAAGACAATATGCAGTCAGAGCAAAAACCATTTACAATTCTATTCCAAATGGCTCAACACAACATTGGTAAAAAATACACAATTAAAATGGCCATTATGTTTAAGTACTAAACTAAGGTTGAGTTAACCAAAAAAATTAAATTCTTATAGGAATATCAAAACATTTTCCCATGAAACTAAACAAAAATGAAGGGAATGCATCCATATTTGGGTATGATGCATATCAAGTTGGTTGAAGGTGATCAACCAATGAGGAAACAAACATATCAAATGAAATCTAATCTACACACTTGAGTTAAAAAATAAATTAATAGCATATTGCATGCTGGATTTATTAATACCATTGATTATTCTAAGTGGCTTAGTCTAATGGTGATTAAATAAAGAAAGATCATCAAATTCACATTTACATAGATTAAAAGTTACTCAATGTTGTATGTGTAATTGACCCTTTTTCAACACCTTTTATAGAGGAAATTTTGGAAGGTGTTTCTAGGTGTGAGATATACACCTTCACTAATGGCTTTCTTGGCTATCACCAAGTACAAATTGTTGAGGAAGATAAGGAAAAAAGAAATTTTCAATTCAATGGGGTTATTTTACATATAATGTTATACCTTTTGGACTTAATAATGAACCATTAGTTTTCAAAATGGATTATGGTGGAAAATTTTAAGTATTTCATCCACATGTTCCTTTAGGTGTACTTAGATGACTAGACCATGCATGGTTTAGTTCACATCCACTATGATAATCTACACCTCATGCTCAAGCAATGTCATCAACTTTAGATTTCATTGAATATTAAGAAGTGCATCTTTACCTCACCATTTGGAATTCTATTTGGATATATCATTTGCCAGGATGGACCACTGGTGGGTCCAGCTAAGAGTGATCACTATCTAACTCCTAGCTCTAACCACTTAGTGTGAGGTCCATGATTTTTTAGGCCACATATGGTACTATAAATTTTTTATTTAGGGTTATGATAAAATATAAAAATATATAGAAGAACTACTTAAACAAAATGTCATATTCCTATGTACTACCCAACACTAGCAAGCATTTGAGGCTCTAAAGCAAAAATTAATGACTGCACCCATTTTCTAATTCCTAAATTAGACTTAGCCATTTTATGTGCATGTTGATGCTTCAGGCATGGTAGTGGGCACCATAATTAAAAAATATTTTGAGGGTAACCTTGGTCATCGCATTTATTTTACTAGTCATAATCTCACACCAATGAAATGAAACTACTCTGCTACTAACCATGAGGCCTTATCCATTATTTATGAGCTCCAAAAGTTTCCTGATACTTGTTGAAAACTCCATTTATATTATATACATATCATGAAGCACTCAAGTATTTTGTAAATAATCTAGTATTACATATATGCATCTATTGATGGATTATCCTCTTTTAGGAGTTTCAATTCTTGATAGTCATGAAACTAGGTAAATTTAAATTTGATCCCTATCACTTTTCATGCATTTAGTTTGGGAAACTGATGCACACCATAGAGGATTATTTATCTGATGTACAATTATTTCAAGTTGTGTATGCCCAAATAATTATATGAGATTAAAAGTTTTCTTGTAACATGACCAATGTTAGGTCACCTTCACACCCAAGAGAAAAATAGTTTGTTGTCCATGTTTCCCCTTTCTAGTTTTTTAGAGGATACCTATACAAACTAGGATGGGATGAGGTATTAAAAAGGTGGATAATGCAACATAAGTATACTTAAGTCCTCTAGGAGGTCTATGAAGGTGTCATAGGAGGATAATATGATGGTGATGTAACATCATGATAGGTTCTATTTTATAAGTTATGGTGGCCCACTTTATTTAAAGATTCTAAAGCCTATGTGTGTAATTGTGATACCTATTAGTGCATAGGTAAAATAAAATATAAATATTCCATTTTACTTCATTTATTACTTTCTCATGAACCATTTTAGAAATGGGACATTGATTTTTTTGGCCCCATTCAACCTTCTATGAGATAGACTAGTGCATGCTACATCATTATTGCTACCAACTATCACACACACTAGGCTAAATTAATAACCACACGAGATTGTAATACTAGTACTGATACTATATTTCTATTGGAAAATATGATCACATGACATGGATGCCCATTAAGTCTAACTAGTGATCATGGCACTCACTTTCTAAAAAAAACATTATTTCTCTTGGTTGAGTTCATGATTACTCACCATAAGACCACACCCTATCACCCTCAAGGCAATGACATAATTGAAGATTTCAATAAGGTCTTGGGTAATACACTAACTCAGATATACAATATTAGGTGTACATATTGGGATGATCATGTTTTAGTAATCTTGTGGGCTTATTAGATCACATACAAAGGGTTAAACAAGAGTACTTCTTTTAACCTTGTCTTTATAACTAAAGTAGTTTTATCAAAGGAGTTCTTGTCCCTTGTGTATTACACACATGGGTAGATTAGACAAAGACTAGTCCCTCAAATCTCATATTAATGATTTAATTTAATTGGATGAAATGCACATTCTCACACACTAGATTCAAGGAGTGGAGAACAAAAAACAAAATTCTTTACATGACTGACACATTAAAACCAAAGTTTTTCATCCTAGAGTGCATGTCTTGGTATATGATTAGAAGTTTACACACCATCTAGGTAAACTATAGATTCAATGGAATGGTCTTTTTATCATTCATGATATCCATCCAATAGGAGCCTACAAGTTGAAAAGATTAGATGTCCAATTCCTTCCAGACCATTTGAATGGTAGTTGACTCCAACCCTACCATTCTATATAACCATTTAATTTAGTAAATAAGGTGTATTCCACTAGTTTTCTTTAGCACTTAATTTCTTTTTTTAATAATTTTGGCATTGGTTGCATGCCTTTTATCATTTGTTTCTAGCAAATCTAGTGATCTTTGGTATTCAAAAATCTATTCTCTATCACTTTAATTATAAATGAGTTTCACTAAGTTATGGCATGGAGGACCATGCAAATATTTTAATGAGAGTTAGGTTTGAAGGTGGATAAGGTACTTAAGCTAAAAATGTATAAATAAAAGGTTGTGAAGAATCATGTGTGATTAAAAAAAATGCTCAGGACAAGGAGGCACACAAGATGTGGCACATGAAAAAAGTGTGAAAGAGGAGGCACTGAATGAAGTTTGAAAGAGGTGATACATAACCAAGGAATTTGGAATGAATATGGAAAAGGAAAAACCATTCTAAATATGGGTTAAAATGAAAAAATTAGTTCCCATGAATAAAATGAAAATTTTGAATTTTTATAGCTGGAATGCACTATGGGAAAGATACAAAAACTCTTAAAGGAAAGATGGGACATGTATTTATTAATGAGACAATGGCATAAATGAAAAGAATTTCAAATGGATCCCAAGGCATGCCATTTGAAACATTAATGGTTGAAGTGATGGATAGTGGTATGGAGGATAATTAATGTAAAAATTAGTTCTATCTATATAATACCTAGAGGCATTTCATTTTCAATTTCAATTTTTAGTATATTCAGTGATGAAAACTAAATTAGAGATTATTATGAATAACATTAAATTAAAGAGGTGATAAGGTGATCATATGAGTGGGTGTGATAGAAGTTTTAAGTTGCAGATGCTATGCCTACCATTAGAGGAGGATAAATTAGGAATCAAAAGTATTTGGGTCTAGGAAAAGGGGTCAACAAATATTCATTTATGAGCATTGGTCAGCCATGTGTCAACCTTTGTGTACCCCAATTGGTAATATGGACAAAGTTTAAAGGAAGAAGATATCCACTACCATACATTCTTGAAGTAGAGGAGTTCAAGGGCACAAAAAAAAGAAGTCTTATTTATATCTAGGAATAAGGATCTAGTGTGTGTGACATATAACGTGAGGACCCTAAAAAGATATAATAAGAGAGATCTAGTGGAGAGGCATCAAGGATGGGACATGTATAAAATAATGAAACAACCACATCACCTTCACCACCTATTTTGATTGAATAAATGTAGTACCTTGACATACTTTTGTACATAAATAACTAGGAATCTAAATTTTTTGCTTGTCAAGTCTTGGATTATAATCACCACCAATATGGTAATGAAGGTGACTTGTCACATGACTAATAGGTGGAGAAATATAATATAGTAAATTATATCACTTATTATCTCATAGTTTACAAGTTACCAGAGGATGTGAATGTGCTCTAATTTTTCCAACTGCCTTACTTTGAAAAACCCCATGAGGTGGTTTAGTTCTTGATTTCATGCATCCACCAAGATTATATCTACTTTATAGGGCACAAAATGAGGATTAACCCTCAATATATCAATAAGTTAATTGGATTACTCTATTTTGGAATTGATTTCAATGCAGATCGTAATTATTAGGCGATAATTGAATATACGGTGATGGTGATAAAATATAAAAAAGAAGGCCATACCATGTATATTACAAGTCTTATAGATCCCACCATTCAGGTAGCTATACACTTGGCCAAGACTAAGATAGAATGCATAAAATTGTTAAAGGAGATGGATATGGCCCACCTCTATATTATGAGTCAAATGGTTAAGGGGAGCAGTAGATTATTCCCAATTCTTTGTAGATAAAATTAAATAAGATGTTGAAAAAGCACATTGCCTGCCCAACTACAAGTTTCCATGGGATGAAATTTTGATGCTTCTTTTCTTATTAGATTGGAATTCTAGATTATTTTGGCAAATAATTAAAGTGGGTTTAGCCACTAGAGCATAATTCCCCTGCCAAGAGATTTAAACAATCACATGTTCTGGCAACATCATACCCTCTTACAAGGCAAAGTTGAAGGGTTGGTATGAGGGGATGAAGGAATGCTTTGGAAATGAATGATGCATGACTAAGTATCTACCCATGTGTATGGGAATATATGTTTTTTTTTTGTGAAAAAACATTATTCACTCACATGGATATGGTTAGAGACCATAGATAACTCATGAAGGTGTCTCAAGTTGCCTTATGCTTTTACAACCAAATAACTTCATAGATTTTGTAAATAATGTTTTGGATGCATGCCCAATGAATATTAATGCTAACAATATTGACATTTAAATTCACACTCTTCACAATCTCTATGTATATTCAATAAAGGAAGAATATACAAAGTGACATGATTCAAGTAAAATTAACATCGACCCCTTTAAAATAATCATGCAATAAAAAATCTAGTTGGTCTACTATATGCTTAGGACACAAAGGAAAACATGAGGAAGTTGAGAGGTAGATAAGGAAATACTCCCACCAAAACCAAAATACATACAAAATAAAGGGTGAAAAATAAATAAAAAAGGCCAAGACTTAAGACCACTAGTCCTAGTAAGGCATATGAACAACCTAGGGTCACTCCAAAATGATAATGACATGCCTTATCACCAAAAAGATCCCAAGGGATGATTTTAGAATAAAATTATGGCATTGATTCATCTCAACTAACTACCCAATTAGAACCCAAGATTTAAGCAACTTGAGTACTGATTCTTAAAACATGTGAAGCATCTCCAAAAGCATAACCTATAAAGGGGTCCACTCTTGATCCTAGTGAAGAATAAGATACTGATGAACAAAAAATGGACATTTAAATTCTAAATAATGAATAATTAAGAATAAGGGAAACCCCCAACATAGAGGATCTTAGTGCTAGTATGACAAAACTATGGGAAACGAGTCCCGTAGTTATAAAACTAGAGAATGAGCCCTAAAATGGTAAGGAATCAATGTGAGAATCAAAGTAGTAAAAATTGAAAAATGTGGGTAATTAGGACCCTCCCACTCATGCCATGTTCCAAAAAGATATAAATAATAATAAACTATATTTATGGGAGTATTTACCTAAACATGATTCCACTAAACAAACACAGTACGAACTATCTTTTATGATGGAGGTATACCATGATGAAGGCCTCTTTAAGCTCTCAAAAATAAGCACTGATATCATCTTAGAAGTGGTAAATGTTCTAGATTGGTTTTGGGTGGATCCTCTAAAATTATTTCTAGCTCAATCAGGTGCAACCCTCAAAAAGTTTTCCCTAGAGGTTTCCAGGCAAAACATTCACCATAACCATGATTTTGTCCAAATTTGCTACAAGCATTGAGAGGTTTTATTCATGTATAGAGAAAAGCACACAAAAATAGTGAAATATTGAAGAAAAAATTTAAGAGTTCAAGTGATAATAGGATGTGGCTAAGGCATATAAACTTAGGACAATAGGCCTTTGTTAGATAATTTTGAAGAGTTAGCAGACACTTGCATATGGTATTACTATTACCAATGAGGCCATCAATAAATTAGAGATGCTAATAGACCTCTTTCTTAATAAATACAAAAACTAGGTGAATCCTCAATAAGAGAAGTTATAGGCAACATAGTATCTTAAAGAGGCCATGGACATCTACCATGCCTTTTTGAATAAAATAAGTGACACTATTCCCATTGTAGATGAGATTTTTCTAAACTTAGCATGATTGAGTAAATTTTAGAAGCACACCTACTACCTGAGGAACAATGGCATTATAAATTGGATGAGAATTCATTGAACATCAAGGATAGATCCTATCATGCAAAAGTATTCTAGGTTGTAGAATAACTAGAAAAAATAATAATCACCCATTAGCAGGAGATTAATGTTAGATTCTCAACACTTTAAAGATAGGTTTTTCCAGAGGTTAGGTCACTCAAGGATGTCTAAAAATATTCAATTGCTTAGCTTAATATTTTGAAAACTCAAGTAGATGGTTGTCTTGAGAAACTTGATGAAATGAAATGATTGAGAGGCAAAGTGAAAGTCATTATTTCCAATCTTCAAACATCCCTCAGCCAATGGGAGGAGCTCAAATATCAAGTATAGAAAGTGGGCCATGAGTTTTTTATATCTAAGGAAACTAGAGCATAGTTTGAGACATAGTATTAGTTTAGTAGGGGTGATTTTGGATCCTAAATTTTGTCTAAAATATTCTAAGTATTTTGGAGTCATACTGTAGATAAGTAAGGGTGTGAGAATAGTGTCAAGGACCTTGGCACAAGAGAGAATAGTGTGGAATAATAATGATGCAAAAAAGAGAGACACAAATATAGTGTAGAAGACCTTGGCTCAGAAGAGTGAGTTCTAGAAGATAAGGAAATGGCGAAAAAGGAACATAAGACATAGGAATAGGAAAAGTGTAACACTAGGACAAGAGCATAATAAGTGGAAATGGTTAAAAATAAGTTTAAAGAAGCATTGGAGATTAATCAAGCTCAAATATAGCATTAGTACATTAGATAGAAGGAATGTGAACATGAATATCTATGTTGGGCCCCAAATCTATCTAAGTATAAGATCTATACCAACACAATAGACACTTAGGCATGAGGCAATCACTTGTCATGATTACTATTTTTTCATCTTGTGGTGCTAGTTAGTAGGTGACTAAATTACTCTTTTCTATTACAATCGTCATTAAGAAGAAGGTACATAAGATAATCATGGCTCATTAGAGGTAGGGTAGTGGAGTCAGTAGAATGAGTACATCTAATGCCAACTCAACAAATAGTGTGATCTATTTCCCATGGTACTAAGATGCCCTGGAGAACTATAAAAATAAGCTAAGTCTAGTTAGTTAGTGAAGAGGGGAAGATTGGAGTAGTGAATCCCTATAGGATTGGTTCTAGATGCTATGTTTACCATTAAAACTTAGAGTTTAGTGTAGGATACCTTTATTACTCCCCTTTGTAATGACCAAGCTCACCTGTGATCCTTTAAGCCTTAAGTAGCTTAAGATGAGCATTTCCTTAGTTCCTAGTGATATATATGTATTGTTATTAAACTTTGTTTAATGATGAATGGATTTGTGTAATGCATAATGATTGAATGCTTAAATATGTAGTAGGTATGTTGATCTCTTATGAGCTTCTAACCTAACTCATCTATGGCATGACTTTAACTTATGAGGACTCTATGACATGATTTAAGAAATTCTCTAAGTATGGGTAAGACATTGTGCCTCATAATGATATCTACACCTAATCACAAAACTACACCTAAGTACCTCAACTAGGTACCTAGTGACCCCTCAAGCACTTGAATGTCATTGAGCCAAGGTAACCAAAGGTTTGTGCCCATGAAGGTGTAGACCTAATTCATATTTGCTTGCACTTGATAGACAATCATTTTACCCCACCCCAAGATGGATTGTGTCCATGAATGCACCACCACCATTACACTAACCAAAATCCTTGAAGGATAGAATTATGCCATGGCACAACTAACCCAACATAGACCCTAGTCCTTTCTCCACTATATTTTGGGTGAGTGCATAAGGATATCACCTTAAGTGAAGTGATTCTAGTGTAATTGAGTGTCAAATGTTGAGCACTATAAGATTAGTCAAGGCCTGATCCATGTTGGAACAAGTTTAAATTTGACCTGGATAGCTAGATAAGTTCTTGAATAGGACCATGATTGAAAACACTTACTTTTATACAACATTTTGGTTATATTGCTAAGACCTATTGAATTTTATTGCTATGATGGTACACTAGGACAATTCTGTAACTTTCCCTCGATAATACTAAATAATAGATAAAAAGAGTGGAAGATAAATTTTCACTAAGGTATCTAACTTTTAGAGGATTAAAACCAAGGAAGTGGGTCTAGAACCACTTGTATGATGCCATGCATGAGGTTTTATTTTATGAACTATCAGAGAAAGTATATCAATGGCTAATTGCTTATACAACACACATAATTAAAATCTATGGAAAATACCTTGAGTGGATGAAAGAGGACCTAGAAAGGCTTGAGAACTTAGATACCACTTGGACTAGAGCCATAGACAAATGGTGGAAAGGGGTGTTGAATAACTATGTTCTTGAAGTCATAGTATCACAATACTCCTACCTTGAAGAAGTAGAATATCAGTTCTTTTACAAACCCAAAGGCACATTTTTAAAATAATTTGGCATTAAGCTAAAGAACTTGATGGTAGATTATGGATTTTAGAATGTAAATATGGAAGCCTAAAGTCCTATTGCATATGAGAAATGTAATGTGGAAGAAGATAACATGTAGGTGAGGTGAAATGGAAAGGGACAAGTAGATTTACACTCAAGAGCTCAGGAGAAAGGCTTATAACAAGAAGAGGTGTGGATTGATGGAAGATCTAAAAATTTGAAGTGTCAAGAAGACCCACAACAAGTGAAAAGGGTATGGGTAAGGATCTATTGAATGGAAATAGTGCCTATAGGAAAGAACCTTTAAAGCTATGGAATAAGCTCCATAATTGATAGGTGAATGCTCATAGTCCCTAAAAAAATTAACCTTTGGAGATAAATTAGATGCACCCACCCACTTTAAACATATGACACAAGATCATGTACTAGATACCTCATAAGAGGATAAAATATTAATAACTGACCCTATTTTCAACTTAAATTTTGATCATCTTGTAGATTTAGACTAGAATTTTGTGATTGAACAAGTTGTTCCTTATGAAGAGATAAGTGAGGATAAATATAAACCTCAAGGCGCTAGCTTGACTAGATAAAACATGAGTGAAAGTACCCTAGTCTAAATAATATCAACTACATAGCCTAAGAAATATCTTGGAGGAAGTGGCCTCATGCTATTAGTCAATATTACAATACCATCATATTCTATAGTACCAACAATAATCATAGGACCAGTTGTAGACACCGAAATCGTGTCTACTCCCTTGGTCATCCTCTCCCATTTTCTCCCCCTTGGTCCCCTTCGTCCACTTCGACACACCTAACCTATGTCTTATTAATTTAAAATAATCACTTATTTTATATTAATAATTCTTCTCTCTCTCACCCTATGACCCATTTATGACCCCCATTTTATTCTCCCATGCCTATTTAGCCCCTCTCAACCATTTTCCCACCAACCTTGACCCTGGCAATGTGTAAGAATGGGCAGAAGGCTAAAATTAGCCTCTATCCCCATTCTACAGCCGCCGACATCGGTAACTATTTGGCTAACATCAGCGGTTCTACCAGCATCAGTTACCCTTAAAACTACATTCTCAACCCGAACACAAGATCCATTATCTATTTCCCAATCCATTATCCGTTATCCATTTTCCAATCCATTATCCATTATCCATTTCCCAATCAATTTTCTAATCTGTTATCCGACATTCTTTCAAGACATTCTCAGATCTGCCTTTCGACCTAAAATAATCAACCAATCTTCCAGTCTTCAATCCACTAAAAAAATCTCTCTCTCTCTCTCTCTCTTAGGCACAGGTACTTTGCTTCAGTCACCTTGTTGGAGGTCTTCTACATCGAGCATTTACAACTAGTCTGCAACACACCATCAACAATCACTCTGCAACCAAGTCTCCTCTCTCTTCAGCAGGCAATAGGTAAGCATTTCTTCTGTGTTTTCATTTGTTTCATGTTTATTGCTTTTAAGTGATATCACCACCTAGATTTAGACTATTAGACCACATACCAGACTTGACTTTCTCCTGGAAAGGCTGAGAGGCCTTCCCATATCCTTATCACCTCTATCCCCCTTTTTCAGAAAATACAGTCTGTCCATTATCCCTGCAACTCTGCCCAGACCCCTGCATAGACCATTAGACAAACCTAGACTCTTTTAGACAATTCTACAGCCTTAAAACCTGTCCAGACCTGACCAGAGCTTGTCCAAAGACCACAGAGCTGACCAGACCTTGGCCAAAGACTATTGCCCTGACCGATGCTGGTCATTTCCCCTATCGATGTCGCCAGCCTAACCGACGTCGGTGACCTTCCTTGACTGACGCCAATAGAACCACTGACATCGGCGACTGTGTAAAGTAGATTACTACATATCAAGTATGCATTTGTCTTTTATTTCTTCATTTAGTATTTTATCATCTCTATTTCTATCAATATTCTATTTTTAATAGTGGACTGTCATCCTCTGAGAAGTCTTTTGTGCTTCTAGGACTAAGCTTTCGCTTGGCAGTCCATTTTCTTGTCATCTAACATTTTTCATGTTTTAGTCTCTTTCTCTTTTAGGTGTCATCCTCCAAAACCAAAGAGGAGTTCTTACTATCATCTAAATCTGGTGTGCAAGACTACATCCAGGTACATACAAGTCTTAGACCATTTCTCTTAGTTTCTTATTCTCTCTTTGAATGTGAAAGCGAAAATTGTTTAGAAACATTCTGGCACGCCCGATGGGATCCTAGGGTCTTCCTTGGGTTCTTTTCTTTCTATTCATATAGGTGAATTAGGTTTCTCCCTTTTCACCTCTTTTTTCTCTTCTAAACGACACTATTAACAAGATTAAAAATAACTCTTCTTTCTTTTCTTGCATCTTAGACTAGTCAAAAGTCATACTCTTGAACCTCTTCTTACTTGTCTTGATACGAACTCACATTTTGACTTGGGCTTAAAACACACTACATTTCATTTCTTCTTGATTTCATACTTAGTCCACACCTAGTAATTAATAACCGCATCATGAATTAATCGTAGTCCACTTTATGTTACACAACCAAATCACTTGCACAAATCAAACATCAAAACTCACCTGAGACAAGGCCCGACTGGGATTTCATCACCCAGCAGATGCCTTACCCATCTCGGCAATCCTACTTGCATTTCATCACCAAGGGGAAAGCCCACTCTATTCTCTAGCAGAGGATAATCTCTAGGAGAAGTATATACTGGCTAAGCGGGCCCAGCTCATCACTGGGTTTGTGAAGTGAGGGGAGCTTGCTCCTTAGCACTAGGCCAAGTACAGAACCTAACACAGACTTTTGAGCACCGAAACAAACCCAAAACCATCCATAGACTACTTCTTTTAGGACCCGTCTCAAAAGCCAATCTTCCTATACACATTCTAAGGCATAAGCCACCACGATCGTAATAATTTATTCCTAGGGATTTAATGTTTAGGGTCTACTTGTGTTCTTCATCTTTTCTATTCTTATCTGCTTGTTTGAGCTTGTGAGGACGTTCTTTCTTGCCTTGAATGGTTCTAACTCGAAGTCAAACCAAGGCTCTTGTCGACCACGCGAGGCATCAATCGCTTCCGTCTTCCCCATCCATAACCAATCCCATAATGGAGTTCCACTCGGAGACTGAAAGAACTCCTACTCGACCGACCCTGACCCAGACTCCCATCATCCCTAAAGGGGACCAAGATTTCAAAAGATTCTTGGACCTCAATGTCAAATCCTTGTAGCATTATCTCACACAAAGCTGAACGCGAGACTCTTTAGGCAACCTGATTTATGGGATGCCGACCTCTTTAGTCGAGACTACGGCCGTATCGACAGCATCCGTAGTTCAACCTGTAGACATCTAGGCTATCACCTTGACCAATGACCAGCCCTTGACCAACCTTCTAAGTGTGGCCTCTCCCTCCATCTCTAGGCCCACTTCCACTGGGGTTTTGACCCCTTATCAACCACAGCCTATTCAACCAATCTCTACCCCTTTCTAGAATCTGGTTGTCTCTATTCTACCTACCCTCACCCCTATCAACACCAGGGTGACTACCTATCCATTGGCCCATGTTACCACTATCCAACCTCCCGTGGCAACATCGAGCCTAGCCATGCCTTCTACCCAACCACCCTTAGCCTCCACTTCCATCCCAACAACTAGTTATCAGTACGTTGTGCCCTTACAAGTGCAACTGACTACGTCGTATGCCTCCTTTAGCCTCTTTTAAGTGCCCTAAAATCTAGGGGGTACTCCACTCGCTAATCTGTCAATAGACATCATCAAAATTCTGATGGACAAGATGTCTAGCCTAGAGACCTCTATTTTTGGTTCATGTAATGCCCTCTCATATGAGCAAATTTGCAATGAGCCCATCCATCCCTTTATCCCGATCAGGGCATATCCCAATCAGTGGGAACTGCCTAAATTCTCTCATTTCTAGAGTAAGGAAGACCCACAACAGCACCTACGGGCATTCAGACATGCCTGTTATCTAATTGCTCATGATGATGCATTACTTTTACGCATGTTCCATATGTCCCTCTCTAATGCTGCCCTTGATTGGTATAGCTCTCTCACCAGCCATTCTCTCTTCACATTCACCTAGCTGGCACAACTCTTCCTCGATCATTTCTCCATCAACATCACCAAAAAGGTCTCAATCACAGATCTCTATTCTTTCGGCAGTTTGAGGACGAATCCATAGCCTATTTTGTTGCTTGCTAGAGAGGCCTCATCAATCAGCTCTCATTTTCCTTACCCCAACTTGAACTTATTAAACTTTTCTCTCAAGCCTGTGCCAAGCATATTTCTTCTACCTTGCGGGTTCAAACCTTCCACACCTTTGACAAAGCCTTCATGATGGCCCACAAGCTTAAATTACATGCCATCGAGGAGAATAAAGTCAAGTTGTGAAGTAAGAATCCCAACTCCAAGACCAATGACTCCTCTTCTTCTAAACCTTCTTCATCTAATCCTAAGTCTAAGGCATCAGCAAACGCTATAGTCATTAGACCTTCATCCTCTTCGCCTTCAACCAACCAGCCTGAGCCATCCATGTCCAAAAGCATCACTCGCCAATTCTAGTAGAGATACATGCAGCGATAGTATACTCCACTTGGAGAGTCATATGCGTCTGTGCTAGAAAAACTTGCCAAATAGGGGGTTCTCAATCTCCCCCAAATCTGACCACCTCCACAATTTGATCCCTCACGCGCTATCCCTATGTGGTATAGGGAAAATGACTTCTGTAACTGCCACTATGTTAAAGTCCATGACACGGGCAACTGCAAGACCCTTAAAAACATCATCCAAGACATGCTAAAAAAGGGTGATCTCATCCTCAACAATCCCAATGTGCCACCCAATTAGGGCATTAACATCTTCAAGCAACCATTCCCTAATCATCCTCCAACCCAAAACAATGTCCAAACCATGACTGACAACACTCATGAACATAATATATGAATAGTCAATACGGTCTCGCCCTTATCCCCAACCAACCTCTTTCCCAAATTTAAGAGGTTAGTCCACCCATCAGTCCATCACACATGGACGAAACCCCTTCTCCAGTTAGTTCTCTGTCAACCTCTCTTATATTGGAGGATGCCTTGACCATATCGGCACCACCAGTCTCACCATCCTCCTTCTTGCTACCTATGGAGGACCCGACCCTTCCTACTCCTCAATCGCAAGTGGAGGGCGCAATCATCCCTGCCCTTTACCCTCTTGAGGAGCCTCATTCTTCAGTTTCTTTTCCACCCAAGGAAGAACCTGTCTCTCCTCCGTCCCTAACCAAAGATGAACCTGTCATGACTTCATCATGGCTCGGGTCTGAGACTGCTACACCAGTCTCATCTTCGGCCCCATAACTGTCAACATCTTCTCAAGGACCCAAGCCTCATCCAAAATCTTCTCAACCATTTTCTTGATTAGTGGAGAAAATCGAACTTCTCCCTTCAAGGAAAGTGGAGCATGAGGTATTGTGGGAGTGTCTCAAAGCTCTTCAACATGCCCGTGCCCTCTCATCTCATGCTACCAATCCTCCCATGGTAGAATCTCTTGAGACTCTCAACAAAAACCAGACTTCCACTTCTAGACTGTCTAAACCTCAACCAACCACATCAAGATCAAAACCCTTATCTATCCCATCAAAACCTATCAAGTCACTCGGTGTTCACCCTGTCTCTAAGCTCACTCATCCGTAAGTGAAGGTGGACATAGACCAGACCCCGACCAATAGTAGTCTTCAAATCAAATCAAAGAAGACTGCCAAACTACAGAGGTGAACTCCTCCTCCCCCGTCACCATTTCCCTCTATTTTGGGCCCTCATCCTTTGACCTTGATCAAAATCCTCCCCACTTCAACCTCTAATCAAAACTAGTTGCCTCCTCTGCTTCCTTTGCCTACCACCAGCCTATCCTCTCCAAAAAGTGTGGCACCTCTCACGAAGACAATGTCATCTTCCCTTGCCACCACACCATCAACTTAGAAGGTGGTATAGAAGCCTCCTCCAACACTGCCTAAGCAAAAGTCACTAGCATCGCACACATGAATGAGCATAGACCCTTTAGTAGGCTCATACTCTTTGATATTGCATTGACTTTTGTAGACTTCCAGCATAACCCTTCCACCCATTATGCCCTTCCAACCTCTCAGGTCTAAGCCATCCTGGTTCGATGATATGAAGATTTTCCTATATCATCATACGCCAAGACATGATACCAAGACTTGCTATGCCCTCAAGGCCATCATTCACTGCTACATGGAGAAGGACACTCTTCTTCTTGAGGACGCTATCGACTGACCCTCGACACCTTCCCACATTCTTCCAACCACATCAACATCTCATCAACAGGCCATGACCCCTTCATCTCCTTCACCCCTATCTTCAAAATCAATGCCATTCACATAACCACTAGGTCAAAAAAGGACAAGGCAAAAGAAAAAGCCACCATTCCTTAGACCTATCCTTTCATCAAGCTGCCTCAACTGCCAAAACCTAAAATTTCTATCCTTGGCGCATCTCAACCCTCTTCTTCTTCCTCTTCAGGGGCAATTCATGACTCCATGTTAAAACAACTTCACCAGATGCCTGTGAAGATGTCCCTTTATGACCTCATCCAAACCTCACCCTAGCATCGTCAGGCCCTCATCCAAGCCTTATAGGCAACAGAGGTCCAACCCGAGGACCCCCAACCACTCACTACCCTGGTCCACTCTTTATCCCCTATCGCCTCCATCACTTTCAGCTATTTTGAGATTCCTACATCTAACACAAAAGATCAGGATGCTACTCTCTTCATCACTGCCTATGTTGATCGAACCCACATCAAGTGCATTATGATTGACAGAGGCACTAGCATCAACATTATCTCCACCCATGCCTTTGATCAATTGGCCCTCCCCAAGAATTACGTATCCAAAATTGATACAATCTTGTGATCCTTCAATGACACCACTGCCATAACCATTGGCACAGTCATCCTTCACATTTGCGTTGGCCCACGCACAGTCTCAGAGCTCTTCTATATCATCAAAGGAGAGTTTCAATATAACATGTTGCTGGGCTAACCCTAGATCTATGCCATGGCTTGTGTTCCCTCTACCCTACACCATTGTGTGAAATTTGAGCATGACAGGCAAGTCCACATTATTCCTGCTGACCCATCACCTTTCAAAACTTGTAACATAACCTATCAGCCAAACAACGTCCTCATTCCTTTCAAGCCATCAACCTTGGTGCTGCCTCCATCCGTGAAAGCTTCGACCAATTTGCAACTGGTGGTCGCCCTCACCCCTCCTCTTTAAGTGGTAACCAAAGACCCCATGGAAGACATCTTCCAATGACTTTCACTTGGGGAATATCGCTTGTTGGCCTTAGACATGTTCCAAACTCTGTAAGAGTATGGACGCCTTCACCACTGCCCCAATTATGATCACCAGATCAGGATGGTCATGCCTTATGGTCCTCCTCACCTCTGAAACAACCTTTTCTATGGGGGGCTCAATCAAGCTCCTACTGATGGCAATCCTCTCTCTTCACCGCAACCATTCACATTAGACTTCTCATTTCTTGGAAATCTTGCCTTTACACACACTTACCTTTACAGGTGTGCATGGAAGGGTTTTAGTTTCAAATGCTATGAGCAAGGCTCCCATCAGCCCATCAAGCCTCTCAACGATGATGATGCCAAGAAACGATATGGCCTGGGATACCACGACCCCACTCAGGCCTTTATAGATCTATGTCCTGAGCCCACCAATGACTAATCTCCTCCAAGCTTGCCCATTTCTCCCCCTTAACCTACGGAGTTGGTGATTTCCATCCCTCCTAGTTTTTTTTGTATAAACACCATCCTCCTAGAACCCCTGACCTATCAGCTAAATGGGGTGTCCAAGTCTCTCCCTCTCCTATTTCCCAACATGATAGAGGATGAGTCAGCAACCATTCACACTATCCATTGTGTTGACGATGATGCCATCCTTTCTTACATGGGCACCGATGACTCTTTCATCCAGTGCTCCCTCCCTTTTGAGACCCAGGTTATGTTAAATGAATCAACCATTGACATCAACCTTCCCTCTTTTGATGTTCCTCACATCTTAAAGATTATCCAATCTTTAGATGTTCAGGAGCAGCTAGACTACACCCAGTTCCTCTTAGACCATAGCAAGGCCTTTGCCTAGACCTATAGTGACATGCTTGGCATTGACCCCACCATTGCTACCCATAACATAGTCACCAAACTAGAGGTTAAGCCTGTTAGGCAAAAGCTTTGAAAGATGCATCCTTGCATTGCACTCCTTGTCAAAGAGGAGCTTCAGTGCCTCCTTTCTGTCTCTTTCATCCAACCCATCGATTACCCACAGTGGGTCTCTAACATCGTCCCTATCACCAAAGTGACTAGGGGGATCTAGATCTGCATGGACTATCGTGACCTTAACCTAGCCTGTCCCAAAGATGACTTTCCTCTTCCCAACATTGACCAACTTGTTGATCTCACGGCCGGCCATGAGATGTTATCTCTCATGGATGGGTTTTTAAGATATAATCAGATATTAATTACACTAAAATATTAGCACAAAACTACCTTTATCACCCCATGGGGGACTTTTTGCTATTAGGTCATGCCTTTTGGCTTGAAGAACGTAGGCACCACATATCAGCATGCCATGACCTACATTTTCCACGATCTCCTCCACAAAATCATGGAGGACTATGTGGATGACCTGCTCGATAAGTCCAAGCTTCACCACGACCATCTGACCATTCTCAAAATCATCTTCTCTCATCTTCTTCAATATAATGTCCACCTTAACCCCAAGAAATGTGTCTTTGGGGTCCTCTCTGGTAAGCTCTTAGGCTTTATCATTTCTTTCCATGGCATCGAGATAGATCCCACCAAGATCTGTGCTATCCTCGAGATGCCACCTCTGACCAATCTCAAGCAGCTTTGTAGTCTACAAGGGAAGCTCTAGTCCATTTGCCATTTCATCTCACAGTTTTCTGACCGCTACCAACCTTTTCATCATCTCCTTAAGAAGGACGTCTCCTTTAAATGGGATAAGAACTATCAAGAGGCTTTTGAAGCCCTCAAATGCTATCTGGTCTGTCCACCAGTCCTCATTCCACCTAAAGATGACCAACCCTTCTACCTTTACATCTCTGCCACCAACCATTCGTTAGGTGCCATGATCATGCACCGAGATGAGCATCACCATGAGCAAGTGGTCTACTATATCAGCCAAACACTAGTCGACTATGAAACTCAATATACTCATACTGAGAAACTCTATTTGGCATTAGTCTTTGTCGCTACCAAGCTCTGCCACTATCTTCTCAACCATAAAACCTCTGTCATCACTCACACCGACCCTCTTAAGTATATGCACTCCAAGCCATATCAAAATCAACGTATGGCTCGGTGGCTCATGTTGCTTGCTGAGTTTGACCTCAAATTCATCTAGTAGAAATCTATCAAGGGGTAAACCATCACTGACCAAATGGCAGATGCCCCTCTTCCTAACAATCAACCTTCACAGTGCGAGTTCCCTGATGAGTCTATCGCCACGCTTTCCACCATTGACACTGTCTACCAAATGACCATGTTCTTTGACTACTCCAAATGTCACCTCAGTGGGGGTGTGAGATTTATTCTCATCCCACTTGAAGGGGAGCCCATGCCTTTGTCTTTCAAGCTTGACTTTGATTGTACCAATAATATGGCTGAATATGAGGCCTTAATTTTGGGACTTCAAACTGCCCTTTCTCTCAGCATCAAGTCCATCAACATCTTCGATGACTCATAGCTTGTCGTCAATCAGGTCAACAGTTCATACCTCTATAAAAATGAAATTTTGCAAAGGTATAAAAACCATGCTAATGTTCTTCTGGACTCTTTCAACCATTACCTCCTGTAGACTGTTCCTCGATCCATGAATAAGGTTGCTGACACCATGGCTTCTCTTGCCTCGCATATTTCATCTTCATCATCATCATCTAGAATTTTAATCATGGTGCATCATCTGCCATTACCTTCATACCTTTCTTCTAACATCAACCCTATCAACACCATAAACTCTAGCCCACAAGATGACTGGTATAAGCAACTTGTGGACTACTTATCTCTTTCCGTCATTCCTCCCAATCTCTCTAGCAATGTACGGTGAGCTTTCATCAAGCACACAACTCGTTATACCATGCTAAGGGATCTTCTCTATAAGCGAGGCTTCAACAGCCTCCTTCTTCACTGTCTAACCTCCACTAAAGCCTCTCAAGCCATTAAACAAGTCCACAATAGGATTTGTGGCAGACACTTCAGTGGGAATTTAGTTGCCAAGTGCATCATTTGCCTGGGCTATTATTGGCCCACCCTTCATCAAGACTATAGCGACTATGTTTAAAATTGCATCAAGTGTCAGTAGCACTCTAACTTGCTTCATCTTCCTAGCCATGCCTTACAAGTCACTCAGGATTTTTGGCCTTTTTCTTAGTGGGGCTTAGATCTTATTGGTGAGATTAACTCTCACTCATCTCTTTGTCATCAGTCCATCATCACCACCACTAAGTATTTCACTAAATGGGTGGAAGCCATTCCTCTTGTCTCCACAAAAGCTGACAAGATTGTCAACTTCATCAACACCCACATCATCTGTCATTTCAGTGTTCCTCACAAAACCATCATCGACAACGATAAGTCCTTCAAAAATAAGACTGTCTAAAAACTATGCGACTCATTTGGCATCAAACTTAGCTTCTCTTTGCCTTACTACCCACAAACAAATGGGCAGGCTGAGGCTTCCAATAAAATCTTGACTAAAATTCTCATGAAGGTGGTCAATGACACTAGAAGGGATTGGCATATGCACATTCCCTTCACTTTGTGGGCCTACCGCACTAGCATCTGAACCTCTACGAGTGCTACCCCTTTCTCTCTAGTGTATGAAATAGAGGCTGTCCACCTCTCGAAGTATAGATCCCATCTCTCTGCATCTCTTTGCATGAAATTCTCTCCAATGATGACTTTCGTCAAGATCACTTAGCTCAACTTGAGTTACTTGACGAGCGTCATCTTGCTACCCTCAACCATCTCCATGTCTATCAAAATTACATCAAGCGAGCCTATGACAAACATCTGTGAGAACAAGATTTCAACATCGGAGACCTTGTCCTCAAAGAGAATCAGCATGTGACCAATATGGAGTAAAGTAAATGAGGTAAGTTTGCCCCTAATTGGCTCGGACCTTTCATTATCATGCACAAGTATGGATTAGGGACTTATCGTCTATCCTCTCTCAACAGACATCAAGAACCTGAGCCTCTTAATGCATTGCATCTGTGACCATTCTATTGTTAGTCAAGTACTCATCCACATGACATTTACCTTGAGCTCATCCCTTGAGTAATCCCTGTCCTCTTAGTCCTCATTCCTTTCAACCCTACTCCCCTTAACAAATCCTTTATAACCCTTTTAAACAGTATGGATGCTTTGTCCTAATAAAAGGGAACCCTTGAACTTCTATAGTCTTGTCCATGACTCACATTTTTGTCAAAAATAAATCAAGGTCACTAATTCAAATCAAAAAAGAGACTTCTCCCTCAAAGGACAGTTGTACTATCATTGTTGTAGCTAATAGACTACTCCCTCGAAGGACAGCTATTCAAAATCCCTCATGTATATAAATCAAAATATAGACCACTCCCTCGAAGGATGGCTATGACTAAATCTTGCTACAAACAACACTTTCTTAGAAGCTTCCCACATCGATCAGCTTCACAAATGACCACAAAGCAAAATGACCTCTCTATGCAAGCTTCCCGCATTGATCAGTCTGCACAAAAAAAAAGGGTCATGGACTTGGCTTGTAGTTGTCTTCGAGTCTCCTATACAAAAAGGGCAAAGTTATCTCTACTTTAAAATGGGTTACCCTATTCTCCTCCTATCATACACCTGCTCAAGGGACTTCGAGCTCAATTTAATGTCAAAGTGATTCGATTACCTCTCTAACACAACCCATGGTCAATGACGTAATGCATGAATGGGACTTTTGTTTTAACAACCCCTATCCATGCCATCATTTTGGTCCTTGTCAATGAAAGAGTAATATGCCTTTCACTTTCTGCCCATACACTTTGGTCACATTCAACCAAACCAACCCACACTTTTTTAGACTACCAACATGACATAATCCATTTCATATAGTTTTTATGGACACCAATACACATGGAAACTATCGACCACTCAATTTATGTTAAGCATAAACCATTACTTGTTGAAGCATACATAGACCTCAATTCATTTTTTGCATACATCCATCACAACTATGGAAAATTGCTAGGGATGAAAGACCCCTCAACCAATGTTACAGAATACACCATCACACCATTTGGAAAAGGCTGTAACATCATCTTATCCTCATCATTTCAACACATGACCACACCAATCATCGCCCATTTTGTCTCTTTTTCTGAACTACATTGGTTTGAGGCCCTAAGATAGGGGCTATGTAGGCAACACTCAATTGACACGACATCCTCTGGGGTTAGCTCGACCACCCTCATTTATTCATCTACCTAATGGACAAACCTTCTTTTCTCCTATTGACCATGACTTGACCTCGACCAAGACCAATCCATACCTTTGACCCTCTTCCTCCCTTTAGGGGGAACTACATTGGCCTGAGGCCCTAACCATAGGGGCTATGTAGGCAACACTTAGTGTTCTGAGGTTAGCTCAGCCACATTCTTTTGTCTGCCCATTCATTCGACCAATTATCTATCTCAACCTCGTCTCGACCAACCACTTTGGGGATCATGCCTATCTCCTCCGACCCTGACCACTTCTAAGATGATTTTGCCTTGGTTGTTTTTGCATGTATGCTACCCCACGACTGGTTAGCAAACTTGTGTGCAGACTATTTTTGACCCTCACAAGTATAGGATCACTATCATGTTGATCCCCACTACTTGTGACATTTTCATGTTTTTTAGGAGCACTTCCTGAGCATGGGATACTTGGAACATGACGACCATTGGAGCTACAACTTAGATTGAATAACCTGATCAATTATGACCAAATGATGTGGCCTAATTACTTCAATTTTGGCACTCTTCAACCCTTGAACTGTGACAAATTGACCTGACCATCTCATGAAGTGGTATGTGCACAATCACAACTATTGTAGTGTTCACACTCACCATTTTTCATCCACTCTCTGTCAAATCAACACTCGATTCAAGGTTCCCTTCCCTCAACTCCTACTTTGAGGGGGAATACCTCATCCCACTTAGGGCAATCAACTCCTATTTTTGTCTTGCAGTTCATCCAGAACAACCAACAAGACAAAAAGGGGCAAATGTAGACACCGAAATCATGTCTACTCCCTTGGTCATCCTCTCCCCATTCTCTCCCCCTTGGTCCCCTTCATCCACTTCGACACACCTAACCTATGTCTTATTAATTTAAAATAATCACTTATTTTACATTAATAATTCTTCTCTCTCTCACCCTATGACCCATTTATGACCCCCATTTTATTCTCCCATGCCTATTTAGCCCCTCTCGACCATTTTCCCATGAACCTTGACCCTGACAATGTGTAAGAATGGGCAGAAGGCTAAAATTAGCATATGTCCTCATTCTACAGCCACTGACATTGGTAACTATTCGGCCGATGTCGTTGGTTCTGTCGATGTCAGTTACCCTTAAAACTGCATTCTCAACCTGAACATAGGATCTGTTATCCATTTCCCAATCCATTATCCATTATCCATTT
Source organism: Torreya grandis (assembly GCA_037957365.1). NCBI lineage: Eukaryota > Viridiplantae > Streptophyta > Pinopsida > Cupressales > Taxaceae > Torreya > Torreya grandis. Next base: position 308,968 of record JARHVA010008819.1, on the reverse strand, counting down.
TCCAATCCATTATCCGTTATCTATTTCCCAATTAGTTTTCAAATCCATTATCCAACCTTCTTTCAAGACATTTTCGGATCCACTTTTCAACCTAAAACAATCAACTAATCTTCCAGTCTTTAATCCACTAAAAATCTCTCTCTCTCTCTCTCTCTCTCTCTCTCTCTCTCTCTCTCTCTCTCTCTCTCTCTCTCTCTCTCTCTCTCTCTCAAGCACAGGTACTCTGCTTTAGTCACCTTACTGGAGGTCTTCTACATCAAGCATCTACAACTAGTCTGTAACACACCATCAGTAATCACCTTGCAACCAAGTCTCCTACTCTCTCTTTAGCATGCAACAGGTAAGCATTTCTTTTGTGTTTTCATTTGTTTCCTAGTTATTGCTTTTAAGTGATATCACCACCCAGATTTAGACTATCAGACCACAGACCAGACTTGACTTCCTCCCAAAAAGGCTGAGGGCCTTCCCATATCCTTATCACCTCTATCCCCCTTTTTTAAAACATACAGTCTGTCCATTATCCCTGTAACTCTGCCTAGACCCCTGCATAGACCATTAAATAGACCTAGACTCTTTTAGACCATTCTGCAGCCCTAAAACCTATCTAGACCCAACCAAAGCTGGTCTAAAGACCACAGAGCTGACCAGACCTCATCTAAAGACTACTGCCCTAATCGATGCCAGTCATTTCCCCTACCGACATTGGTAGCCTAACCGACATCGGTGACCTTCCTTGACTGACGCCGGTAAAACCACCAACGTTAGCAATTGTGCAAAGCAGATTGCTACATATTAGGTATGCATTTGTCTTTTATTTCTCCATTTAGTCTTTTATCATCTTTGTTTCTATCAATATTCTATTTTTAATAGTGGATTGTCATCTTCTGAGAAGTCTTTTGCACTTCTAGGACCAAGCTTTCACTTGGCAGTCCACTTTCTTGTCATCTAACATTTTTCGTGTTTTAGTCTCTTTCTCTTTCAGGTGTCATCCTCCACAACCAAAGAGGAGTTCTTACTATCATCTAAATCTGGTGTGCGAGACTACATCTAGGTACATACAAGCCTTAGACCATTTCTCTTAGTTTCTTATTCTCTCTTTGAATGTGAAAGCGAAAATTGTTTAGAAACACTAGTGCCTATCCTAGTGGTTAGAGGCATTGGAGGACCACCACCAAGATAAGTACTAAGGGGAAAGAACCTAAGAAACTAACTACTCCCCCACCCTAGATTTATTATGCGATGATCATCCATATAACCAAGTATCAAGGCATGGAAAATATCATAGAGCATGTGATCAAGTGTGAATTACAATGGTACATGTACAAAATAACCTAGTCTAAGTGCAAGGCAACCCATTTTGTGAAGACCTTGATTGATCATGCCCATACTTAGTATAGGAAGTTTGATCCTAACTAGGTTATGGTTAATTATGACACCCTAAAGGAAGCCTTATTAAAAGAATTAAATATCCCTAAGTTTGAGTAACAGAGCATCACCACAGTCAAAGAGATCAACTAGGGATTATGAAAGAGTATGCACTTGTATGATGCTAGATTCAAGACTCTCCTTTCCAAGTTACCTTATGATATTCACTCCTCACAACATGTGTAATGGTTCATTAGAGTATTTATAATACCATTCAGAAGGGTGATATCCATGAAAACATTCACAAACCCTTAAGAAGTGATTAAAGCTACACTCTAAGCTAAGGTGATTGAGAGCATTGATATATGAATTAAACCTTTCATAGAGGCATATATTACATCTATATCTCCCAACTACAAAATATAATCATTAGTTCATCACAAGATGCTTGAAGTAGGTTGTGGTGTATGGATTGTGAGATGAAAGACCATAATAGAAACAACTATCCTCAAAGGAATGTGTGTACACTAGTTTTTAGTTGTGAAGTTGTTATGAGGTGCACGATGTTTGTAACAACCCTTTGTTATAATGGACTAGTTAGGTCAGCATAAAAACCTATTGCAAATTATGTGATGCCTATACCCATACTATGGTTGATTTTTGCATAATCAATGAGATGTGAAATAAAAAGGGGAGAGGTGCATGATAGAAAATGATAGGAGCAAGAGGGTAAGGAGCCCAAGGAAATGAGGGTTATGACTAGTAGAATGTAAGCTATGGGATGCAAAGAGGTACTAGAGGGTGAGGTGGTGGATGTGGTGGAGGAAGGTTCTCATTATGATCATGTTATAAGTGTGTCTTGATCGATCACTATCAATGCAACTACCCTATGCATCCAACTTATGGGTATTGTCAAGAAACACATAAGGATGAAGAATGCCTCAACTTGTATAAAAAATTGACCTAAGGAAGGCTCAACACTGATAAGGGCATAGGGATGATCAAACATGAGTCTAAAGAGGTGAGATGGACTCCAAAGGTGCAACCAACCTACATGGAGTCAATTAAAGTACATGCATCTCCTTAGATTAGACTTACCATTCAACTGCTAGTTATGCCAATACTAAAATTATTCCTAGAATATGGGGCATCGAGTTGTATTGAGTGCATTACGTATCTAGAACCCAAAGTCACACCTTACTCAAACCCTATACACTAAAAATATGTATTACAAAAAGCTATGAGTGTGGTATAAAACCTATAAGGAGAGATCCAACTGGCATAATATGCTACCTCTTGAAAAAATTAGGATGGCCAAGAGGCTAAAGCATAAGAGCTAATGGAGATCTTGTACTTCCTACAAATAGAAGGTATGGTGCCCCTATTAAATAAATTACTTATAGAACATATAAGATAATAATTATTTTAAGTTATCATTACATACATGGAAGGGTGTGAGAGGTTAGGCATACACATAATATAGAGTATGACTAAAAACTCTTGGTGAAAACCATAATCAATAGATGGTTTCTCTGTGAGGTCCTTATCAACACAGGTGTTGAGGTCAATATCCTAATGAAGAATGCATGGGAAAAGATGGGTAGGCTAGCCTTGATGCCTTCTTCCCATGTAATATTCATGGCCAACAAGACCTAAGTAGAGATAATTAGAATTTTAAAGGGCACCATTGTAGATATTATGGGTGCTAAATTCCACTCTAACTTTGATGTATTCAAGTTGGATAAATAGGATAACTATCCAACATTTCTAGGAAGGCCACGGTGTTATGTAAACATTGCTAATATGTGGTTTAAGAAGTGATATATGAACTTTAAATATGAAATATAAAGGGTATTGATTCCCCTTTAAAGTGACCAAGGACCCCCTATGTGGAGAGCATTGATATGGAGGATGAGATCAACCACATTTATAACATCACGATGTAAGATATCAAGAATCTCAACCCTTTTGATCAAGGATTTCTATCTTGGGAGGATTTGAAGTTAGCCTCAGAAACCATTGATGTTGCTTATGATTTATGGATTAAAGAGGCTTATGAGGCCACTAGTCATTGATTTTTCTTGGTGTGTACAAAGGTACCAAAGCTTGTGAGGCCTGGCTAGGTCCATATTGATCACACCATAAAATGATGTGTCCTATGCCATGGGGAGAAAGGAAAGAAGTTAATATAACTAAGCAAGGGAAAGCTTTTATTTATCCCAAAATTTTAAGGGAGCAACCCAATATAAAAGTATGTCCACAACCTTGAATCATGCAACCCTAAAGAAATAGACAGAAAGTGTTCAGTAGTGTATACCTTGAGAAGCACTACCATGCATTGGTGGGTAATGGAAAAGTCTAACTTGCCAACCTAGCCAAAGATGAAAGCATCTATTTTCACTAGATTCAAGAGGAGTAATGAGGGCTTGGATATATCAACATCCTCTAGTAGCTCTAATCCCATGGTGCATGTGAACTAATGCAAAGATACATGAATCAATTACGGTGTAACTGATCCAAAGAACTTATGGGTGCAAGACTTTTATATAACTCTAAAGACATGGGTATGAGCATAATATGTGGCAAAAAATATATGTTGAGAGACAACCAATTGGGATACCCTTAAGGATAAGTTTATGCACACCTTCTCCTTTTCCTCATAGAACTTATAATTAGTCAAGCCACTGAAAGTAGTTTGGAGGCTAGTGTTCAAGGACACCACCATCCTTGAGGAATGCCTAAAATACATGTTAGGGGAAAAAGGGTTGGTTATCTCAACTTTATCTTGGGAACAAACACTCATTAGTGACTCAAGAAAATAAGATGATGAAACTTGGAAAGAGTGCTACTGGAAAATGTTGACCAACAAAAAAAAGCTCATATGTCAAGTAGATGATAGCATTCCTGGCAAAGAAGATCCTAATCATATTCACATAGAGACAACTGAGGGAACTTAGTAAGTCATGAACTCACACCAAGAAAATAATGAACCATACTTGCACTAATAAAGACCATCAAAGTGGACATCAACATAGAAGGAGAGCCAAAAATGGCTACTCTAGGTGCCTATTGGTCTAGTGTAGAGTTGACATGCATCATAAACCTCCTAAAGGAATTCCAAGACTTATTCCCCATGACTTATCAAGATATTAAGGGCACCCACCCATCACTTGAAAATATGAGAATAAAGATAATAGATGGATTAATACCAATAAAAAATCACCCCTATATGATGAATCCCAACCTCTGTACCAACGTCAAAATAGATATCAATGCAATGCTAGTTATAGGGGTCATTTAGCCTATATAAGAGTCTGAGTGGGTGAGCCTAATGGTAATAAGCATCAAGAAGGATGGGCACATTAAAATTTTCATTAATTATAGAATATTGAACATCACTTGCATCAATGACCCCCTTCCTAACTCCATTCAATGATGAAGTCCTAGAAGACATCATAGGTTGTGAAATCTACACCTTTACTAATGGGTTCTCTAGATACCACTAAGTCTAGATTGAGGATGAGTACAAGCCAAAAAAACCTTTGAAATTGAATGTGGATATTTTTGTTATAATTTTATGCCCTTTGGACTCAAGAATGTACTATCTATGTTCTTTAGAGTGGTGATCACCACATTTAAATACTTCATCCACAAGTTCCTCTAGGTTCACCTAGATGACTGGATGGTGTATGGCCTCATCAAGGACCATTTTAATAACCTTTGCCTAATGTTTTAGAGGTGAAAATATATTTAGACATCCCTAAACATGAAAAATTGAATCTTTAGAACACCATTTAGAACCCTATGTAGGCACATTATCTGTAAATATGGTTTTCTCATCAATCTAGTGAAGATTACAATCATTATTCATCTCCAGACTCCTAGATAAAAAGTCATTCATACTTTTGTTAGCCACTATGGGTATTATATAAAGTTTATAAGGACTATGTGAAGATTTTAGTGTCACTAGAATATATCTTGCACAAGGATGGCCCATTCTACTGGGGTGAAGCGCAAGAGGATGCCTTCAAAAATTTGAAGCTCAAATTGGCTAGCACACCTATCTTTCAATTTCCCAAATATATGAACCCATTACACATCAATGTTGATGAATCTAGCTATGTCATTGGTGAAATCTTAGAATAGCTTGGTGAAGGCAAAATAGATCACCCCATATCCTTTTCTAGTAAAAAATTATCAAAGGTGGAGCATAACTATACTACAACCAAGCATGAGGTGCTCAACATGGTTTACACCCTATAAAATTTATATATTATTTTTTAGCAACCCCATTCATCTTTTTCATAGACCATGAGGAACTTAAGTACCTTGTGAATAAGCCCATTTTCTATGGGCACATTTGTAGATGGATCATTCTATTTCAAGAAATCTAGTTTGCCATTGTCATCAAGCCTAGAAAAGCTAACTTCGGTCCATACCATTTATCCCATATAGACTTTGGTAATGTAATAATGCCAATTAAGGATGATATATTAGATGAAAAAAATTATATAATAAAGCATACCCTTGAGTACTTGGTAGAGATATCCACCTTTCTAACATTTAGATATATGCCTTAAACAATGACAACCAAAGAAAAAAAACAACTCACAATTCATGTTACCCCTTTTCTACTCATTACTGAGGAACTATACAAACTAAGCCAAGATGAAGTTCTACACTAATGTGTCTTAGATCATGAAATAGAATCCATACTACATGAGGTATATAAGGGGATAAAAAGATTCAATTGTATAGGAGACATAATGGTGTGTAAGGTGTTGCAATCAGGCTTATGGTGGCAAAGTTTGTTTCAAGATGTGAAATATTGCACCAAGGCATATGACATATGCTAGCACATAGGGAATCCCAACCACTAGGATGAGATGCCTCTCATCCCAATTCTTTCCTAAGAACCATTTGATAAATGGTCCTTTTAATTTATTAGACTAATTACACCCATATCACAACACATAAGTGTGAGGTACATTCTAATGACCAATGACTATTTTACCATGTGGTCTGAGGCCATGCCAACAAAAATTTCACAACCATCATAGCCAAAATATTCATATGGGAGAACATCATAATCCATTATAAGAGCCCACTCATCTTAACTAGAGATAAGGGTACATACTTCACTAATGAAACTGTGCAGATCTTACTAATAGAATACATAGTGGTGCAACATAAGACAACTCCTTACCATCTACAAGTGAATGACATAATTGAGGAATTAAAAAATATCATAGGTATGTGCCTCAAAAATATATGTAATTTTGGTTGTAAATATTGGGATGATTGAGTATCAATAGTGTTATGGGCATATCACACAACCTACAAGCACCTGAATAAGGATACACTATTTCAATTAGTGTTTGGCACTGAGGCAATACTCCTGATGGAATTATTTGTTCCATCATTTCACATCATATGCATTGGTAATTTATATGACAAATAATCATTGAATACAAGGTTAAATTACTTAGATCACTTAGATGAGGTATGCTCTCAAGCATGGTAGAGCTAATAGATAGGTAAAACATGTCAGAAGCTCTGGCATGATAATCAGATGAATCACAAGGTACTAATATAAGGGGAATTAGTTTTTATCTATGAATCCAAGTACATAAAACACTTATATAAGATAAAAATAATGTGGATGGGACCATATGTCATCGATAACATCTTAGAGGCTCGCACATGCAAGCTACACACATTGTCAGGCAAATGCTCCCTAGGCATTTCAATGGTAATTGATTTAAGTTCTATCAGCAATAGGGTAACACTTGAGCCATTAAAAAATGACTTCATAATCATGAATTGGTTGTATTAAGCAACCAAAATAAATTTTGGCATAAATAAAATAAGTTCATTTTATGTGTGTTAGTTGAAATTTTGATGTGGTAAGTGAATAAGTAGTGCTTTGAGGCTACCAATAAAATTTTTCTAGCATTTTCATGCATAATTCTAGTTGGGTGAGTCAAGTATGGTCACTCTCCAAGAGCCTAAGGATAAAAACCTAAGTTATGGGTGCATGAAGTTTTTTAGAATTAGACATAAGGCACACCAGATCTTCATGTAAAAGATTAAAAATGTGAGGCATTATTATCCCCATAGAAGGGCTAGTTCAACATTTACAAGCATAATACCAATCTTAAGTTTCGAAGTACATGGAACTCACTAGACTTAGAGAAAATGTGAATCAAGATAGTCACATAAGATACAAGCACAAAAAAGATAGAGTGAAGATGTATAACATGATCATGCATAAAATATTAGATAAAAATGTCACATTGGAGGGCCAATGTAAGGGATTTATATGGGGTAGGAAAGACCAAGGCAAGAATATGAAAGCATAGTGAAATCGACCAAGATAGCCAAGTTTACTTGAAATAGAAGTACAATAGAAAAAATAAATGGGATTAAGGAGGATGAATTGCATGCATGTGAGGCATTGTGCCCAGGTTACCATGTTGAAGATGAAGGTCATTCCAAGTGAATAAATCATATGAAAATATCATCAAGACAAGCTCACATCTACCCAAAGTGAGGTGGGAAGTGACCATTTGAACTACATGTTGCTTCACCAAAAAGTTGTTATAAGAAGTTAATGAGGTGGCAGCAAAGGCATAAAGATCCACATTGAATGAATAAATAACAAAAGTTTTTTGTGGATTTCATGGATCATAGTGAATCCCAAGGAGTTTAGGTACCATCATGTTATTAATCAACCATAATTAAGGTGGTAGATGAGAATAGAGGTATAAAGCAGTGAAAAAATGACTACATCTAGTTATAAAATTTATGTTAATTTGAATTTTGAATAGAAAAATAGTGCAAAACTAGTGAACTAGAGAGATGAAGCAAGGAGACCTTGCTATAATGAGACTGTAAGCACCCCTAGATGCAAAAAATGAATGACTGTATAAAGAAATGAATTGCATTCCCTATGATATTGGCATAAGGAAGAAATGGGCATGATTTGGGTGAGAACTAGGGAGAAAAAACTAAAGTGACAACAAGGCCACCATTTGTATCACATTAAACTTGAGAGATAAACATACAATCATAGGCCTTAAAAATGTGCAAAGCACCAAAAAATATTGAAGGTTTTGACAAGATAAATAGACCACATTTTAACACTAGTAGGTTTAGAATGGGGAAAAAATAGATGAGTTTAAGCCCATAGTAGGCATAAAAATACACCAATAAAGTGTGATTACTAGTAGAAGCCACAATTTAAAATATAATAATGTCTCTAGTAAAAAGATTAAGCATCATTGAAGTCAATCTAGAGGTGCTTGAGAAGATGTCATACTAGGACATGCAATTTCTTGAAGAGGTCTTAATAGGATAAAAATGGGAATCATTTACACACCACTACTACTTGAAAAAATATAACCATCATACATCAAGTAATATATAAGACCTAGTGCAAGAATAGGTGATAGACACAGGGGAAAATAATTTAGAAGGCTGAAAAATATTTGATTTCTCAATCTAGGATAAATTGGTAGCTACTAGTGTGACACAACTTTATGATTTATCGAGTTTTAGGAAGCTAAAGGAGCTTATGCATTTCCTCCTCTCATGTATCCATAGGGATAAGTTCTAATTTTTAGGGAGGCACATGAGGCTATCTACAAACCTTATCATCTAAATCATCTAACTCCCAACCTCTAGTGTAGACATCCAGTAGATGATGGAAGATGACACTAAAGTCAAAAAGGTCAGGAAAATCCTAGGTTACTACAAAAGAGGCTTTGCATTCTTGATCAAGGATATTAACAATCCTAGGATGAGGGTAGCTACACATTTGATGATTTTGAAACCATGTCCTAATGGTTGGTGGGAAGATGTAACAAAAACCTACCTATGCATCACTTTAACACATAGTACAAAGGTAAAATTTAACATCACCAAGTTCATCACAGAAGAAATAATCAAGAATGCACTCAAATGCCATATAACATGAGATACATTTTGATGGGGGTCCATGTTGATATTGATTATGATGGAGGATATGAACATGCCTGATGGTGATGAGGACAACCTATGGGTCTTCCCAGTATACAATGACTCCTCAGCATTGAAATACTAAAATTACACTTGCCCCCTTATTTCACTCCAAAGCATAAAGCTTGAGTAATGGGATGGTGTGCATGGTATATTGAATCATATGGAGAAGAATGGCACATCCTTGAGAAACACCCCTAGAGTTAATGAATTTCACCATTATGAAACACTTTTGTTTCATTCAATTGGTACTTAGATGGGAATTTCTTTGGTTGGCTAAAAATACCTTATGTGTTTTTAGCCAAGTATTTCAAAAGGAAATATGAAGAATCTCCATTGCATAGTAGGTGGATATATCGGTGAAGACCATGGATGAAAAAATACATAGGTTAAGGTACCAATACATGTACCCAAGGGGAAAATCAACCAAAGATGAGTAGGATGATTTGGATGCCATCAACATTTATTACCTCAAAAGAGAAGTCATCCTTGGGCACATCCACATGATCTTCTATGAGATGAAGTGAAGGAAGAAGGGAATGCATGTGGATAAATATGATGACCTCCCCATTTAGGTTGGAAAATAAGGAGAGTTGGAAATAGTAACACTGATCAAATCCCCTCAGAATAAGTGGGGAGAAACCCTAGAAGAAATACAAGAGCACCTCTAATTGAAAATGTCCTCTGGTAATGAAGCTACCCCTTCTATGCCAAAAAAGAAGCACATGGTATTCACATTATGAATTGAATTATTTAAGACAAGGGAGAAGAAAAATAAGAAGTTCAAGGGGACAATAGTGATGCCCATGATAACCTTTGAAGAGATGGAGGCACAAGAGGTGCGAGAGGAAGCAAAATCACAAAGGGTGCTAGAAGAGGAAGAAGAAGATGGAGGGACGAAGGTGTACATCATCCAAGAAGAATAAATATCGAAAGAGCCTAGCACTAAAAAACTTCATGAGGATCTCCATTGTGGAATTTTTTCTATTCTTAGAGAATCAAAAAATCCATCAAGATCCCCAACCATAGAACCTGTGACACATCGTCCACAAACTAAAGAGGAGAAGAGGCACCGATGGATAGAAATGGGCCCTAGTAAGGGCCATATAGAGGTGGTGCTAGAGTTACATTGAAAAAGGGAGGCCATAAAGGCAAAATACATGACCCAAGAAGAGATTGACAAAGCTAAATTCAAGGAGATAAGGATTGAATAGGAAAAGATAGACATGGTAGTAAAGAAGAGGAAGGCATAGATAAATATGGCCCAAAATGAAAAGGCCATGAGAGAAAAGGAATAAAAGAGGGTTGTCAAAAGTGTGAAAGCCATAAAGGGGAAATAAAAAGAGGTTCTTAGTACCCACACTAGCATCATAGAGGAAGCCACACCATAGGCATGCCCAAGTAGTGAAGGGGCACCTAGAGACAAGGAAGGCAATACTAGTGCCTTAATGAAGCAAATAAAGAGCACAATTGAAAACCAACAAACTTGGGAGGAAAAAATAACATCAAATAATATAAAGAAGTAGATGAAGGGGATAAGTTTAAGGAAGAACCCCTACTAGAGAAATAATACACATCAAAGGAAAGGACTGAAGAAGATGCTAGATCTAATGAAGAAGAGTTGGAATAGATAGAGCTGGCTATCTAAGGAGAGGAAGTTGAATCAAGCTTGTGAGAGAAGGTGTAGAAGGGGTTCATGGATGAAGATTATTATATGATGGAGTACATTCCCCTAGAACCACCATGAGACTGATGTGCCAGCAAGCATCTTATGCATTCAATATTTTTATGGATGAGACTCAATTTGAGGCACCACAAAAGGCAATACTTAGCATATACCAACCAGAGGAAGGGAAAGACTCACTTTTTGTCAAACCCTTCATAATACATATAGCAAGGTTAACTAACACCCTCATCTAAATGGCCTCTGAGTTAATGTGAAATAACATCATTAATGATGTTATATCCTCAAGCTAGAGGAATATTTTGCTAGAGAAAGAGGAAAAAAACAAGGCCATAAAATTCAAGTTGTAGCAACTGGTTGAGCATGTGGAAGAAGCCAAGCCATCCCTCCTAGATGGAAT
>JARHVA010008819.1:0-292500 GCA_037957365.1 Torreya grandis | reverse complement strand
CCATTCCACCAAAGGGAGTCTATTTTTCTCTTATGATCCAACCTAGAAGAATCATCTCTAAATATTTTCAAGATTCTCTATTATCATCTTCAAAATATTAAACAAAAACATCAGATAAACTAGTAAACTTTAAAAGGTAATATTTATGACATGTAACTTACCTACCTAGGATAAAATAGATCCTTTCCATCGAGATAAATTATTACTGAATCTCCCCAATAAAGGGATCTATGTTGAGGAAGGTAAATTTTCAATGTATAGATTCATTCCTAGATAAATTATTGACAACTCCTTAATCTATCACCCAAAAATAAAAATAATTTTATTATGTCTTAATCTAGGTGTGTTAAATAAATAATAAAATATTTTTTTCAAAGTTAATTATTTGATTTGAATTATTTTCATAAATATGAATAATTCTTTTTTATTCTCTTGCCTTTCATACTAAAGATTCAACCATAACTATTGTATCATTAGCAAATTTTTGATATAAGGAAGGATCCACATTTTGAGATGGTTGGAACCCTTTCAAGTCTCCATAAGTGAGATTAGTTGAATATAACCTACTTAAAGAATCAATCATAATAATAAAAATAAATGGGGACAAAGGATCACATTTTCTAATGCCTCTTTTACTATTAAAGTACCCTTCATGAACCCCATTAACAATGATTTAAAAAATGATAGATGAAATACAATTATTTATAAGTTACTTAAAGCCTTCTTGAAATCCAAATTGCATCAAAAATTTATCTAAAAACCTCTAGTCAACTCTATCATAAGTTTTGTTCCTATAAATTTTGAGAACCATACCTACTTGGTTACTCTTTCACTTAGAGTGCAAGGTCTTATAGACCCCTATAATGTCATCCTAAATCTATATTTATAGAATAAAGCCTCCTTCATGCATGCCAATAATTTTATCCATGATAGACTACAATCTTATAGAGATACTTTTAGTAATGATTTTGTAGAAAACATTCCATAAGATGATAGGATGGAAATATGTGAGATTTGAGGACCCTCCTTTCTTTAGAATTAGAATAATTAAAGATTTATTAGAATCTTTCAAAAAATAGCCATAAGAGATGAATTCATTCTTTTCCACTATTATATCTTCCTTAACGATATCCAAAAACATTTTGAAATAAAGATATAGGGTGCCCATCTAGTTCTAGGGCTTTATCCTCATTCAAAATAGTAAAATGGCCAAGTTAACTTATTCAACTAAATCACAAACCATAAGTTTTGTGTTGTATTTATATTAAACCAACTATAAGATTACATGAAGGATGTCTTGTTATGATCTTACATTAGATTTGGGATTTTCATGATATAAATTTTAAAATAAGTTAACACACTCATCCTTGATGACACCCCTTCCTAAACATAATTCCCCATTACTCTAGATTTCTTTGATGAAATTATGAATTCTATCTTTCAAAGTAGTGAGATGAAAAAATTAGTGTTCATATCACCCTCTAATAGCCAAATGGATCTTGACTTATATCTTTAGAAAGTTTCTTATTGTCTACTAAAGAGTGATATTCACAAAGAAGATGTTTCTCCTTCAAGTCATTATCAACATGCAAACCATGTACTGATACATTAGCCTATAGGTTATAAAATTCTTCTTTTAATCCATTCTTTTGAGTAAAAATGTTTTTGAGTACTAGCTTATTCCATATTATGATATTTTTCTTGACATTTTTCATCTTAACAATTAGTCTAAACATGGTTGATCCATAAGCCTTAACAACCCACCATTCCACAAATTTATCATGAATTTATTGATACTTGAACCACATGTGCTCCCTTATAAAAGGTGTGCACTCATTCCTAATTTTATCCTCAATAACCATCTCCATAGGTATTATGATCTGATCCTATTATAGGTAGAGGGACTAAAATTAAATATTTTAAAATGATCCACTCCAAAGAGACCCAAACCCTATCTAATCTAACTTGAATAAGATTTTATCCTATTCTTCTATTTGACCATGCAAAATGGGTGCCTCTCAAGTATACATCTAATAAATTGCAATAAAAATAAAAGAGGATAAATCTTCCATGTTGTCTAAAAAAGAATGTTTGCCTCCTCTTTTTTACTATGGTGATAGAGGCATGTTGAAATATCATGCAATCACCCATAAAACATCTTTAAAATTGGATTTGAACATCCAAAATGCCTCCCATAGTCTTATTTAACCACTTGCATAATTAGGTACTTGAATATTTGAGACAATACACACTATTCCATCATCCTTGTTTGAAAATAACACTGCCAAAACATCTCTTGAAATAAAATTATTATTCCAAAAAATGGCTAAAACCACCTAAATCTCCTAAATAACTAACACATGTACCTTACACTAATTTCCAAAGTTTTGATTTGTATTCCTCAAAAATATTTTCATCCATTTTGGTTTCTTATATGGATAAGAGCGTAGGATTATGATTCTTTCCAAAACCTCTAAAGACTTTGTGTTTATTACTACCCTTCAAGACTCTATATTCCATGAGATAACGTTCATGATTATATTTTATGATGAAATCAAGGTTTTTTAAAGGGCCCCTATGAAAAATCCTTATGTAAATTTTTAACAAATATTGAAAATCTAGTTTTGAAATGGAGGCAAATTCAAGAAGTGGCAATTACAATTTTTTTTGTTTCTAATTATATATTAGGTTTATACTATGAGGTGTAAAATGAGCTAAGGTAAATAATTGTTCCCATAATATTACATGAAATATGAAATATAATTTAGTGGACCTTGTGGAGATAGAGATAAGTCTTAAGTGTACTTATAAATTATTAAATTATTATGTTATTAGCTTTGTTACAATTCAAATATGAACTTAATTATGTATGTTTCTTTGTAATAAAAAAATAATCTATGTCTCAATTAAGAAGAGAAGTTACACTAAATAAATAATATCCCATTGAGGGCTCTAGGGATTCTCATTCTAATAGGGGATATGATATAAATTCTTTTACTGTGACATGAATGACAAGGCATAAGAAAATGCAAAGATTTATCTCACTTACTGCTGCACATTAGCAAGGCCCTTTAGGCACATCCCTCCCCTTAAATATAGGTTTGAAAATTTTAAAAGTTTATTGAAATTTGATGTAACAATAAAAACATATAATTATTAATATTTCATGTCATTTTATAGTAGCATCCATCATTGACAACATTTCCCATCAACTTGTACAAAATTTACCTCTTGTGCAAGGTATTTAACTTCATGTTTGTAATTACACTATTTTTATATTACATGAAATTCAATATGTTAAATTAAATTTTTTATTGTATGAAAATTTGAGTGTTTCACATAAATAAAAGGTTCAACATTTATTATAACACATCCAACACATCAAAAGATATCGATAACTTAGAGTATGGATCTTAAGTCTATTTTCTCTGACCTTCACGTCAACTTAAGTTTAATTTTGATGAAGTTTCTTTATTGATTAGTGATGACATTTCTTATTGTAGGGAAATGTTTAGTGAGATATAATATGCCAACTCCCCCATGCCATATAGACTAGGTGAAGAATTTACCAATGCCAAAAGGTAGTATGGGAATAAATTTGCATATAATAACCTTGGAGTTCCCCAATTTTCTATGGGTGGAATATCTTGTAGTACCATGACACTTTTGTGGAACATTGATCTTGATGATGCTTTCCTTGAGGGTATTTATTCCATGCATACAAACCTTTTTTTTTGTTCACAATATTATTTATGGATCTCAATTCTAGTCTCTATAAAAAATAGTTGGATGTGGTTCTTCTAGTTCACCACCCGAACTAGGAAATGATGTGGAGGAATCTCTTGATGAATTGACATTCTTTCCATTGAATAATATTGTTGTAGGTAATCCTTTTGATTTGTTCGATGACATTGTATAGACCAATTTTAAAGTTTTGAAATAGTGGGATATTTAGGTAAATTCTTAGGTAAAATAAATTATTGAGCATTATCATAACCATTCCCAAAGATACTATTTGGTTCAAAATGATCAGTCCAAAATTCATGTGTTAGTGAATTATGCTAAATCGGGATACATTTCTATGGTAAATTCCTACAATGATAATATGTTAGATATTATGATTAATATATTGTAAAATTAAATGCAAAGGCATAGGTTTATTTTAATAAATGGGTAGGAGACCAAAACATTTGCCACCTTGCCAATGTAGAGAATAATAAAGCTTTGGTAAGTAAGTAATTATTTATCTATTTTTATCACAATTTTGTAATTTTTATCTAACTTTATTTTCCAACTTGCATTAAAAATATAATAGCCTTAACAATGAAACACAAGTATTGAATATTCATCTAGAAAAGGTGCAAAAAATCTTAAATGCAAAAATTATATTTAAATAAATCTTGTGCTAGTCAATAAATAAAATAACAGACTGAGGAAGATAATCAAATAGCATGGAATGGATCCATATGTTCTTATCAAGGAGAAAATATATGTGGATCCCTATATCCTATCAGTAGGAGATGTAGCTCATGATGAAAGATCAACAGTTACAAATATTAATGTTTCACGTGAGGATATTGTTAGAGAAGGTGTTTAACATTCAGATTCAATGAAGAGGGAAGCTAAGGCAACAAGATCCACATCTAAACAATAAAATGAAACTCATGTCGAATGATATCTATTCAGTGCATCTATCTCTATTTAATGAAAATGGGTAAGGGAATTTATAATTTATGTTATGTTAAAACTTGAAAATTTGTAATTTAATATTTTAAATTAAAATTTGCTATTATGGGCATTTTATCCATGATAATTTAATTTTTTTCATATTAATATACGTTATGTTGAAATGGAAAGTTTCTATTATAAATTAAAGTTTGAAAGATTAAATTTAAATTTCTATTTCTATTTTATTCTGTGTATTTTATCCATGACAAGTTTATTCTATACATATTTATATATGTTATGTTGAAATTAGAAATTTTATATTGTAAATTAAATTTTGCAAGATTAAATTTAAGTCTCTGTTTCTAGTTTATTTTGTGCATTTTATCCATTACGAGTTTATTCTATGCATTTTTATATATGTTATATTGAATCTAAAAAGTTTATATTGTAAATTAAATTTTTCAAGATTAAATTTAGGTCTTTTTTATGTTAAATTTAGATTTTTACTACTTAAAATGTATAGTGACAATATCATAGTTCATTGATGTATAATATTGACAGCTACATTAAATAATGAAACAATAAATTCATGTTTAACATAGTTTAAATTTTAAATAATTGTAATATAACACAACTATTTTAAAAGAATAAAATAATGTGTTTTCTGAATTCTTACAATTTACATAATAGTAAATTTTCAATGATTTATGATGTAAAGAATAATATAAAAATCAATTACATAATTCGAAGTTGAAGGTTACTTACTAACATTTAGGTAGCCAAAACAGTTCTTGATTATCACTTTCTTCATTATTATCTTTTGTGTGTACTATATTTGATGCAAATAGAGTCTCAATATATGGATTAGTTGTGTTATTTTTTGTATTGGTCACTTATCTTCTTTAACTAAGATAATTCCAAATTTAAAAAGCTCTATCACAAGTAAATGCATCCACTAAATAATAAAAAACATATAATCTCAAACATGTGTCTAGATTTCTATCCAATATATTATGAAGTTTTGATTTAATAAAAGATAATGTACTAAAGATTCTTTCATCTTCTATAGAGACCAAAATCATTGTTTGTCAGAGTTCATAAAATTGAAAATATTCACTTATATATTCCTACAAGACAATACTTGGATACATTTTTTTCCAAATCCTTGTAATAGTACAACTTTCAGTTGGCTCCTTTAGACAATTGTATTGATCAATTATTGTGAATTTGAAATGGGTAGATTGTGTTCTCAATTTTTTTTTTTTGTAAAATAACTATAAGTTTAACTCTATTATTATCTATAAACTTTGAAAAGTGTTTAATAAGAGTTCCCATGTCTCTAAGAAATAAATTCCTAATTTATTCTTTACCATCCTCAGCTCTCTAAAATATGGGATTCACCATAGCGATGGCTTCAAGTAACTCATCCCTTTGAAACCATTCTCCAATTTCCATAAAAAGTTATCCTTTATCTTTCTAAATTATATTCATGTTTCCATTATCATGGTTTTGTAAATAATGTGTTGTAGGGACTTTTTCCATTTTTGAACTTGTAAAATCAACTCATTTTTAGAATGTATGTAGTGTTATTTCCTTTCCATTCACAAAGATATAAATATGATCATAAATATTGAATTTAAAATAGGATTTTGGATCCTTAATATCTATTAAAGTTTTCCAACTAGAAAAAATAGAAATCTTAAAACTATTTTGGCCCAACTACAAGACATCAAGAGATTAACACACATGTTTTCTCAAATGTATGAAGTCTACAATATATATAAATATCTCTTGAGCATGTTTCATCAAATAATTTATTTTGTTAAATATTGGTAGAATACCACATAGTGTCAAAAGAATTTAAAAATCTATTAAATGGTACAATAGATCCTTTTCCTTGTCAATTTCCATACAATATTTAAACATGAAACCTATCAGTGATGGATATTCTTCAAAAAATTTGCAAGTAGGATCATACATGGAAATCCATCTTGTATCAATATATTTTAGAAGCTTTTTAACATTGGTAGCCCCAATTGAAAAGTTATGAAACTATAAAAACCTTTTATGACTAATTGAAATATAATTGTGTAAATCACATATAAGTTCCTCCACTTTTATAACATTTTCAAACATACTTAAAATATTATATTCAAGATTCATTCTATGGGCCATGCAATGAATTGAAATAATATATGGCAACACTCCTATTTTTAGTAGAACACACAAACCATTTATGTTCTCCTACATCACTGCTGCACCATCATCTCCAATACATACTAGCTTCATAGCTATAGCATAATGATCTATCCTAATAATATCCTTAAAATTAGAAATAACTAACTTGAAAAGGTTCTATAAATTACAAATTTCAACCATTTTATGTATAGATAACATATGAGGTGTCCTTAAATTGTTAAAAAAAGTTTAAACATGGATACAAAACCATGTTGTGTTGTCAACTTTTGTGACTTCATCAATGGGCATTGATATAAAACTTGCATTTTTAACTTTTTCTTTCATATCTTCCTTCTCAATCATCATAAAACATTTTGCCATGTCCCAAGCATTTCCATCTAGACAATGTGAATGTAGAATATTATGAAGTTCGTTATGTTAAAATATAGTTTTATAATATGAAAAGTGAAGTATAGGTCTACCTTTTTTGATAATATGATGGATCATTGAGAACTATATTTTTTTACATGTTGACTCAACTGAATAACTTTTCCTATTTGAGCTATAATTGCTCTTCCTTTCTCAACAAGATGTTGATTATATTTATTATTTTTTTCATACTTTACTCTATATCTAACATGCATGCACATTAGCATATTTACATCTATGAGTATTTTTGATTTATCCATATTTTTAATGGACACATAAACTTTGACACAATGTTTCTCAATTATGTCCAGCTTAAGTTACATTTTGTGGTCTTTTCCTAATTTCCAAGAACATATGGTGCATTTACATTTAGCTAGGGTATCAACACTATTTTTGGCTCTACTAATTCAATGAAAGGAAATTTTATATCCCAACCAAACTTAAAATACCTCCAATTGTCCATCTACTTCATTTTATTCTTTTAGATTTTTGAGTACTTTAATTTACTATATTGATCTCATCATTTGGAATGTCCTCAAGTCTTCTTCCAAATTGGCAAAAATTTGGGATTTTTATTTGCCATGGAGGGTTTTTGAGATGTATAAGTATATTTTAATGTTTGTATCATATCATATAGTTTTTAATTCACCATAGCCATGTCATATTCATGTATGTCTTCAAGTGGTGGCATGTCATCATCAATAATATATTAAAATGGTGAAGTAATATTATGATTAAATATTTTATTTGGATCTACATGTATAAATATTTTTATATTATTCTAAAATGTTAAATAATAATTATTACAAATAAATAAATAAATAAATACTACAAATCATTCAGTACCTATATTTTACATGGGTGCAGGCTGACTTTACTTGGTTGTTCTTGTTGGTTTCCCATAATAAGATAATATGATATTTGTCATTGATAATTTAATTAATTTATTACCTTTATCACTAGATGAAATTAATTTTTTTTTGATAAACAAGCTATAGCTTGCCACTTAGCCATTATGTAATCAATCATCCTTTTTATGTGGCTGTTAATCAAATTCCCTATAGATGCCAAATACCTTTGGTATTTTCCAAACACTTGTAGATACCACCCAATCCCCATGAATGCCATCCATTATTTTTATCACCACAAAAATCTTATGGACATCATGCAGACCTTATGAATGTCATCTAGTCTATCTCATCATCATCCATATTTTATGGATGTTGTCCAAGATATTTGGTCATTGTCTATGCCATGTGGATAATATTAAAATGTTATGGACATTGACCAATAATTCTAATCACTATATACAATTTTTGGATGGTGTCCAAAACTTGTGGACATTTTTTAGTTGTTTTTTCACCATCTAGACTCTATGGATGGCATCCAGACCCTATGGAAGTTGTCTAGGCTATTTGGTCACTGTCTAGAGCCTATTGATGGTGTATATAACCTATGGATGTGATCCACATAGTATATTAATTATCCAACCTTAGTGGATGACATCCAAACCCTATAGATGCCATCTAGATATCCTCATCACCATTCAAAATCTATGGATGACATATAGACCTTATAGATGATATCTAGGTTACTGGGTCATCATCTAGGCTTTATGGATAGCATCTAGACTCTATAGACACCATGTAGTTTTTTTGGTCACCATCCAATCCTAGTAGATGATGTCCAAGTCCTATGAATGTTGTTTAGTCTATCTATCCACCATCATGATGTTATAGGCTATGACTAAGCCCTATGGATGTTGACCAATCTATCTAGTTGTTATCTAGACCATTTGGATGGTGCTCAGACCCTATGGACACCTTCTATTTCTATTCATTATTTATGGCCTATTGTAGTTTCCCTAAAATTATACCCATATAGTCTTTAGTGGATGGGTTAAATTTTTTATCTCCATCATCTATGAAATATATCAGATTAAGATATGTTATATGTGGTGTATAATAGATGTTGGCAAAATAATGTAGAATGTTGTTATACATCATGGTGATTTGTAATAAAAATTATGGAATTAGTTGTCAATAGTAGGCAATTTGACCTCTAAATAATATATACAACCCAAATTTTTTGCTAACCCAATGCTCTTTCTAGTTCTAAAAAATAGCCAAATCTAGATTTCAAAAAATAGAATATTCATGAATTAATGAATATTTTCCACTAAAAAAACCCTGGTTAAAATTTCCCCCCTTTGAAAGCGAGTGTTACTTGGGATCCATCAACTAATTCTCCTTCTATTACTCTTATTTTCACCTTATTTTTAGTGGTTCTACCTAATTTATAATGAGAACCTATTGTAGCTACTCTTCTCCTCCTTTTGGTAGTCATAGTTGGAGTAGTTGCTCCTTTACACTTGATTTTTATTGGGGATTGGTTGATTCCCTAATTTTTTAATTTTGAAGTATTTTGTTTCAATTATAAATATTTAGGATGAGACCTTAAATCTTGTTCTACATATTTTAAATTAGTGATGGTGTCTTGTTATTTGCAAAGGATTATTTTTGGATCTGTGTCTACTTTTTCACCTATTAAGAGAAGATTATCAAATTTGTTTAAGCTTACAAGAGAAGAGTAATTTACTTGAAAGAGTGAAGGAACTATCCTTTATGTAATTGATCTCCATTGATCCCCACTCTTAACTTTTTACATCTTGAATATCAATAACACAATTCTAATATTTTGGTGATTCAATTGATTCTTATCCCTCATCAAAATTATTTGGCCTAGAGTCTTTGATCATAATATTTCTCTCTATTGTAGCCATTTCATATTTACCCTTATCTAAGTCTTCCATTGGATTTTGTGTAGAACCTTTTTCCTTAAATTTTTCCCCTCATTTTCTACCTTATATTTTAAAATTTTATCATTTTGTATAAATCTAAAGACAAAGATATATGTCAAGGGGAATTCATAAATCAAGATAAATATGGACACAAGCTTGAGATGAGTATCAGGAAAGGACACATGCCATGGGAACTATGGGCTGATATAAGGGAACAATAAGATGAATATTTATAAAAGTGTAGATCAAAATTATTAATAGATATAATTTCTAGTGACCTTAGGCAAATGAGAGAGGAAATGAAATAAGTGGCTAAGCTACTCTTGGGCACTAAAAAAGTGGCCAAGTGTTTCCTGCATTATTTGAATAGATTTTAGGACAATGTAGTTTTGATTTATGGGATGTTAGATGATGTTAGATAGGGAACAAGATGATGGGGGATGATTCTCAGAATAAAAAAGATGATGAAAATGGTCATGGTGGAAGAAGAATTATGCCTTGAGTAAGGGTATATGCACCAAGAGGGTGAGACGACAAATTTTTGAGTAAGGACACATGCCCCATAGACTATGATGTTCATTAACATAATTAAATTTATTATCTATAAGGATGGGATTAAATATATAATAAAATTTAGATAAAGTAAATAACATGAAGTGAGATGGTGATGGGGGTTAATAAGGGTCAAACATGTGTTAGGGTGGTAAAGAAGAGTTAGGTGGGGTAAACTAGAAGGAGAGGTGTAAAATAGATTCATTTTTAATTTTTAATTACTCTATATTTTATATCCATGGACAATATTATGTACTCATCACACTATGGAGAGATGGTTAGGGAGTTACAGAGACCTATAGACACTAGACCACCCATAAGTACTTATCCCTAGCTTTGTGATTTTTATATTATGTATATTAATTATTTATTTATGAGAGGGAAATTGGAGAAAAAAATAACAATTGGGGGCATTACTTTGAGTTTTATTTTTGTACTCACAATAGGAAAAAACGGGGTCAACATTTGTGATTTTGCAAAATCACATTTGGTGTTTGTTGGTTTTTTAAAATTATAGAAAATAATTGTAGTTTTATGAAATTATGTGAGGGTAAGTTTTGGTTTTGAAAAAACATAATGATTTATCATAATTGGGTACTTATTATTTTTTGAAACCTCAACCAAAGGCATTGGGTGATAAGTGATTTTGATCTCTATTATAGCCATTTAATATTTACTCTTATCTAAGTCTTCCACTAGCTCTTGTGTAGAAATTTTTTCACTTAAGATCATTCCCTCCTTTTCTACCTTATCTTATAAATTTTTAGCATTATATATAAATCCTAAGATAAATACATATGTCAAAGGGAATGAATATATCAAGATAAATATGGCCACAAGCTTGAGATGAGTCTTAGGAAAGAACATATGCCATGGGGACTGTGGGCTGAGATAAGGTAATGATAAGATGAATATTGATAAAAGTGTAGCTCAAAATGATTAATGAAGATAATTTATAGTGACCTTGGGGGGATGGGAGAGAACAAGAGATAAGTGGTCGAGCTACCCTTGGGCATTGAAAAAGTGGCCAAGTGTTTCCTACATAGTCTAAATATACCTCAGACCAATGTAGTTATGATTTATGGGATGTTAGATGATGTTATAAGGGGAACATGAAGATGGGGGATGATGATCATAGCAACAGTGATGATGAAAATGGTCATGATAGAAGAAATACTATGCCCTAAGTAAGGGTATATGCACTGAGAGGGTGAGATGACAAATTACAAAGTAAGGACACATACCCTAGAGACTATGATGGCCATTAAAATAATTATTTTTGTATAAGGATGGGATTAAATGGATAAGAAAATTTAGATAAAGTAAATAAAATGAAGTGAGATGGTGATGGGGGTTAATGAGGGTTAAATAGGTATTAGGGTGGGAAAGAAGAGTTAGAGGGGGTAAAATAAAAGGGGAAGGGTAATATAAATTCATTTTTAGTTTTTAATATTGTCATTTTTTACTCTAGATTTTATATCCATGGACAAGATTCTATACTCATCACACTGTGGAGAGAGGGTTAGGGAGTTGTAGAGACCTATAAACACTATACCACCAATAAGTGCTTATCCTTAGCTTCATGCTTTTTTTATTATGTGTATTAAATATGTATTTATGAGGGGAAAATGGGAGAACACAAAATCATAATTTTAGGTCATTGTCCTGAGTTGTAATTTTCCACTTGTATTAGGCAATAACGAGGTTGACATTTATGATTTTACAAAATCATTATTGTGTTCGGTGCATTTTCAAAATTATATAAATCAATTGTAGTTTTATGAAACCACATGAGGGTAAGTTATGGTTTTGAAAAACCAAAACATGGGAATTATTATATTGCTTTATCATAATTAGGTACTTATAATTTTGTGAAACCATAACCAAGGGGACAAGGTGATAAGTGATTTTGATGTCTATGAATATGAAGGGTAGATCAAGAATAGGTAGGGTGGATAATAGGGTATGATAAATGGTAATGAGTATCATTAATAAAAGGGTCAGAGATGGAATAAAAATGGGCATGGTTATTAGAGACTAATGAGGTGGGTGTGAATTTGTGTAGGAGGATCTAGGTATATTAGCATAGAGATTACAATGGCTAATAGTGTTTCACTAGATGCACATACTGAGAGTGGTAGATTATGATATATTAGAGATTATAAGATTATATTATACAGTGATTATGTCATTGATTAATATTTATTAGGAATTAATTAAAATGTTAGTGGAGAGGCGGCATTCAGAGATGAATACTTTCCACTTTGTGATAGGAAAGATGATAGTGACATTAGAGGATGTCTGGCGCATTTTCATATTGATGATGCATGGAGATACCATTTAATAGAGGTGTGGATCACTTAGAGACACTATGCATAGATTATGTGATCACTTGTAGGTGGGTGTGTGAGATTCTTATATTGACATAGATTGTGCATTGGTTGAGGGCACGATTGATTGAGTGACCCTAGTATTCATGTCTCTTATTACTAGTATATTATTACTAGACAATATTGGCTACTGGTTTTAGATAGGTATGAGAGATGTAGTGGTTGATATGGTTTTTTCACACCAATTTTTTTCATGGGGGCCCATTGTGCGAGGTCACTTGTAATAGGAGCTATATATGGGTTCCTATAGAGGAGCAATTAGTTTTGGCCCATATTTATTATTATATATTTGGTCATGGGAGCATATTGATATAGAGAGATTTATGGGTATGAGATAATATCGAGACCCTAAGGAGCCATCGATAATTAGATGGTGGATAATGCTATGCATGCATTGAGATAATGTAGGGGACATGATATTATACAAACGGGCCTTTGAAATTTTGATAGATTTAGATATTACCTAGATGCCATATATTCAGATTTAATGGACATGGGTAGAGGATGCAACACATGAGATTTATGATGATAGACTGTTATCTGATAGGTCGTTAATATTATATGATCAAGAGATATGATCTAGATAGAGTAAAATTCTAGTTTCATATGTAGTAAGATTTTCATAGGGTAAATAATTTATTATCTTGGAGTAACCAATAGAAGCCTAATTGGGGTTAGAGGATAGATAAAGACATGTCCCAAATTGATTATGATGGCATTACACTAGTAATATAGGATTATAGTAAGCTGACCCTAGTGTGTTGGATTATTGTCAATGATGTCATGGTGATGTCATGGAGGTGTTTAAGTGAGTGGATTAAGTACCTTGATAGTCTATGTGACAATGATAAAGTATGCAATGTGCTTGTCCTAGTATGCTTGAAGTAGGATTGGTTGATCTTCTATTTTGGAATGTTTATAGATGTTTAGAGATGAGTATGGAGTATTGAGGATGTGAAATAGATCTCTACAATGTTTTATATGAGTTGATTGCTTATGTGTATAAGTGGAATTCATCTAGTTGTCCATTACTTTTCATCTAAACATTTTGGGTCTAGTGGTGGAAAATCTAAGTAGATAGTTTGATGAAATCACCATTGACACATGGGAATGGATCAAGGGGAGTTATTCATATGGTTTTGATCACACTAGTCCCTAGTTCTTATGTGATAAATCTCAAGTCATGTGCATATACACCAGAATATATGTAAGTGCAAAGTTGGGCTCCCAAGTATTTTGATAGTATTTTCCCATACTTAGCCAAATTTGCATGAGGCAAGAAAGATCTGAGTAAGTGGTTTGATGGTAGAATATATTTCACATGTGGAAATTTTAGGAGAAGGTGATTATATAGGTTTGTTCAGTTTTGAGCATATTTTATTTGTGATAAATTTTAGATCATACAATGAAGCATGGTAAAAGTTAGCATGTTCAATGTTGGTCTCCCAAACAAGTTCTAAGCATAAATGACTCTATAATAGAAGATTTTGAGAAAGAATTTTAATGGTGATATATCTCACATGTGTGAGGGTTCTAGGAGCATATGTTTATATGGTTGGATTCTCCTATGTAAGGAGATCATATGGTCCAAATTACAGATCATGCATCCAAGTGCAAAAAAAGATTTGACTATGAAAATTGGCCTTACAAGTAGATAAGTAATGCTCCCATAGTCAAATTTTCACAAGTTAAAGTTTTAATAACATCGATGGTGCATGTTTCTCTAATAAATCAAGAAATAGTGAGATGAGGACAAGTGCATGATGTTTAACACTGAGCAAAGATAAAGACTAATCTTCTTCTAAGATCAATGGTGAGTAGATGTTAATATAGTAGAGATAAATGGTTTTTATTAAGGTCAAGAGGTAAAAGTGATATATCTTTAGCATTTTTAAAGACCAAGCTATGTATAAGAGATCAATAGTGCATGATGAGTCAACATTGCAAGATTACACGAGATGAAGTCAAAGTGATAAAGGTTTAACATTTGAGAATTCGCACTTATGTATTAAAGATAAAACAAGATTAAATATACATGTTTAATATGAGTAGTGAGGACATGAAATGTGAACATGGTGTTTGTGGTTTAACTATGACCATTTGAATTTGAATATTTGAATTTGCAAAGGAAGAACTAGTGTTCTGTATTTTGGCTATAGCTTTCAATCTAGGTAGAATATGCTCATGGTGTAAAAAGTGAAATTTTAGAGGAATATAAGGTTAATTTGGAAATATATATTTTAAAATTTGAGAGTGTTGATAAACATAGTTATAAAGGTTCAAAGTTGACTATGTTTTTGTATATCTTCTACAAGTGACTTAAGAAGAGTAATTGAGATTATGTTGATTTTGTTTCGATATGTCATGATGACTTAGCTATTTGGGAGTGTTGTAAACTCCATGATGATGATTTTTATGGTATTTTGAGGTTTTACCAATTTATATTTTGTTTAAAAAAAGGTTAATAAGTTGACTGTGTGTTTGTTCATAATGTTCCTATGCACTAGGTCAGTGTTTGAGTTGTTTGAACATACATAGAGGTGAGAAAAGATGATTGTGATCATTTAAGGATGTCAAAGGGGACATAAGGAGTGGACCCATGTATTTTAAAGTGGTATTTTTTTATTATTTTGATTGATTATGTGCTAAATGGGTGAATAGGTCTTCATGAGACTTATAAGAGCTATAAGGGCCTTATTAAAAGGTGTAGCTACTTAAGGGTAACCCATAGATGATATGGATAAACTATGAATATTTTTTTGAGCTATATATTAACTATATAGTTAATTTAAGTGTTAATTCATGTCTAATGTCTGACCGAGGTGTTGATTATAAAGTATGCTCTATAAGTAGTGGAACCAAAGATGATGGTTTCTAGACTTGAGTGAGAGATAGGGGAGATATTTAAGAGAGGATTGTGTGTGTGAATTGGTGATTGAAGGAGGGTTAGAATTCCATAAGAATGAGTTAAAGATAATAATATATTGTGGACTATTTTTATGACCTACATGTCATAATTCTATTGGTATAATAGTGTTTTTATAGATTGAGTGTGAATGAAGGTGAATAGTGATAAGTAGAGGTCCATCATCAGGTGTTGTAGACATTAGTCCAAAGGTGGATGTGTTTATAGGTGTTGTTTGTAAACTCAACATATAAGTTCGTTACAAAATCCTTGCAAGGTGAAACTTGATAAAATTCTAGTTGTTGTTACAACTTAGCTAGATAGGTGTTGAATCACCTTATGGGATTGTAGTCTCACTAAATAAGGAATATAATTCCTTGATCAGTTTAGCTAGTCTAAATTGGTTCTTATCATTATAGGATAGTATTCCAATTATAGTTTATAGTGGGTTTTATTCCCTAATAGGATTTCCCATGTATGTCATGTGTTATGTGATTGATCTTGCATTTTCTCTCTTGTTAATTGCTATGAATGATGTATATGCTTCATGAATTTTTGTGGTAACTAGTTAAGTGTTTGTAAAGACTGAAATTAAAGATGGATTATTTGGGCCCACTGATTCACCCCCCTCTTAGTGATTTTACCTCTAACATAGTGTTACTATATCATATAAAAGTTATTGAGGTGACTATTAAGGCCTTTATAGAGATAGGCCATGATAGGTTTGGTGAGGAGAGTTTTATAGGCATAGGCTAGATTATAGAGATGGAGGGCACAACAATAGGCTAGTAGAGATGGTAGGGATGGTGGAGATCTTATTTTACTTATGGATATATATGGATATGTAAAATTGTGATAGGTACTTATGGATATAGGGATAGGGATAAGATCTAGTGGAAGTGATGGTGTTGGGTCATCATTCAAGCTATAAGTACTTATAATTAGGCTCACATAGCTAGTATGGAGTAGGAGGTGAGAGATAGGGTGATAGAGATAGATAGTTTTATTAATGAGAGGGATAGGTTCTAGAGTTAAATAGTTCATCTCTAGTGATAGTTAGTCTATAGAGACATATATATGGGTCATATTCTAACATGACTAAACACCTTATTGGGATAGATTAGCAATTAGGATAGGTAGATATCAACCCATTAAGGTAAATTTACATAGATTCAAGGTGCTCAAGTTGTGTTACAAATTAGGATAAGTCAAAGGGAGGCAAAATTGTAGGTGGTATAGAGGGTGAAGGAGGAGGGTACGATACTTATCTATAGGTAGGGATTAGAAGATGTGACATGAAAAATATCTCGGTTAACTAGAGAGGCAAAATATTATAGGTCTTTATATGAGGGGCTATGCCAAATGATCATTAAGTATTATCTTATAGAGATATCAATTATACTTCTTCATAGTCTATTCATCAACCATCAAGGGAACCACCAGGACCACCTGGGGTTTGATATGAGACATTTGTTATATTATAGACTTGTATATACATTTTGGCACATGGATGTCCATGATGCTTATGTTGTATATGATTTTTGACATCTTCATGGACATTTGATTTTGATGATATATATGATGTAATGAATTTATTGATTTGTGTGTTATTTATTTATTTTATGAGTATAAATTTTTGTGTAATGGTAGATTAGATAGTGAAATTTAATTATTTAGTGCGTGGGATGTTATGAAATGGTTATGTTGTTTTTATGATATAATTAGTACATCCCTAGTGATATTCATGAGATTTTATTTTTAAATGGTTGATGTTTTAAGAATAGGGATGATGAAATTTATTATTTGATGTATTTGTAGATGATTTATGGATAACATTCTTAGGATCATGATAATGTTTTGTGTATTTATTTGATTGATCATATCATTGTGTTGATGATGTTTAAGTAAATATATACATGTATTATTTCATGATTGTAATTAATTTTTTGGAATGGTGATATAGATTATATCTTGGACTAATTATGAGTATTTTTATGATGATATTTATGAAGTATTGTTAGATGAATTTGATAGAAAACAATGGTTATAGAATTGCTACTATGCTAGATGTATTTTAATATTATGGTTATTTTGGACTTGTACATGTAGTTTTTGAATGATAGGTGGATGTTATGCTTGTGATGAAATGGATTTAAATGGTATGGATACATGTAATATCATAATGGTAAAAGGATGTTATAAAATATTTGTAATAATGAGATGTAAAATAAATAATGAGATAGATGATATAGGTAATGTTTTATAATTTTGACATGTGCCAAATATTTTATAAGTCATCCTTGAAATTTAACCTTGTGCCTCATTAGTTTTTAAGGATACTAGGTAATCTTCCTACAAAAGGGAGATGAATGGATGATTTAGTAATATGATGATAAATGAGAATTAGGACAAGGTATATTTTAGATTGGATAGGATGAAGAATGGTATGGGTTAATGGTTAGTAGGTTTAGATTTAATATGAGTTAAATATGTGGGATGTGGATGATGTCTTGAATCCATATAAATGTTTACAATCCATTTTAATGTTGAACTAGATAGGATGCACCATGTCATTTAGATAGTTGGGGTGATATTTTAATTTAGTTCATAAATGTAAAATGGGGGCCAACAAGTAAATCCATAAAGGACATATCATTAGCATTTTCAAAATATAATGAGAAGTCATTATGAAATCCTTGTTCCCTTTGAGCCCAAAACAATAGAGATTAATTATATTATTTAAGTATTAAAGTTTACCAAGCTATCTACTGAGTAAAAGATAACTTTGAAACAAATGTTATTTTATAACTCATCCTTGAAATTTAACCTTGTGCCTCATTAGTTTGTAAGGATACTAGTTAATCCTCCTACAAAAGGGAGATTGATGGATGAGTTAGTAAGATGATGAGAAATGAGAATTAGGATAATGTATATTTTAGATTGGGTAGGATGAATAATGGTATGGGTTAATGGTTAGTAGGTGTAGGTTTAAGATGAGTTAAATAGGTGGGATGTGGATGATGTCTTGAATCCATATAAATGTTTACAATCCATTTTAATGTTGAATTAGATAGGATGCACCATGTCATTTAGATAGTTGGGGTGACATTTTAAAGTAGTGCATAAATGTAAAAGGGGGGCCAACAAGGAAATCTATAAAGGACATCTCATTAGCATGTTTAAAAACTAATGATAAGTCATTATGAAATCCTTGTTCCCTTTGAGCCCAAGACAATAGAAATTCATTATATTATTTTAGTATGAAAGTTTACCAAGATATCTACCAAGTAAAAGATAACTTTGAAATAAATATGACTAGTTAAAAATTATTTATAAAGAAGATAAGAAATTAAAAAATAAACACACCAAAAACAATAAAAAAACATAAACAATATATAGTAATTATGTACAATTGTGTCGAAATAGGCAAATTTTGTTCCCTAAGTACATGGTAAGCATTTCAGGATTCAGTTGATCCTTGTAACAGATAATGTCTGTCCTAAAAGAGAGATGATTATGTTATATTATTATTCTTTATCAATGATAATCTAGTTAAGAAAAATGGAAAATGAATGCTTAGGTTATTAATTGAGGGTGAGATGTTGACACAATGTAGAGGTTGATAAAAGAAAATATAGCTAAAAATGTCAAGTCTAACTATTTAGGGTTATGATAAGAATGAGTGACTGAGGATGTCATAGGGAAAGAGTGTATCAAATGTTATAGATAACACTTCAATAGACCTCCTTGACTTTGATAAATGATACCAATATTTTGCAACTTTTATAGTTCATATGCCCTCACTTATATTAGGATGTGATTATAGTAAACATCATCAAGATTAAGGTCATGGGGAAGGTGGGAAAATGAGATGGAAAGGAAAAGGTGAAGAGTGGAATAAGATGAATGGAAATACCCCAAAGTATAGGTGATAGTTGGGAAATATTTTATTATAGATGGATTAGTTTTCATGATGACATAGGAAACCCATTTTTCATCAATGTGCTTATCCAAGGTGTCAGGAATCTAGTTTTTGCCATTGGATGAATAATTTTCTTTTACTATATACAAAGTGGTTTAGGATTTTAATATGAGCATATGAAAAGCCACTAGGTATAAAACCTTTTGAGATGAATTATATTCATTGGATCATCTAATTATTCTCCTTCTAAAGTGGCTAATCTATATGTCCCAGACCCAAGCTTGGAAATAATGATATAAGGCCCTAACCGATTGGGATTAATTTTACCTTTATTTTCCCAATCAACATTGGTATATTTTAATTTTATTTGAGGAATATATCACCAATTTTGAATTATAAAGACTAAAATTTATTATTATATTGTATTTTTAACTTATTATGATATACTCTAAGATGGCCTATATCATTTTTACATTTTTCATCTAGTAGCTCTAGTTCATTCAACCATTCAATTGTAAATGCATTATCTATGATTATGCCTTATAATGATATGCATAAATAAGGGAATTTAACCTCACTTGGTAGGATGGATTTAGTCACATATACCAAGGAGTATGGAGTGGCCTTATTTAGGCAAGTAGACACTTGTTATATAAGACCATAATTCAAGATATAACTACAAGATCCAATTTTTACTAGTGTCATTAACAATGTTTTTAAGTATTTTAATAAGTTTTTTATTTGTGGATTCTACTTGACCATTGAATTAAGGGTAATATGGTGATGAAAAATGATATTTAATATGGTTTGTATCACACAAGTCTTCTACTTCCTTGTTTTTAAAAGACTTGCCATTATCAAATATAATCATTGAGGGGATTCTAAAGCAGCAAATGAACTGGTTCAAGATAAACTTAAATATTTGAAGGCCCATGGTATAGAAGAGTATCATATATTCCACCCAATTTATGAAATAATTCATGGATTTAATCATAAATTTATGGCCATATAGTTAAGTAGGATTGATTTTACCAATCAGGTTTAATCCCCATACCAAAAAAGGTTAAGGGCTCATGATAGGATGTAATTATTGAGTAGAGGCATGCATAAGATCTCAATTTTTTTGACATGCCACACATTTTCACACATATTTGGAGGTATCATGATCCATCATGGGCCAATAATATCTAACCCTAAATAAATTCTTAACAAGGGCCATTCCATTGACATGGCCTCCATAAACATCATTGTGGACCTCCTTGATTGTAAAAGAGCCTCATTTGAGTTCAAGTATCCCAATAAGGTCCCATAATTACCTCATTAATAGAGTTTTATTATAATTTTTTTTTTTTTTTAAGAGTGTGTTATAAATGATGTCAAAGTATGATTTCGTGTGTGCATTGAAGATAAACTAAATGAAAAAGTGATGATATTATGGTGAATGTAAAGCATGATCCAATACTTGAGAGATCTTTCAAAGGTAAGAGAAGATGTTGCTAAGATGTATAATACTTTAGAAGAGTTTTATGGAATATTTATATCATGTAATGAGTGAATATGAAATGTTGATGATGATTTTAGATCAACACAAGAAGGTTCCAAGTGCTTTCAATATCCAAGTTTGATTGATGGTTCTAGACCTAATATACATAGAGACCTAGAAAGGTCAAAATGAAGGGTAAATTTGAGTTTAAAAGGTGTTTAATTACATATGAGAATGGAGTGAGGTGTAACAGGGTGGTTCAATGGTGTTGACCAAGTTTCAGGTCTTGAGGAGGAAGACAAAGCAAGAAATAATGTTGGAAGGTTTCCTATGCATGTAGAATGAAGGTTTTAAGCCCGAGAAGGATGTTGAAATGCTTATTTTCATGTGTATAATTTTCATGGTGACCTAATACATTTTAATTAATTCATTAAGTTTCCTAAGAATCTTTTATAATCATTTTATATATAAACCAACCCCTCAACTTTATGAATAAACATTAAGAAGGTAAAGAGGTTTTTATGCTTGTAAACCCTTATAGTGGAGAAATTAGAAATATGTGAATTGTTTTTGCCCATAATGGATTATTTTATAAATTTTTATGATTTTATGTTATATAGGACTCCTCCAAGCATCTCTAAGCGGAAATGGTGTGTCATAACAATGAGCAAAATATAAATAAAACTGATTGTTTCTAAAGATTTTATTGTTACAGGAAGGGTTGACTAAGCCAATACATAAAAGTTGATGGAGGATGAAGGAAAATAATTTTTATTTATTTCCATGACGTTATTTTGGATATAAAAAAATTTTGTGTCAATAATTTTTATCAATCAAGTTGACCTATCACTAATCTACAGACAGTGAAAATAGTGAGTAATAACCAGATAGAAGGAAAAAGTGATTAGGGAAGAGTTCCAAGTGATTAAGCATGAATAAAATTATTATGGGTATTTTTTAATACATATGAATCATGTTAACTCATTTGTTAATTATTTTTTGTGCTCATACATAGGCTATAAGGTGCTCACAAAGTGACTTATCTGTGTAAGTCAAGACAATGAAGGTGTATGTCTCATAAAATGATCTATGTATTCCTTATGTCATATTATAACTCCACATATTTGTGATTGGAGTTGATATAAAGGTGTATAGTTATCTCATGAACTAATTTTGAGTTCAATAAAGTGTATTCATAGGTGTTAGGAGTCATGTTCACCATGACTATGTTTTGAAGCCAAGATGACTGCTCTATGTATGCTAAGTGAGATAAAGAGTTTGAGACTCTATGACAAGATTTAATGAGTAAAATGAATATTTATATGGTTTTTGAAATGTAATTGATCTACTCATTCTTTTTTAAATATAATGAGATAGTTTGAGATGTTGAGATGAGGAAGCCAAAAAGACTTATTGAGTTGTGTTTGTACTATGTGAGAATGGTCTGTAAGACTAATTAATAACATTAGAACATGTGATATATCCACTTTATAGTGATATATATATATGTATATATATATATAAGCTATGGGTGTGCATTATATGTCTTGAAATCACTATTACAAGTGTTAAACAAGAACTTGTTCATGATTATGTTCTTGAAGGCTATAGGTAGTTTGAGTGACCACTTTGTAGAATTGAGTTAAAAGTTTTATTAGAGTATTTTAAGAATACAATGAGTATGGATATGTGTTATAAGTATAAAATGATAATAATAAGAAATTATAAATCATATATTGTCCTTGTTCGAGTTTGAAGAGTCAATATTATTGACTAAACTTTGATTGTGTTTGACCAGAACTGAGTGAGCTTATTGTAGAGGTGGTTTCGGGATATTAGATTCTGTGTGATGATGTCAAATGAATTTTGTGATATTTTTAATGTCATTTAGGATATATTAATGCATTTTTTAAGTCATTTGTTTGATAAAAGTGATAATATGGTTCTGGTTTGTAAGATAGACTTTTTTATGTAAGAATGCCTAAAAGGTAAGAAGACCTAATTGATAGGTTCAAGTGGTGAATTAGATTTATAGGTTATATTTACCTATGTGGGAGTGATAAAGGGTCTATTGGAGTAATTTTTTATGTGTTTAATCTATTTTTTAATGCAAAGGTTATCCAAGGGGTCATAAGTGTAATGTGTGGGTGTGAAGGGCTAATTCCATTAGGTATCTATTAGGAATAATTAAGTTTTAGCCTCTATAGGTGATAAAAAACCCATGGAGTGTTTGGTTATCATATGTAATGTATGTACATATATTAAGTGTGATAGAATTGGGTTAAGGATGTTGGCTAACCAAAATGGGTTAGATGAAGAGTGTGGTATAAAAGCAAGGCCTAATAGGCCTATTTGGACTAGTTGTGGGTGTGTGGACTAAAGTGAAGGAAAGAGCTTAATAAAGGAAAATACATAGGTCATTTATGACCATAAAAGGGTGAATAATATTATTCATGCATATATGATAAATTTTATGTATGTGGATAAATAGGTCAATGGACCTAATGAGCCTAGAAGAGGCATATTGAGTGAGTGAGCCCTAGAGGTTGTTTGAGTGAGAGTGAAGAGGAAAGAGTAAAAAAAAAGGAGGGAATAATTAGTTGAATATTTATAAACATTTGTTCAATATGATTATATATTTAAGGTATCTAATTTGGTGCTTGGTTTCCCAGGTGATTGGAGCCTCCTTGCAAGTTAGAGGTTGTAGAAGACTAGTTGGGTGGGTGCTCAACTAGGTAGGGGTTAGTGATCCTTGTGAAGTGGGTGCTTCACTAAATTTTGAATCTTTTCATTATATGACATTAGTCCATGTGCATGGTTTAGTGGGTTTTATCCCCCAAGAGGGTTTCCAACATAATCTCTTGTGTTATCTTGTGATGTACTTGTCTGATTATTTCCTTATGCATTGATTTGTTATGTATGCTTCATGGAATGGTGTTTGGAATTTAACATGAATTGTTTTGAAAATAATTCACCACCCTACTAATATCTACTTCCAAAAATTGGTATCAGAGTAGGACATTTGAAGGAGGGTTGATAGCCTACAAGTGATCCTAAGTAGCTTAAAACATCATGAAGATAATGTTCATCTTATTTGTAGTAATGGATAAGTTTGTAAAGATCATGGTTGAGGTTTTCATATAAGTCTTCATGATGGTGTTATTAAGATTGAATAATAAGTACTATACTAAATATAAGTACAATATCAAACCTAATTTTAATGATAAAACTTATTAAAGATGGTATATTTGATTAGCTAACATGATAGAAAAAAGATAGGTAGTGCTTTGATTATAAGACTAGAGTATGAGACCTAATTGAAATTTATCTAAATATTCAAAAAGTACAAATGTATGATCATGTTTTCATATTGTTAGTTGTTCAAGCATACATAATTTGAGTTGACAAGATCCAACAGAGGATTTCTAAGAAGGTACATGAGCTATTTTAGTTTTTCATGAGACCTAATGATGGGATGAGAGATAATGAAGCTTTTTAAATGAAAGAAAATGATTTGTAGATATATATGTATGTAGAAAATACTCATATAAAAGATAAACAAGTATATGATAAGGTTTAGTTCATTGAGAGAGAGATGAAAGTATGCATTTATGCAAGAAATCATCATGTAAGTTGATTGAGTTTGAAATTCCTAATAATGGTAGGCAAGGGTATCTTGGTGTGTTGAGTGGTGCTCTTATAAAATCATGTTGTTTGATAAAAATTTTTAATTTTGAACTCAATTTCATGTATCTTCTGAATATGCTTTATGTAAGATTAGTTTGGTCTTTGATATGAAGAACATGTCTAATTCTTGAAAGTTAGTAATATGAGGGTTTGGTGTCTACAAACCCTAAAAAGAATAGTCATATTGTTAATAACTCATTTATGACATATGGAGCTATATGATATTTTGAGGAATGTTATGAAATGTTTCCTTTAATATTTTTCATGCTTGAGATGCATGTTTGAGTGCAAGGTATTATCCAAAATGATAAGTTCAAGACAAGGGTTTGTAAGCTAAAGATTGGTCTTCAAGACCAATGCCATTATGATAGAGAGTTGTTGTCTATGGTGTTCTAAGAGTGAGATGACAAGTTATGTATTCCATGAATATATTAATGGTCTAAATATGATTGATGTTCTGAGTTTCTTATTTAGAATCTTGACTATGTATAGTCAGAGTTTTAAGAATGTTGTATGTAGGTTGGTTTACTATTATTTGCCATAAAGATGAGATGCTCAATGAGAATAAAGATGATCTTAGGATTATGTATTGTTTTTGATCATGTTATATATTCCATGAAGAAACCATGAAGGATTTAACTATGTTCTAAAGGTGAAAATTTCTTGTAGCATCATGTTTTTTAAGTAAACTTACATGAAGGAGGTTGTTATAGTACTCCATTAGAGTTTTTTCATTATGTTGAGTGTTCATTGATGTCATGGTGACCTAATAATTTCATAATAGGATATGTTGACATATTTAAATCCATCAAGATATTCTATGATCTGATATTGACAAAAAGTTATGAGTTTGCATGAATACAAAGTTTGAGTTATTTTCAAGAGTTGCCTTTGGGTCTATGCCTTGTAGATGAGTTGTTTTAGAAAGAGAGAATTATCTAAGGATCATTGAATGATTAATTTTGATGCTAAAAGGAGTTTATTTTCCATATTTTGAAGTTGCCCATGCTTATCTAAGGTGGTTCTATTGATTCAAGAAACCAATAATAAGTAAGAAGGAGTGGATCCATGTTGATTAGGTTTCCATGAGACATATTGGTTGTATGAGGCCTAATGGTGCATTATACAAGGATATTAATGTTTAAAAGAGATAAATATAAGTTTATTAAAAGATAAAGTATGACTAAATGTTATTCAAAGAGATGGTTTGAGCCGTGATGAAACACAAAAGTAATATAGTGATAGGCCTAGTGTTTTTTAATGATGTGTTGAGAAAACTTGAAAGAAGAGCATGATCATAGGGGAGAATTTATTCCCCATGAATAAGAAGTATAATTCATTAGATTTTAGAATAAGGACCAAGGATCATGCAGCAAGTAATAATGCCTAGAAAGTTGTATATAGATCTAGTGGTTGAGATGTTCTATTTGAAGGTGCCATGTGTTGTATCAAGCATTAAAGACTTGAGGAGTTTGTTTGAATATTTTTGGAGCATATTTGAAGGTAATAAAATTATTTTTGCATTTATTTATTTTTATTTTCAATTATACATGGAGTTAGGGAAAGCTAACTAAAAATGGCTTCAGAAGCATGCATGGACAAAGGGGGAGCTTGCTTGGTCAAGTCTTAGGATCAAAAAACTATGTAGATGACCCTATGAGAAGTGTATGTGAGATTTGAGAAGTTTAAAATCATTGAAATAGGTATACTTATTTTTTTTTAATTCTTTTAAGTAATTCATGGTGATAGGGGGATCTAGTATGTTTGAGCTTTCTAGGTTCTAGAGCCCACTTTGTCATTAATGTCAAAGGGGGAAAAAGAGAAGTTGTTACCATCAATGACAAAGGGGGATATTTTTGAAAAGTCAAAGGATGATGTAATATGTGCATTGAAGACAATATAAATGACAAAGTGATGATATGATGGTGAATATTTAGCATGTTCCAAGACTTGAGAGATCTTGCAAAGGTAATAGAAGATTTTGCTAAGATGTATAATCATTCAAAAGATTTTTAGGGAATAATGATAGCATGGCATGATTTGATATGAAATTTTTGTTATGATTTTAGATTAATACAATAAGGTTCCAAGTGCTTTCAATATCCAAATTTGATTGATGGTTCTAGACCTAATATACATAGAGACCTAGTGAGGTCTAAATGAAGGGTCAAATTGAGTTTCCAAGGTGTTTAATCCCATATGATCATGGAGTGAGGTGTAATATGTTGGGTCAAAGGTGTTGACCAAGTTTTAGGTCTTGAGGAGGAAGACAAAGCAAAAAAAAGTGTTGGAAGATTTCTTATGGATATAGAATGAAGGTTTCAAGACCGAGAAGGAAGATGAGATGCTCATTGGAACATGTAGAGTTTTCATGGTGACTTGATCCATTTGGAATATTTGGGTAATGGTTATAATAATCTCTTAGAATAATTTTTAAGAGAAACCAATCCCTTAACTTTTTGAACAAATGTTAAGAAGGTAAGGAGGTTTTTATGCTTGCAAACCCTCATAGTGGAGTGATTAGAAAGATGTGAATTGTTTTGGAATATAATGGATTGTTTGATAATTTTTTATGATTTTATATTTTAAAGGACTCCTCCAATAACATCCAAGTGGTAGTGGCGTGTCATAGAAGTGAGTAACAGATACAAGAAACTAATTGTTTCTAGATATTTTGTTATTATAAGAAGGGTTGACTAAGTCAATGAATATAAGTTAATGGAGGATGAAGGAAAATACTTGTTATTAATGTCCATGAATTTATTTTGGATATAAATATTCTCTATGTCAATCATTTTTGTCAATCAATTTGACCTATCACTAATCTATAAACTATGAAAATAATGAGTAATAACCAGATAGAGTGAAAAAGTGATTAGGGAAGAATTATAGGTGATTAGGTATGGATCAAATGATTTTGGGTATTTTTTTAATACCTATGAATCATATTATTTTTTTTTAAGTTATTTTTGTTCTCATACACAAGCTATAAGGTGCTCACAAAGTGACATATTTATGTAAGTCAAGATAGTGAAGGTGTATGTCTCATAGAATGATCTATATATTACTTATGTGCTATTATAACTCCACATATTTGTGATTTGATCTGATATTAAGGTGAATAAGTATATAATTAATTCATTTTATGTAAATAAAGTGTCTTCATAGGTGTTAGGAGTCATGTTCACCATGATTATGTTTTGAAGCCAAGATGACTATTACAGGTATGTTAAGTGAGATGAAGAGTTTAAGACTATATTACAAGATTAAAAGCATAAAATGAATTTTTATATGGTTTTTGACATGTAATTTATCTATTCATTCTTTTTGAAATCCAAGGAGATAGTTTGAGATGTTGAGATGAGGAAGCCAAAAAGGCTTATCTAGTTGTGTTGACACTATGTGAGAATGGTCTAAGAGATTGGTATGTAAGACCAATGAGTAACAATAAAATATATGATATATCCAATTTAGAGTTATATATATATATATATATATATATATATATATATATATATATATATATATATATATATATATATATATCACAAAAAATATATGTGTGTTCATTAAATTTCTTGAAATCACTCTTATATGTGTTAAACAAGAACTTGTTCATGATTGTGTTCTTGAAGGCTACATGAAGTTTGAGTGACCACTTTATAGAAGTGAGTTGAAAGTGTTCTTGGTATATTTTAAGAATATAGTGAGTATGGAGATGTTTTATAAGTCTAAAATTATTATAATAAGGAATTAGAAGTCATACATTGTCCTTTTTTAAGTTTGGAGAGTCAATATGCTTGATTAAACTTTGATTGTGTTTAACTATAACTGAGTGAGTCTATTGCAAAGGTAGTTTTGAGATCTTAGAACCTGGGTGATGATGTAAAATGAATTTGGTGATTTTTTTAAGGTCATTTAGGATATATTAATTTAATTTTTTCAGTGTTTTTTGATAAAAATGATAGCATTCTTCTGGTTTTTAAGACAAACCTTTCTATGAAGAAAGCCTAAAAGGCAAGAAAACCTAATTGATAGGTTCAAGTGGTGAATTGGAGTTATAGGTGGTATGAACTTATGTAAGAGTGAGAAATGGTATATTTGAGGTATTTTTGATGTTTTTCATCTTTTTGTGAAGGAAAAAGGTGGTCCAAGGGGTCAAAAGTGTAATGTGTAAGTATGAAGGGCTAATTCCATTAGGTCTTTATTAGGCCTAATTGAGTTTTAGACTCTATAGGTTATAACCAACGTATGGAGTGTTTGGTTATCATATTTGATTTATGTACATAATTATTTTAAGTGTGATCCAATTGGGTTAAGAATATTGGCTGACTAATATGGGTTAGATGAAGAGTGTGATATAAAGGTAAGGTCTAATTAGCCTATTTGGACTAGTTGTGGGTGTGTGGACTAAAGTGAAGAAAAGAGATCAATAAAGGAGTAGAGGTAAGTCATTAAGGACCATCATAGGGTGAATATTATTATTCATTCATATATGATCAAGTTTATGTAGATGGATACATAAGTAAATGGACCTGATAAGCTTAAAAAAGGCATATTGAGTGAGTAAGCCCTAGAGGTTGTTAGAGTCAGAGTGAAAATAAAGGAGATCATAATTAGTTGAATAGTCAAAAATAGGTGTTTAATATGATCAAATATTCAAGGTAGATGATTTGGTACCTAGTTTCCTAGGGGGTTGGATCCTTCTTGCAAGTTGGAGCTTTTAAAAAACAAGTTGGGTGGGTGCTCAACTAGGTAGGGGTTAGTGCTCCTTGTGAAGTGGGTGCTTCACTAAATGTTGAATCTTGTAATTATAGGATAGTATTCCATGTGCATGGTTTAGTGGGTTTAATCCCCCAAGAGGGTTTCCCACATAATATCTCATGTTATCTTGTGATGTACCTATATAATTATTTACTTATGCATTATTCTCTTATGTATGATTCATGGAATGGTGTTTGGAATTGAATATGAATTGCCATGAAATTTATTTACCCCAACCCCCCCCCTCTCAGTAGCTAATTCCAATAAGTGTAATCAAAAGCATGTTAGATAAATGATTTTCATTGATGGTAGTTAATTTTTGATGGAAATTTATTATCATAAAGGTAATTATAAATGTCATGATGCCATGGCCATCTGGGATTAGTGATTATGTATATTTAATGTCAAGACATAGTTTTATGTGTAGGTAATAATAGTAACTTAAACAAAAAGTGGCCCTTAATAATTTTTATTGGAAAATCCAACAAAGACCCAATAGTATCCATTTCATTGACTAATTTATTACTTCCTATTAGTACATGTTCAAATGCTATGGATTCAAAACTCTTCTTCAAGTGATCAACCATTTGTTTATACAAAAGTAATTTGTCATCTTTTGTTTGAAACTCTTAATTAACCTATTTAATAATTACCTAAAAATCACATAAGACTTGATGCTATTGAATATTCCAATGAATATCCATTTGAAGTCTTATAATTAATGATTCATATTCAATAAAAAATTAGTGCATGGAAAAGATATTTTGGAAGAATTTGGAACTAAATCTCCTTGAGGTTTAACCAAAATTATTCTAGCTCCTGATTCATTGATGGTGAAGGACCCATAAAAGTATATGTTTTAGATAGGTGACTCTTTAGTGGTTAGGATAGATTCATCTTAGAAAAGAGTTGTTAATGGTTTTTAATCTTCCATATGAGCTACTGCTATTTGATTTGTAATTATTTTCCCCTTGATGGATTTTTATTTACATATTCTATGTCTAATTTAATTAAAATCATAATCCATTTGCCCATCCATCTTGTTATGGAAGACTTTGATAGCATATATTTGAATGATCAAATGTAGTAATAATTTTCACTTGGTTATTTAACATGTAATGTCTAAGCTTTTTT
Source organism: Torreya grandis (assembly GCA_037957365.1). Classification (NCBI taxonomy): domain Eukaryota; kingdom Viridiplantae; phylum Streptophyta; class Pinopsida; order Cupressales; family Taxaceae; genus Torreya; species Torreya grandis. Next base: position 261,588 of record JARHVA010008819.1, on the reverse strand, counting down.
GAATTAAAAACAATAGTGAGACATGCCTTTTTTATGGGAGTATAGTTAAGATCATATGATAAAAGTGTTCTAATTGAATAATAAATGGATATTTCTTTTCCTTGATCATTGTGTTGTGTTATAAGAGTTCTAATGGCACAATGAGTAGCTAAAATTTAGAATAGAAATGGATTTCTTGGTATTGGAGGTGCAATGATTGGAATTTTTGATAAATATGGCTTGAATTTATAGAATGCTTGTTGGAATTCTAAATTATAATAAAAATGAGATAATTTATTTAAAAAATGGGTGAACATATGACATTTATCTACCAATTGAAAAAGAAATTGATGAATGGCATGTAGTTTCCATTAAAGGCTATATAGTTGCTTCAAGTTTTTAGGTTGGGGCATTTTAGTAATGGATTTGACTTTGGTAAGGTCAACTTTAATGCCTCATTGAGTTACAATGTAACCCAAAAGTTTTCCTGAAGTAACTTCAAATACACATTTCTTGGGACTCAATCAAACCTTATATTTCCTTAGTCTCTCAAAGATTTTTCTTAAGATTACTGGATGTTCAAATATTTTTTTTTACTTACCCAAGATATCATCAACATAATATTCAATAATGCCATACATTAGGTCATTAAATATAATTGTCATTTCCCTTTGATAAGTGGTTCTTACATTTTTTAGATCAAAGGGTATTACTTGATAGGAAAACATTCACTATGCAGTGATGAATGTAGTTTTATGTTGATCATTATAGAAATTTTAATTTGATTATATCATAAAAATATATCCATGAGGGATAACATTTCATATCCATTTGTTGATTCCATGATCATGTCGACATTGGGTAAAGGAAAATCATCTTTTGGACATGCCTTATTAATATCTCAAAAGTTAGTGCAAATGCAAATATCTCCTTAGAATTCCCAATGGAGACTTTATTAGAAATCCACTTATAATATTCAATGAGATGAATTAAACCCACTTCTAATAACTTTTGAAATTCTTCTTTGACTAATAATTCCACTTTATAGTGCATTTTACAAAGATTTTATTTTATCAATTTTGCATTTGGGTGTACTACTAAATGATGAACCACTAAAGAAGGGTCTAAACCAGGCATGTCTACAGATATCCATGAAAATATATGTATAAATTATTTTAGAAGATAAGTAATAATTTTCCATTCCTTAGGGGTAAAACTTGCCCTTAGTTTGACTATTCTAGTATCTTCTTTAGTTCCAATGTTCACTTCTATAACTTCCTTAATTAAGGAAGGTGTTTGGTCCTATATATAAAATGGAGGATTAGGTAATTATAGTTCTTTATCTTAATAAAATATATATGTAAAATCTACACATAGATATTGATATATTTGTTTCTTTTAGGACTACAATGACTTGAAGAAGGTTATTGCTCTATTCCATCAATGTTTGGTGATAAGTCATTTTCATAATATTCTTCTTCCTTGATTTGATTTAGGAACTTACTATATTCTCTAAAATATGTTTTATCATTTAGACTAATAGTAAATCCATTTTTATGATATCTTTAAGGAATGAAACTTTAGGATCCCATATATTCAATGATAGCTTCATCACTTTTGAAATATATCAAAAGATGGTTATTCTGGTTGATCCCAGTCGATCAGGTTGAGGTTGTGAAGATAAATATTGATGGTGAAAATAGATGTGTCAAGGTATATATTGGTGGAAGAAATATCTTCATAAAGGATATACATGGAATTTGTATTGATTTCTTCGTTAGAGGTTGAATCCTCAATAATCAAAGAATAATTTGTGATGATATTGTGAAGACTGATGCTTGGTGGTTTTTACCCTAAACCAAGTCATCCTAGATATTTTTGAATATTAATAGGCTCTAAGATCCCTTGTTATTCTTGACCTAGTCTTAGACCTTTGTAATTAATTTTCTTGGGAATTTTATGTGTTTTGGGATACTCTTTATTTTGAAAACAAGGGGCCAAATCTTCATGGATTATCCAAAAATCATCAGGTTCTTCAAAATATTCTTCTAATAGTACCCTAAGATAGCAAAGGCCATTGATCCAGACTAATATGGGTTTAACTTCCTAGATAGTAGAGAACCTATAGCTACATGGAGACAATGGAATATTTCCTACACAAAGGATTTTGTACTCATATTCTCCACATCATTTAGAGATGATCTTCAATGAGGTAACCCTTAATGAGATGGAGGAAGTGGATGGTAGGTTATATGGATATATGTATTTTATAGATTTTAGATCATAAGATGAAATTTGAGTGATTAGATAATAAAGATCATGATTTATCCATTTGATTTGATAGCTACAAAATTGTTCAATTTCACTAGGGATGGTGACTTCCATTCCTAAATGTGGGAATTTAAGACATTGATGGAGGGTACAAATTTAATTTCATAGATCCAAGGTTGAACCAAGAGCATGTTGTATGGAAGGTCAAAATAATCTACATGAATCAAGGTTTGATGACTCATAGGTCCCACTACAATAGGAAGGTATATTATTCTTGTTTATGGTTGCTCAATGTCATCATAAGATTTTATCAAGATCAAATTAGGCCCCAAATATAATTCTAAATGTCCCAATTTCTAGATGAACTCTATGTTACACAAATTTAAGGAAGATCCTCCATCTATAAGAACTCATAGGATCTTATGATTGGCAATGAATATTTATATGAAAAAGGGGTAATTATGATGAGGGGAAATTAGCGGCATGTCTTGGGCACTGAATGTGTTTTGTTACAATGGAAATAAATGACCCACCAAAGCTTGGAATTAACTGGTATCAATTCCCTAGGAACTTTTGATTCATGCATGATTTGATTTAATATATCTCAATGAACACAAGAGGTTTTGAGAAGATCCATGATGGAAATTTTAGTGGGACTCTTATCTAATTTTTGAATAATGTTATATGTTATGTTAAGAGTGTTTGAAGTCTTATTAAGGATAGTGATATTTTGAGATGGCATAGGAGGTGAGTCTTTACGGGGTGTACCCAAAGACAATATTTTACCATGTTTAATGGTGATTTCAAATCATAAGTGACCATGTTGATCTTAAAAATAGGGTAAGGTAGACTTGGGGGCTCTTATAGGCTTTTGATTTTAATCGTATTAATGTGGTGATATAGAATTGCATGATAGTCAATATTATTGGAACTAAATTGCTTGACCTTGATCCCTTGGTTTTTTTTTTTTTTTTTTGATAATGCTTAGGTAAGGGATCTTGATATATGACTAGATATTGGGTTTAACTACTTCTGACTTCAATTTATATTTCTCCCTTTTTATCATATCATAAATGACATGTCTTAATTACATGTTTTTTTTAGTATCATATCATTTTATGCAATGATAATGAAAAAATTCATCTTATTGGTGCCAATTAGATCATAGATTATTATCATCTAGGGGTATAATTTTATGGAGGGTTATCATATTGGTAGCTATTAATTTCTTCAAAACTATCTCGACTAGTACACCACGATTTGTAAAATGTTATTTTCTCATTCTAATTCTTGGCTTACCTTTTACCATAATGATGCTAGAGACATTTTGGTTTTAAGTAGAAGGGGAGAAATTTTTTATTGTTTTTACATTTTTATAATAAATAAATCCATCCTCAAAAACATTTTTATTTATATTGAAGATTTTAGGCTTACCCAAAGAAGTATTATCTTGATTTTGATTTTGTTCATTTCAGGTATATAATTTGATAGTACCTCTTTCAATAAATGATTTTTTAATTTGAATACCCTTTTATATGATCTCATAAAATGAAATGGAAAATTGTAAAATTAATTGATATTCTAATTATGGAATAAGATTATCAATGAATATTTTGGCCAATTCTTTCTCTGGGATAGTACATCGAAAATGACTAGCCAAGATTCTCCATCATTGTAAGAAAGATGCAAGACTCTCTCTATTCCCTTGTTTATTTTTATAAAGATATATTATAGAGATATCATTATCAATATTGAAATAAAAGTGTCTTAAAAAATTCTCTTTTAATTATTCAAATGATGCAATGGAACCTTTAGGTAAATGCATAAGCCATTCAAGAGTAGGTCTTGTGAGACTTTTTGAAAAGAGACGAAGTAAATAAGAATAATTATAAAAACCCTAATGAAATGATAAATATAATTATTAAATGTGGTCATGAGGGTATCTTTTACAATTATAGTTTTAAATTTTTGAGATTTAAAAATGTACAGGGAAAGGTATTTACAAGATACTCATATCTAGAGGATATGTGCAAATATACTCATATATTTACTTATTTGATTGAGTTCGATGGTCTATTCGTTGAAGAGTCTCCTTAATTAATTTACAATATTGAGAAAAGGAGGGGTATATTAAGGGATTTAAAGTTATATTTTGGCCTTAAGGGATCAATGCTAGTGTTTAAAGTATTTTTGATAGTTTTCATAGGTGATATGTGTTTATTGGTTTCAGAGTGGATTTGTGAAGCTAGTGAATTGGATTATTGGGTAATTTGGTCAAGATGATACTCTAAGGTGAATTTTATTTTATAAACCTCAATCCTATTGGTTTTATGGGCTTCTTCTTCATCAACTAGTTCTTGTTCATGGTCTACTAGCTTAATATTCTCTTTATCTTGATTTGTTGTATTATTGAGGGGATGAGTATTATGGCGTGATGGTGTGTAGATTAGGTTTTGTAATAGATCATGATTAAATGTATAGGGTAGATTACCTACAACTCTAATGACTTGAGCTAGTATTTGGTCTTGATTATCATATATGTATTGGTCAAAGTGAGCCCTAATCCCATAATTATTGAAGAGGTCATTGTTAATTCATTCCTCTCCTCCAGAAGTATGTATATCACTGTGGTTCTCTTCATTATCCATATTTGACTCACCTAATGTCCTTAGGACATAATTCTATTGGTTAAATTATTATCCCATCCATATTACTTATGCATGATTTTTTATTGGAATTATGATTGGTAGTGGGTGATGTAGGTATTGGTGTTTGATGAAGGGTTGGTTTAAATTTTATTTTTTAAGATGTAAGATTTTTTATGAGATGGGGGAAGATTAGTTTGATTAGATGTATTATTAATAAATATTTTTTCTTGGATTTAATCTAATATGGTCATGGTACCTATATGTGATGATGAATTATATGGGATAAGACTTTGGGACTATACTTTGGAGAAATATCTAGACTTTAAAACTATGTGACTAGGTATTGATAATATGATAAATCTATGAGTATTTGATCTAGCAACAAGACTATATGAAAAGATGATTGAGTAACTAGATTCAAACTACCAATGTGATAATTGGATTGAGCTAGATATGAATATGCAAGATGACAAGATGATAGGGTTCTAGATGAAACATGGCATAATAATAGGTTGTCAATATTCGAAAAAAAAATAGGATATGGAGATAATAATGGATGAAGTGACACATAAAAAATAGGTCTAAGAATTTTAAGGGAAATAGGATAACCAATATATCTTAATAATAAGGTACATATGATTCTCAATACTTGTTTTGAGAAATGGAATGGATGAAGAGATGATGGTGAAAAGGGGATTAAGCTGAAGAGATAGTGATATCAATTAGTTGGGTATAGTTTTATATGACATAGGTATGACCTAAGGACGTATTAATATTATTAATATGATATGTAAAAGGTTGACTTGATTTGTAAGTAGTACTAGTTTAACACAACACACGTGTAATTAGACAAACCACAAGCCCTATTATTTAGTAAACCAATTTGGAAATGTAATCAATGACTGCACTATCTAATGGCTTCTTGGGTGAGGTTATATGTTTTTTAACTATTATGGAAACTCCTAAACCATTTCAACCCCATTTTCACTTAATAATCACTTGGGAGTTGATACTGACTCCAATAAAAATTCACTTGTTATGTTTGATGGTCCTATTCTAGGTTATACAAGCTCAATAAGGGAATCCTTAATATAAACTAGGTACATGGGCTCCAAATATATATATATGGGTTGTCTAATTATATAGTTAGATAATTAACTCTTTCCCTTCATGTAAGACCTTTATAGGGTCAATAACTTGGCCTAATGATAGCTCTCCATAATTTTTATACTCTGCCAGAACATAGAGTGTGGTTGAATGTATAGAGATGAAATACACATCACCAACCCATAAGAATATGTAAAGTCTATGTGGATTAATTCCATATCACAATTCACCCTAGAAAATAAAAATGGGAAGAGTTTATTACTAGTTTTTTATCCTCCAAGTCTCACTACTAAGATGTAGGTAGGAGAGCATACACCATTGTAGTAATTGGGATTTACACATAGGTAGTCAAAATATTAATTAATTGATTGATTTATGTATGAGTTAAATAATTCAAAAATTAAATTAAAATGTATCACAATTTAGTGTTTAATGTATTTGACTCACACCTTGTAAAAAAAGATTAGGATCTTGATTTTGTAGTCTTCATTAGTTGGTCCTGCACCAAAAATTTATTAGTAATTTTTATAATAAATTTATCTTAAGTAAAAATCACTTTTGATTCCTTAAAAATAAATTATTCACACTTACCTCACCAAAAACATAGTCAGGATTACTCAAAATCACATATAGAGAGGCAAAATTATAAGTAGTAAGACAAAATCACAGATAGTTAATAAGCAATTTTACAAATCATTAGTAGAAAGAAATGATTACTATGTGATTAGTTTATTCAAAATCAATAATAAATTTTTAAAAACCACAAATTATTAGTTAAAACCATAGAATCCAAAAAATTATATTCCAATTCTTTGAAAAAGTAAGATATTATATTAGTACTTATAAATTTATAATGACTAAAATTAGACAAACCATTGTTATTGTAGATAGATTATGAAAAATACTATTAAGTATGATTATTTTTGAAATGCTAAATTTATATGAATTGAAATTGCAACTAACAATGTAAAATCACTACTAAAAATCAAAATTGTAGATAACTATAAACAATTATGTGGCATATAAAAACTAAAATATGTACAAATGTAAAAGGATCAAGAAATTATTTATTAAATTATTAGTCTATCTAATTAAATTATTTATATATTCCTTTCTTTGTTTCTTAAAACATAAAATATTAAACATAGAGTTAAAAAATCATATTATATCCCAGATAGTGTGCTTTATGCAAGTTTATGAGTTGCAATCAAAGTTTCAAGTTACAGTGTAAAAATCATAGATTGAAATCAAAATCATAACACGATAGAAATGATTTTGACCAATAGTAATGATTTTATCAATTTTGATCTAGTGAAGTCTCCTCTTAATCCTATAAAATTAGAAGGTCAGCCAGAGAGTAAAGAAACTAGTTTAACTAAATTATAATGCTTTGATAGTTAGATTAGGATTAATATGTAAATCAGATCAAAATCATTATTATCAGGGGTAAATTATAGATTTTATTCAAAATTAAAAATATCTATAGTGATTTTTATAAAAAAAATAGTAAAAAAACTAATTGTTATTGACTAACTATCATGGTTAAGTTAGAATCATGATTATTGAGTGTGAAATCATGAATATAAAATTGTAATTAATAGGTCACACTTTTAAATCACTTGAAGATCAGATTTTTTGTCCAAAATTTGAGCCTAAATTCTTCATAACTAGCCTTGAAAGTTTAAAATTATTTAGATTTCAAAAACAATGGTTATTTCAAAGGAGGGTTCCCACTGTAGTCACCAATGTATGATGTGAAATTAGGTTAAATAGATAGAGTATGAAAAATTTAACAAAATTAACTCAAAACTCACAAAATCATCAAAAATAGAGAATGAGGAATAAATCAAAATTAATTATTGTAACCTTGCCATCATTTTGCCTCCTTGAGTCTTCCTTCAAAGATCATAGATGTTGCTTGAAGACAATAATATAGAAAATGTTGGATTAGAAGATAAAAAAGCTTCAAGGCTTTGATGGGTGCTATAGACTATGGATATGGATGCAAATAAGGATTATGGATGAAATATCAAAAGCTAAAGATTATGACTGCAATAGTAATGTCTAAAAGAGAATGGAGGATTCAAAAGCTTATAGAATTTCTCATTAGCATGTCCAATATATTTTTATTATTTATATAGGAGTAAGAAAGGGTAAATGGATTGACCAAATTCAAATATGGGTCTTTGAAGATTAAGGGCTCTCAAATTTCCAAGGAATTAAAAATTCCTTGGAGGATGTGTCTTTAAATAATCCCTTGATTAAAACATTTATTAGAATTCCCTGGAAAGGGAAGTGAAGGGATCAAGGTAGGTTAGAGAGAGGATTTAGGGGTTTTAATGGGGTTTATTCTATATGTAAGGTAGGATTAGGGATTAGGTTTGTAATAATGGCTAGGGATATGTGGATAGGGGGTAGTTAGTATTCTTCAATTTTAAATTGTCAAGTGGGCATGGAATAAGATTATTAAGTTAATAGGTAGATAATGGGTAAGTAATATATTTTGGGTTATATATAAGGTTGGGATGATAAATGAAGCATGTTTAGTCTATTGGCTATGATGGGACTAGTTAATAAATAAATTAAATAAAATGGATGAATATTAGACAAAATTAAAAGCAAAAAAAATTAAGTTTATACAATATTATTATACCCTTTGATCAAAATTATGTTGGTTGGTTTAGATTGGTTGGTGACAAAGTGTGAGAGATGTAGAGATGAGGAGATACAACATAGTTACCACTAAGAGTGGGTGATTTAGAACTTTAAGCATGATAGATAGTAGCCAAAGGGAAAACCACTCATATAACTACATCTAGAGTGTTTAGATGTGTTTAGGTCTAGGTATCCAAAATATAGGGACAAATAGAGATCCTGTATTCATATACAGAGTCACTAAAATTCACCATTTAGAGGGGATAATATCAGGCATCAATGGGTAGTTTAGCCCATCTACTAGATGGGCAGGGTGGAACACAACCGTAGTGTTTTTATTATATTATGTTGTTTTATTGTATGAAACATGGATCCATATATATATATATATATATATATATATATATATATATATATATATGACTCATGGATGTGATGGATGCTTGTGTAATCATCTAAAAATTACACTTACGTGTTAAGAGTGTTACTTGAGATGACCCACCCCTAGATTAGCCCTATATCTATCTTATGGCATATTTATAAAATTATCTAGCCTTTGTGTAGGACACACACATCCATAAACATCCCTAAAGTAGTCCCAAACCCTCACTTTAGCATTTTATCCCTAAGTGCCTTAGGTTATGTCATCTGGACACTAGTGCCATAATTTGGATAGTAACACCAATGGTGTTAGTGTCCCAATTTTGGCATTATTATCCTTTTATTGCCTTTATCCACAAATGGATATATTTTCAAATGAAAAATTTACTAGGGTTGGCCTATACCTCTTTTAAGACCTGCAAAGTACTAGAAAAATATATAAAGATGATGTTTAACCCATTATTCTCTAGATGGAAATGAGATGTAATAAAAAAAATTAATGTAAAACAAGTTATGCATAATAAAGGTTATTAATCCCTATTCTACCCTACTCTTTCATATAGTCATCTATAACATTATTAAGCTCAGATTACTTAGATTTCCCATCTCAAGCACAATTAAATCACTCAAACTAGCATTCATACTAGCTTCACTTGCACTTTCACCAACACTTAGGTTGAGAAAAATACATCAATCTTTGTCTCTCCTTAGATTATAGGTATGTAGGTAACTCTCATCATAGCAGGGTGTTGAGGATGTCTAGACTACCCCACTAACATCATACTTTGATACTTGTGCTAATTAGATGCCATAATAACATGGATGTTTAGGTTTTACATTTAAAATTAGTCAAAATAGGTTAGTGACAAGGAATCAAAACTTGTGCACATAGGAATAGGATTGAGAGGCTCAGACATAGGTACACTCATAATATAAAAATAGTTCTATGTAGAGGACATGATCATGATTGGTGCTACAATCTAGTTAGGGCGCTACTATCTAGGAAAGGTTTTGACACTTGAATCCTATTTATGACACTCAAATCAGCTCATGTCATAGTTTTTAGCCTCTATATCTTTTATTTCAATCAATTTATAGCTAAGTACATATTTACATAGTCAATACTATTTTTAGAAAGGTCAAACTAGGTCAATTCTATTACAAATTAGTGGTTATAATTATTACATATTTATACCATAATTTACTATACTTAAACCCTTTAACAACCTAGAGCTTAAAATTGATAACCCTAAAAAATTAAATCATTTGGTGAACCTGACTTACTTTAAACACTACTAAAACCCTAGCCTTATATTCTCTTAGGGTTTGTATACTTTTATTTTATATGCTCATATATTAGTTCTAAAATCTCAAATTTGTTTTAGTATTTAATTCTTTCAATATTTCATAGATGAAATTTATTTAAAGGTTCAAAGTATACAACTATTTGTTTTCCTACTTCCCAACCTATAATGGTATAATTTAACAACCAATTCAATGAAAATGATAAAAGACAATTACAATATTTAGTTTCCAAAAAATTAAATATGTAAGATGACCTTATCAATATTATCCATAAATAACTTCAAAATTCCAATAATGGTTAATATTTTACTCCCAAAATAATAATATTGTTACACATGTTTTGGGGGAAACTCATCTTGTGAAACAACCCATTTTAACTCGACAACATTTAACAATGTTAACACCTCCTATGGCTAGTTCCTCATCTCCAAATGTATAATACCTTATGCATGAGATTCATAATCTACATGATAAGGTGTTACATATTGAGTAGAGTGATACTAGACCACCACATGCCTTGGATTCTCATTTTTATTTACATACACCTTTAACACAACACACAGTGACAAATCCTTTACCATCTGGATTTGCGTCACCTAAAATTAAATTGTATGATGGTAAGGGTGACCAAATGTACCATCTACACACTATCTATGCAACATGTTTGGAATTTATATCCAATGATTGGTTCCTTACTAAGTTGTTCCCATGTAGTCTAAAGGACTATGCCTTATTATGGTTATATGATTTTCCAAATCAGTCCATCACTACATTCAATTAATTAGAAGATATGGTTTTAGAACACTTTTAAATCAACATGAGTGATAATATATTATATGTTAAAGTGGTAAAACATAAACAAAACTCCAATGAGTCTATTGCATAATATGTCTTATGAAATAAAAATATACTATAAAAGATGACTAACCCCATGGAAGATAGAGATTTCTAAGACATATTCAAATAGAGTTTACTATCAACATTGCATGAAGATATCTTGTTCAAGATGTTTTCAACATTCACAGATTTATGCCACATAGTGTAAGAAAGGGAAGTCAAGCTTCTCTCTATGAGAGAATTAAAATATACAAGTGGATAAGAATCAACCAATAAGTGTTATAATAATCATCCATACAAAGTAAATTCCACTTAAAATAAGAGTTATCAAAAGGCCATAGTTAACATATATTTAGATCCACCTCCTCACTTGGTTTTATCATCTTCCCCACTAAAAGTTTTCAAAAATATTCTAGAATCACTAGTACGTATTTTATAGTAGCTCTTGGAATGCAATGCCATATCTCTCCATCCCATCAAATAGGTTGATATGACTTGAACTCTTCTAAATAACTATGATTCTAATGCATTTTGTGACTATCACAAGGCACTAGGCCATACTACAAAAAGATACATCAGCTTGAAACATAAAATAGAGGATTTAATAGAGGCCAACATAATTGATGTGGGCACACCCATAAAGGCACCTAAAGTTCAAAAAATGGAAGATAAAGCATTGAAAATATTTTTTTATCTATTTCCAAAATAATAGCTAATGTGATAGGTAGTAATTTAGGTGTTCACTATACTTATTAGGTACATCGACCACTAACATCCTAACACACTACTACATAAGATGCACACCCCTTATGTAATATCATTTTTGTGTATCACACTATAGTAATAGCTAAACCACTCATCACTTTTTCAGAGTAGGAGATTGTCAATGATGATTCATATTTATATACACTCTTTGTACAATCTTAAATTGTTCATCATCCTATTCAAAGTTTTATGGTTGAAAATGGGTCACGTATTAACATGTGCATTGACACACTTCTACAACATTTGGGTTTTTTAGAGAAGGTCATTTCTCTAGCTGACATAGTTATTCATGGTTTTAGTGGCCATGTTTAGATCTTTATTGGGGAGATTGTAATTAAATTATAGGTAGGACCAAAAAATGTGACCACTAGATTCTTAGTATTACCTAGTACAGACACATTTGACATGTTATTGGATAGGCCATGGATACAACTACTTCAAGCCATTCCATCTACCATGCAAATATGCCTCAAGTATATACATGTTAATCATGTGGTTAAAATTGAGGGTCTTTCATATGAGTATCCTTTACCTATCCCATTGATAGTTACACCATACTACTGATTATAGTTTTGAGCATAGTTCCCATTAGTACACTAGAGAGTTTCATTAATCCATAAGTGTAGGTGAGGTCTACTCTTACAGTGTTACCATGTATGCATACTCTTCCATTGAGATCCTTATTAGAGATACCCCTATGTAAGATATATGTTGTAAAATCTATAGAGCCTCCCTCTACCCCTTTCCTTCCAAGATTAGTGTTATTGAGTTCATAGGGTTCTTAGCATAGGGAACCCAATCTAGTTATAACATCTTTAACCATATGGGTACCTAAAATCCCTACAATTCATAAGAAACCCTAGTTAGCTTCATAGATTCCTAGAACCACTCCACAAATATTGCCAATTATAGATCACTCATAATAATAGGTTATGAGACCTTATTTACCTTTTCATGCAACACATGCAATTACTGTTCCTTTATTTGACACATACCACATTGATAGTGAGTCTCCCATGAGACTCATCAGTTAGCATGTTACTTCATTCTTGTACATAGTCTCATTCACTCATGATCCTTATATATAGTTTCATTTTATCATGTTGATTCTAGATAGCTTATATCCAAAAAATATAAAAATAATATAATATGTCAAGACTCTAAAATATTCAAATATTTACTCATAAAATACAAATTATAGATTTTATGCATCTCCATGTTTACATTTCTTATATTTTTCAGGCACTACATCTGATAGCTATCTTATTATAGTTATTTTTTATCATACATACATGCTTCACTTGTTCTTTCCAAGTGTTCATACAATACTTACAAGACCTAGGTCCACTCCACAAATCCATATTCACTACTATCCACCCACTAGTGGCATATACATAGATACACAAGTTCTTCATTTGATAAATTCACCCATTTGGGGATTCATAAACACAATTCTAATTACCAAGTTACATATTTATAAACTCTACATCATAGATTTATAAATGTTATATCTTGATATTGATCATCCCACACTACTTAGATTCATTACTAACTACTACTACTCTAGACCCAGTTTATGTACATCTTCATACTTATACAAACTTATACCACATGTTCATGCATACTTTAATTTCTAGCTTTCCTATTTTATACTTTTTTGTGTCTCTATGCTTTTAAATCTATTCAAGGACATTTAAATATGCCATTTATTTATCTCTATGCCAATCCCTTTCATTTTATATATGATTTAGACATGTGCCCATGTACTTGTGTGTGCCTTCTTGATTATGTATTCAAATATTTGAGCATGTAATTATATGTGGATCTAAACCAACTTGCTTATTGTTTGTGTATGTGGACATTTTAACGTGTTCATGTATGTCTTAATTTCTTAGATTTAGTGATATGTGCCCATGTCCCTTGTATGATGTCCCCTTGATCTAGTTTGTGTGCCTCATATGTATTATATATGTGAAATGGGAATTTGACTCAAGAGAGGTGTTAGTATCTTTTTAGTGACAAAAAGAAATCAAATAAAAAAACCAACACACTAGCTAACACACATCTCTAGGCCTAGTTACTAGGGAGAGCTTAGTGATGGAAAGCCATTTGAGAACATAACTAAAAATGGAAAGAAATAATAAATATGAACACAAAACACCAATTTATTACCAAATCCTTGATTTATCCAAAAGGATCCTTCTTTGGCTTGCTTGGCTTGTGCTTCAAGAAATCTTCTTCAATGGAGTGTGGCTACCTTCATATCCTCTTGGCACCGTTGACTTTGGCTTAGCTTGGCTTGGATAAACAATTTAGAATTATAACACTAAGATTAAATTATTTTTGAATGCGTTTAGGCAATATAAGTTTGGCATAAAAGATCTTGAAATTAAATATGCAAGGCCTCCTATTTATAGATTTTTGGAATGGTTTGAGGATCAACCATGACCATCCATCTCAAGATTGAGATGTGTGGACATGAATAAATCTAAATATGAAATTCATTCTACAAATATTCCCATTAATATTTTGGATAGAGGGGTATTGAATATGAATTGAGGGTCTTAATGAGGCATGGAGGGTCTTGATGAGGCATGCGAGACCCATAATCTTGATATTTTATGCATTTACGGCTTATGGATGCCACCCCATATGATGATGTCACCTGATGATGTAGTTAATAGAAATAAATTTATAATAAAGATTTATTCAAAAAGTTCCATGGAAAATTAACTTAAGGCCCTAATTTGGTTTAATTAGTCTAAAACATGATTAGTCAACTTTAGTGCAAATTTTGGCTCTTGGTGCACAAATTAATCAAATTGGTCAAAATGTCTTATTATTGGTCCAAAATTTGATTGGATTGGAATTGGAAGTGAATTTCATATGCATTGGATCCATTATACCATTTAGGATGTTACCAACACTAAATAACAAAGGCACGTGTCTTGTGTAAGAGATTTGATAGAAAAGAGCAATCCAAGGCACCTAGGTGCAAAATTGGCAATTTGACTCAAAATAATCTAATCAAAGTTAGTTGTCCCATAAATTAAATTACCCCATTTAATGCTAATATGTCCAAAATCAACACTTGAATATATCAATTTCAACTCATTTGATATTCTTTAGTGTTTTTAGGCCAAATTGTGCACTTTAGTGGAAATTAGTCAAAACCCTAGTTGGAGGTTATCGATGGCTAGATTTAGGTGTCTATAGTTTACCCCATCTATAAGCACAATAAAATATTCTCAAATAATGAGAAGGTCCTATATGACTATAAATACAATGATGATATACTAACTATATGATGCCCCCTTGAGGGAATGGTTAGTACAAGCAGGTTGACAACCTTTGATAAGAAGAAAAACAAGGGGACCAAAGAAAGGAAATATGATGGGGTGAAATAATAATGATTTTGAAAACTTAGTGAAAATCACTAAGAATGTAAGTGAGATGGTATACAATGGTTTTCCCAAAGGTGGTTATAAGCATTATACCTTGATAGTGGCAACATGGTATGATAACATAATGATTTTCCCAAAGGCAGTTATAATCATTGAGAAGATGGAGCTACCTCGATTAGGATAGACAAACAAGATAACAATGTGCCCTTGTATGGGTATGATAATTAAAGTGGTGAGAACATAATAATTTGCTGAAAGGTAGTTATAATCATTGAATAATGTAGGTGAGATGATGCATAAAGATTTTCCCATATGTGGTTATAATTATTAGACCTTGATTATGGAAAACATGATAAATTTTGTCAAGGATGATGATAACTTAACAAAGAGGGTAATGATGAGTTGAAACAACCTCCTAGTAGGAGATGCTCATCTAAACTAATAACATTTGAAATTATTTCATGGTTGATTACTCTATTTGGGATATGATTGGGATTGAATCAGGACATCAGTGCCAAAGAAATGTTGATGCCACCATTGCTAAATATAATTCTTAAAGATGAGATTTGTTGTAGCACATGTCAATAGGCATCATGGTATAACATCATGAGGATTGGGCTAAAATATGCATGAGGACTAACTCTTGTAATCCAATACTTAATATAAAATAATGTACCAATGATAGAAACCATGATGACAATATAAACACATAAATATGGATGGATTTGAGTATAATTATGGGAAAAAAATCATCCAATGACCACACATAAACTAAATCAAGGCAATAGTGCTGAAAGTAAACAAACAGGTAGACAAAAAAATAAAATAAGTAGAGACAAACAAATAAACCATATAATAGAAACCATATGAACATTGACCCTAGAAAATAGGTGACAACTTAACAAACTAAACAAATGGGGGAATAAAAGACAAGGAAGGGGGTGGCCAAGATATCTCCATATGCAATGGGTAAGTGTATGCTACTGACATAGTTTCATGGATGTAATATCTAATAAAAAACTTTAGGCCAAATGTAGTTCTCCTAAGGAATGGGAAGAATGTGAGAACTAATGAAAATAAACACAATGGATGTGATAGAAGAATAGGGATGGTCTTACAAAATGCCAAGTGTGTGAGAGCCAAAGGCTAAAAAGGATGGGGAAATTAAGAAATAAGTGATTTTCTTACAACTTAGTAAGGGTTCCCAGAATCCTTAAGGCAAAGAAGTGGTCAATGTTTTTGTTCTTTTATAACAATTTTAAAACTATTTTTGGAATTTTTGAAGTATCTTAACTCAATCAAGAATGATGAGACACTAAATGGTTCAAGCTCATAGAATAGTGAGAACATTTGAACATAGGTTGCTCATTAAATAGTGAGAGCATTCAAACTTAGGTTTCTCACAAAATGGTGAGAGCATGACGAAAAGGGTGATTGAGCTGACCTCAAGAAGTATCAAGTGTTACCTACATACTCCCAGAGTAGGACCTCAAGTCACTATAGCTCTAACCTTATAGAAAAGGTACCAGACTGACATAGCCATCAATTCAAACAAAATAGGCATAGTTGGTAAAAAGGCATAGTATGGCATAAAAAGTGACAAGTTGGTATGTCAAGGCTCAATAAACAAATGTTGCCCCTAGTTTGCCCATAGGCAGTTATAAATAGGAAACAATAGCATAGATTAATGGTATTAATTTGCCCAAAGGTGGTTATAATTAGTAACAAAATTGGTAATAAGAAAGGAACAATAAATGAAGGATGCAACTGCTAAAACTTCTATCATACTACTCTAAAATATAATCTCTATTTGAAGTACTCAAAATAATTGATGAAATTAATCAGATTCCTTGGTGATAAAAAAGTGCAACCAATGGCAAAACTAAGGTCAAACGAGCTAGGATTTAAAACATGTTTGGTTGATAGATCAGAAATATAAAGTGGATACAACTAAGAGGATGGATAGGAATGATATTTGTACAAAGAGGAATAGTGATAAAATGGCACCACTAAAATGGTCCTTATAGATAATACATTGTAGTGCTCAAGCATAACACTACTTGAGGTGAATAATATTCATTAGCTTAGGAAGTTCATCTCCATCTAGTGTGGTAAGCTTCTATGCTCCTGATCCATAATCTATAGTAATGATGAAAGGTCCTAGCTAGTTTGGTTTGAATTTACCTTTATGCTTATTCTAACCCATGGTATTCTTTAAGAACAAGATCACCAAATTTAAATGTTTTATACTTGACACACTAATTATAGTGGCCTTTGAGTATATTATAATATGATTGAAGATTGTTGAGTGTAACTATGCATTTTTCATCAATCAGGTCTAGCTCCTATAGGTGAGCTACTCAATAGTCATGATCATCTAAAACATACCTAAAAGATATACATAGTGAAGGTAATTTGACCTCAATGGGAAGGATGGCTTTAGTACCATAAACAAGTGAGTATGGAGTGCCTCTTATGAGAGTACAGTGATTGGTATAGTATAACCAAAGGTCATGGAATATCTAAAGGTGCCAATCATGACCGGTATCATTAACAATATTTTTGAGAATATTGACAATGGTTTTGTTCGATGCTTCAACCTGGCCATTACTTTGAGGGTAATATGCCATAAAAAAATGTTGTGTGATGTTGTATTCGGTACATATCTTGTCAACATCCTTGTTCTTGAATGATCCTCCATTAACAGATATAGTATCAGAGGGGATACCATAATAGTAAATAATATGGCTGAAGATGAACTTGGAAATTTGCTTTCCAGTCACATAAGTGAGGGGTATAGATTTAACAAACTTAGTGAAATATTTGGTGGTGGTAAGGATATGTTTATGGCCATCAGATAAAGTGGTATTGATTTTCCCAATGAGTTTGAGTCCCCATGTAATAAATGGCCATGGTGTCAACAACAATTTTAGAGTTTATGCTAGGGCATGAATCAAATTAGCATGCCATTGACATTTATCACACTACTTTACATATGCATCTACATATGTATCCATTATGGGCTAATAATAACGAGTATGTAAGAGATATTTGGATAGGACTACCATACTATAATGATCTCCACATAATCCTTCATGAAATTCTCTTAATTCTAGTGTAGACTCTTTTGAAGTTAAACAATGAAGTAGAGTTCCATCAAAATTATGGTGGCAAAGGGTGGATCCAAGTAGAGTATAATGAGTGGAATGATGAATAACGGCTTTGGTTTGTTTTTGAGATAGATTAGGTGGTATAACTTGGTCATGAAGGTAGTTATAAAGGTATAAGTACTAGATAGAATTAGGACCCACAATATCACAAATCATTGCAATGATTGAAGGTTCATGAGCTAGTGTGAATAAATTCTCAATAAAGAACTGATACTCTCTAGCTTTGTCTATTTATTGAATCAAAAAAATGATAGTAGCCATGGCATCTATAGTTATATTACTAGCCCTTATATGATAAAATTGGATATTTTCAATTTATTATTTTAGGGTATTGACCATAGCCTTATATATAACTAGCTTGTCATCTTTGGTTTGGAAATGGTCTTTGACCTAATTGATGACTAGATAAGAATCACCATAAACTTAGAGATGAGATATGTTCTAGTGTACTCCCTATCAAAGTCCTATGATAAGTGCTTCATAATCAGCCATGTTGTTTATATAAGGAAAATTGATTCTAAATGATTTAGGGATTAGATCTCCCTATTATGTAATAAATAAGAGGTTTGCCCCTAATCTATGTGCAGTAAATGAACCATCAAAATATAATTTCTAGTGTTATTCCTCAAGGGGTGTGTTAATGATGGTCATTATGGATTCATCAAGAAAATGAAATGTGATTGGATTTGTGTCTACAAGGGGTGCTTCAACAAGTTGATTTATAAGGACTTGTCCTTTGATTGCCTTCTAATTGACATACTCTATGTCAAACTCACTAAGAAGCATGATCCATTTGGAAATTATACCTTGTAAAGATATTTTAGATAGTATATACTTGAGTGGATATACTTTTGAAATGACCATGGTCTTATTGTTTAATATGTAATGACATAGTTTCTAAGCTGTGAAGACCATGGCTAGACAATATTTTTCAATAGGTGCATAGTTGTGTTCATAAGTGACCAAGGTATGACTTAATTATTATACTACATGATCTTTTCTATTATTGTCATGTTGAGTCAAAATTACCCCCAAGGAATTTTTATTAACTAATATATACAATAAGAATGGCCTTCATGTCATGGGTGGTAAAATAATAGGTAGATTAACTAGATAGTCCTTGAGTTGTTGAAAAGCTATTTGGCAATGGTCATCCTAGTGAAATGCAACTCCCTTCTTTATAAGATGTGTAAATCGATGAAACTTGTCTACTAATTAAGAGATAAAGCATCAGATTGATTGGATCTTACCCTAAAAACTATAGAGTTTATTTAAATTAGTTGGTGGTAGTATCTCAATTATAGCATGGACTTTGGAAATATTGACTTCAATTCCCCTAAGAGACACAATGAAGCCAAGTAACTTTACTAAGGTTACTCCAAACACATTTTTTTAGATTGAGTCTAAATTTATACTCTTGTAATGCTTCAAATATCTTACATAGCATTGCTAGTTGGTTGGCCCTAGTTTTGAATTTTCCTAATATGTCATCAACATAGTCTTCAACAATATCATGCATCATATCATGGAATATGATAGTCATGGCCATATGATATGTAGATACATTATTATTAAGACCAAATGGAATTACCTAAAAATAAAATATTCCCCATGGAGTGGTGAATGCTATTTTATGTTGGTCTTTTGGTGATATTCTGATCTGGTTATATCCTAAAAAACCATCCATGAGTGGAATCATTTCATAACTTGTTATAGAGTCAATGATCATGTCAATATTAGGTGATGGAAATTCATCCTTAGGGAAAGCTTTGTTGATTTCTTAAAAATAAGTACAAATTTTGATTCCATCAAGTTTTTTGCTAATAGGTACAACATTAGATATCCATTCTAAGTAGTCGAATCAGATACATCCTAATTATAAGAGTTTTTCTAACTCTTTATTTACTAAAACAACAATGTGATGATGCATCTTACATATCTTTTGTTTCATTGAATTGGCATCAAGATTGACCACAAGGTGGTGCAAAACCAAGGTGGGGTCTAAACCTAGCATGTCAGAAAATGTCCATGAAAATATATCTATAAACTCTCTCAATAGAGATGTGAAGAATTCACATTCTTATTTAGTGAAGGATGCACTTAATTTTATCCATTTTAGGTTGAAGGAGTCCTAATGTTTATCTCTATTGTATCTTTGACTAGAAGGGTTGAACTATCTTCTAGGATAGTAGGCAAAGACTTGAACTATTGGACTATATCAGAGTAATTTGATAGGAATTGCTCTTTAAGTTCTCATATGCATGATCAATCTGAGTCCCCTAATGGGAGATCTGGCCATGTGACAAAAAAGCTGGAAATTCTTGAATAATTTGATCAAACACTTATTGTTATTCATAATTAAACTTAGTTCCATAGACAAGTTCATCATTGGTGGGCTCCTAGTCTAAATTTGAAGAAGAATGAACACCCTCATCTAATGGCACCTAATATAGGTTTTCACCAATAGACTAACCTTTATATTTTCTATTTCCTTAGTCAGAAAGTACCTCAAGAGGTTTTCACTTGGGGACCTTAATGTTTTATTTATTTGTTTTTGTCTAAGGGTGTTCACCTACTCTCCAAAATAGGCTTCAGTATCTAATGTAATTGAGAATGTTGATTTATGATCTCCCAATAAAATGTTGTCTCTAAGGCCCAAAAAGTCATATAATGCTTCACCATTCTAAAACTCATCAATCAACAAATTAGATTCTTGTTGGTCCCAATTTATCAGTTGGGGATAGTATAATGGAAATGGCTTTTGATGAATGATTGGGGTTAGGCTATAAATGGCATTATTATTGAACAGGTTAGTCTCAACTAGGTCATCAAAGGTGAGGCTATAATCAGCATTTGCTTCACTATCGGCATCATCATCACTAGCCACCGATGATGGAACTCAAATAGGATATGTGGGGTCACCCCTAGGTAGTTTAGAACCAAGTACATAAGGTCATTTATACTTAGTCATGAAAATTAGCTCAATGGTTCCTTGTTAATTCAATACAAGGTCTCTTCCTTCATAATCTTGATGTTTCATGATTCTATTGGGAATATGATAATTGGTGCTATTATAACAATAAACCAATTTTTCATTGTATAACCATGATTCATCTCCTTCAAGGGGGTCTTATTCTTGGCCAGATGCTGGTATGAATGTGACTGGTCATGGATTATGAAGTTTGTCTTTTGATTTTTGTTGCCAATTCATGTGTGGGGTGACTTTAGGTCTTCCAAAGGTTTTGGTATCCTAAGGAAGATTCAAAATATAAAAGGTATCATGGGTCACATACTCCCTTGGGACATTAGCTAAAATGGTAAAATGATTGAAAGATTCAAGAGGTAGTATGTGGGAAAGGGAATCTAAGGTATTAGGATATATGCAATTATCCTTTTGAGAATTAATAAGTATGGCATTTCTTTTATCTTGCTTGGAACCATGCCATATTGGTAATTGTAGCTTTGAAACTCAACCTCAAGATGTTTGTAGTGCTCATATGGGTGAAAATCTCTTAAAATATTTACTTCCATCCTTGAGTGAGAGAACTTGATACATTGGTGTAACGTTGATGGGACTACATGAATATCATATAACCAAGGTCTTCCTAGAAGCATATTATATGATAACTCAAGATCAAGCACATGACAAAGTGTATCATGGGTTAAAGGCCTAATGATAACTAGTAAGCTAATGGTGCCTTATGATTCTCTTTCTTGATTATCATAGGCTTTGATAGTTATCATTTCTAGTTAGAGATCTATCATTATGTACCCAAGAAGCTTGATGATCTTTAGAGACACTATGTTGAGGCCTAATTTATTGTCTATAAGGACACATTTAAATTTATGCTACTTTATATAAAATTCTATGTACAATGTATTATTATGGAGTAGACCAAGTGAAGACATATCACTTTGGTTGAATGTGACTTGTTGGGCTAGAGCTAGGTGTCCAACCAAATCTTGAAATTTATTAGGAGATATGTCACTAGTAATAGTGGATTGGGTTAAAAACCTATTCAAAATATTCTTGTGTATTGTTGACATTTATAAAAAATCTAAAATAGAAATTTATGCTGGTATCTTCTGCAAGTGTTCTATAATATCAAAAAAATTGTCTTGGTCAATGGTAAATGGTTTATTTTGAGGCTAAATGATTGGTTGGATAATAGGAAAATTGGTAGATGGTTATGGACCAAGGATAGTAATATTTGACATTTGAGTTGTGATTGCATAATCAAGATTAGACATTGAACCATAATTACTAACAAATGCTGAGAATGGTGTGGGACCAAATAGAATAAGTCTTAGTTTTCTATGCACTTATATGTGGTCACGTGGCAAGGATGAGTTATCAATATATGGTCCAAAATTGGGAGTCTTGATTTTTCAGTTTGCCTGTGTGCAGTCCCAGGTCAAAGAAGGATTATCCATGTAATTTTATTGATTGGTATTATTTATCAATGGTATATATTGATTAGTGGTTGATTTAGGATAAATGGAGATGGTATTAAGGTTTCCCCTATAATATGACCTACAACCCTATTGTAGTCATGTACAACTACATGGTAGTATTGTTGGTTGTTACCATTATAACCTTGGTTTTATCCATTATTCTGATGTTGTCACTTCTATTATTAATTATACTAATTTTGTTGGTTCGATCTTTGATTTTGATACTATTGATTTTATTGTTGCACTATCTAATGTTATTGTTATTATTGATTATTATGCTAGTATTGTGTGTTATGTTGGGGAAAGGGGTTTTGATAAATCCCAAGAGTTTGATTGGAGGTGGAAGCACCATTATCCAATGTTATCTTCCCATTCTCCAACATATTCTCAATCAAATGCTTGAATTATACACATCTTCATAAATTATGCCCATTGACTCGATGATATTCATAGAATTTATTTTCATGATACCAATTAGGATAAGGAATGCCTTATGGATAATGCTTTAGTATAGTCCAACTAATCAAATTAGTGGTAGCAAGTTTGAAAAATATAAACCCAGTAAGATATCCTAGGTCACTAAAGACATGATGTGTAGGCATAATTCTCCTTGGAAGAGGGGTTTGTAATGGTAAAGGTTGTATTTATTGCATGGGTCTTGGTTGTTATGCTTGAAATGTTAGTTGGAGAGGTTATTGGGTATGAGTAAGCTAAAAAGGTGGTGCAAATGATGTTTACATTATTTGGACATGACGTGACTCAATTACTCTATTACCGACAACATTCCTATTACAATTGAATTTTTTTCATCTATCTTTGTTATTAGCTTGTGCTAGTTATGATGCTTACACTTGGATTGGATGTTGGTTTTGGCCACTTCCCTAATTGGTATCTTGATTCTAATTAGTTGACATAAGCTTGATGTTCTCTTTGAAAATATGTACACATTATAGTTCCAGATGATAAGCTATCTCACTATGAAAATATTTAGTAAACATAATGGTTAATTTTTTATCTAGTAAACTATTAGTGAATCAGCTTGCAAGGGCTCTCCATCACTGTAGATAACTTACAAAATTCTCACCAACCTTTTTTTTTCTTGTGTTAAGTCAACTAATGAAATCTCATGTTCAATATTATATGAAGAGTGATACACATACTTATCAAAATGATCATCAAAATCTATTAATGAATTCTTAGAAAACTTTAAAAATCACTCCAAGACTTATCCAACCAATCTCCCTAGAAACACAAACAAAAGATATATATCACTATATGCCACTAGTTGACATGCAACAAAGAAATCAATTAAATGGGCCTTAGGGTCACTCTTTCCTTTCTATTTATCAAATTTTGGTGGTTGTATCTTGGAAGAAATGGTATTTGAAAGTATTCCATGTTGAATGGATAAGAACACACATCATCTAACTTAAATTTTTTAGTCTGTTTCCTAGCCTAAATGGTAGAAATTATGTCCTTCATCTGTTGTAATTCTTGGGATAAAAAATTAAAAAAAATATTAGTTTGAGGGAGAATATTGGTTTGGATAAATGGTTGGGAGGTCACAAGTGGGACACTTTAACCAAGGTATGATGGAGATATATGTTGGGGTCTATTAGTTTGGTTGGGAAATGGATAAGGAATATGCATACGTGGATTAAGATGTACTTGAAATTGCACATTTGGTTGTGTGATATTCTAGTTTGGGTTGGCTATGAAGGTTTGAATTGGAGGATTTTGTGGTTTGGATGGAGGGATATAACTATAATGTGCTTTTTGTGGTTAAAAAGGGACATGCTATCAACTAATCAAACCTTGATATGGAGTGGGAACTTGTGGACTAAGACCCTGTCTTTGAACTTGTGACACATTTTGAACCGATTATTGTCTAGTAGGTACTTAAGAAACATGGGAGCCACTTTGTTGCACAAATCCTTATTGGGAATTGAAATTATATTTAAGATTCAACATTTATCATTGACCAATATTTACATGTTGTTGGCTAGTCATTATTTAGTTTTGGATTGGTACACTGGTCTACGACTGAGGAGGTATATTTACCACTACCTAATGAGGTGGAACATTAGTTTCCCCTTATTAAGGTGGAAATATATTAAAAATCTATTATGTTGGTACATTATATTGTGCCTACTTTTGTGGAATACCACTCATCCCTTATTGAGGAGGAG
This sequence comes from Torreya grandis, assembly GCA_037957365.1. NCBI lineage: Eukaryota > Viridiplantae > Streptophyta > Pinopsida > Cupressales > Taxaceae > Torreya > Torreya grandis. The sequence continues at coordinate 236,422 of JARHVA010008819.1, read as the reverse complement.
TAGGATTCATCACATTTTGTTATTGAGGTGTGACATTGGGTGTTATTTGACTACCTAATCCTATTGGTTGCATAGTTGATGAAGTAGTTGGTTGAGGTTGGGATGTAGAAACTCCTAATCACTGGTGTGATGGTCCACTCATGATATTAACTATAGGTACATTTTTTTGACTATTTGTTTGTGCATTAGTACCACTTTGATTTAGATTGGATGTTGCTTGCACATTGTCCACTATATTTTGCTCATTATTTTATGTAGAAATAGAAGACACTTGTTTAATAATGGGCATATGTAACAAGTTGTCTACTAACATTTTTTACACAAATGGGTCTAAACTCTAATTGTCTTGAACAATTAACTCTATCAGAACTCTTGTTGAAGGAACTAAGTCAATAAGAGGTTTACTCGCCATGGTCATTCGATTGAAATTATGTGCTAGATTTAGGTAGGTTTGATATGCCATCTACATTTGGTTAAAGTGGTCTTCCATGAGGTTTTTGCCTCTATTAGGCATATTAGGGTCCTGATATGTTGTTTGGACTAGATCCAAAGGATTACTAGAAGAAACCTATTGATCATAAATTATGTTGTGGGGCATTCTTACTAGGCTTGACAAATTCTCATGAGGGAAGTTTGATAGAAACTTGGCCCCTAACTCTATGGCTCTAACTAAAATCTCATCTTTGTTTTCCAATAAATGATGATTAAACAAAAATGGATCATATGTGGAAGGCGTATTAGTAGAGCATGATTGTTGAGTAATTGGTTCATCAGTTATGGGTATTATAGCTAGGTATTGTGTTATTTATTCTTGGTCTTGTTCTAAATAAAGTGGTGTATTAATCAAATAGTTAGTCAATGGATCTTGGATTTGTGCCCCTAATTGAGTATTATAATAGGGATAAGGATCCATATCATAATAAATATTATCTACGTAGGGGTCTTGTACCATTTCTTCCTATGTAACCATATTACTAATCTTCAGATTGTACATAAGTCCAATACAAATGTAGAAATACATGTTGGGATCCATCATCAATGCTTTGTGATAAAGGTAGGTCTTCAAACTCTAAATAAACACTATCTAAAAAAAGATGATGTTCTAAATTGGTCTATATTCATCAAAAGGATCAAAAGGTTTATGCAAAGATTTGTGATAACACAAGTTAATGTTAAGTGTCTAACGTTACACATTTTACACACAAAAAAATTAAGTAAATAAACAAAAATCAAAATGCCAAATGTTAAGGTTGAAGTGTTTCAAATTAGTATAATATAGGAAATTAAAAGTTACTAGGTCTTTTAGCTAAATGCAACATCAAAAGCTAAGCTCAAACAAGGCATGCACTAGGACTCTTTGCCAAATGACATTAAAAGCTAGACTTTGAGAATAGATGAAAATTTTAATCTAACAGATTTGAAACACTTCTAACAAACATTAGGCATTTGATTATTAAACATGGACTTAATCAAATAGGTATAAGGTATGAAACAAAAGGCACTTTCAAAATAGTTAATTTTCTCACAAATAATGGTATAAAACTTGGTTCTTTTGATAAATAAGCTAGACAAAAGTGAATGGTGTAACTGTGCTAGACAAAGGTTCACAAAAGTATACTTGGATTGGTTTGAAAATATAGGAAAAAATTTGAAATCTATGAAAGAGTGTCTATGAAATAATATCTGAAATGTTTTGGGTAGCATAACAATGCTAGAATACCCAAAATATGTGACAAAATGGTTGTTTCAAAAACTCTCTAAGGCAAAGGTAATTTCTCACAAATTTGATAGCATAACACTTTCTTGACTTAAAATGTTGTGGCACATAGACTTAAAGTGAAACTGTTTATCACAAAATGACTTAAGTCTATCAAGTGGTGATAAGGATCATGAGTCTTAAACATCCTTCAACCCAAATTGGAAATTGAACTTAGGTTCCCTCAAATTTAGTGTAAATGGTGAAACCACTTAACACATCAATCCTATGAACTTATAAAGGTGTAATTTTGAATTTAGATTATAAATTAAGGACCTAAACAACGTTAGCAAAGGTCTAGACTCAATTGGGTAGCATAATTTCACCAAAGTGGATGATATGACTCCAAGTTTTAATGAATTTTGAACAAGGCAAATTGATGCTTTCACATGGGTAGCATAATACCTCTTTGATAAAAAAAATTAGGACCATGTGTTTTGGTTTTTATCATTTATTTACACCAAGTTTTGAATATAAACAAGACTTTAATCTAGGACAAAACCAACTAATTAACTACTCTTAGATCCTAAACTAACAAGGTTGTTTGGTATTGTTGGAATCCATCAATGTACATAATTTGAGATGATTTTAAGTGTTCATCCAAAATTAAATGTGCATTATATAGTTGAGTTTTTACAAACCCCTTCTCTCAAATGATAGTACTATGACATAGACCTTGAGGCTCACCTTGCACCAACAATACTTTTGTGGCAAGTGGGGATTTGTTTAAGATCTACAAGTTTCTGAACATTCTAGGAAAATCAATTGCACAATGACTTTCATGTCAAATAATGCAAAAGAAAAGCATAGATTTTAAGTCCATATCACTTGGGTTGTTGTAAAAAGGTCTAGTCCTTTTTTCAACCACTACATATTATTGTTTGCTTAGTGTAGTGCAATGTCTGAAGTGCCACTACGTCCCATGTGCAACTCCAATATGGAGCCAAAGAAAGTCAGTGTCAAGAGGTGAAACCCAAGGTCAAAGCTTCTTTAAAGAACTAATAAAAGGTGATGACATCCCCATTGTAATCCAAGTTTACATGAAATAAATAAATAATAAAATAGAAATGCTTTAGGTTCGTTGTCAAGGTCACCCAATGCTTTTATGAGTTTTTGAGGAGTGCTTTAGACGACGTTATTTCTATGCCTTGGACTAGGCAATTTAAAAATAAGGAAAGTGATTTTGATTATAGGGGTTCCCTAAAGGGGAAAAATAGAAGAGAATACGTGAAACATCCTTTTATTTTTTGAAAACAAAGTGCTAATTGAAACAATTAGTGAACACAAAAGCTTTGAAAGATGAATTCATTTTTAAGCCCCAAATCGAAAGGTGTGGTCGTGGTATTTTGATCCCTTGGTATTAAGTTGTAAATTTGAAAGGATAAATATCAAAAATTTATTTTAAGCACATAAATTTTCCATTATTTACTAAAAAAAAGTTCCTAGTTCATTTTAAAAGCATGCAAAAGATGGTCTAAAACATGTTTTAACAAATTCAAAATCCATCGATTACCTGTCGACCATTAAGGCATCACCCCAAAAGCAAATGTGTTAGGTTAGACAATGTTAACAAAAATATAAATAAAATTTAAAAAATAATAATATTAAATATATGAACACCTAAAAACAACAAATTATAAGGCTAAAAATAAAATATAACACAGAACACATAAAATCTTGCACATAAAATATAAAAACATGTAGTAAGTATTTTTAACATAGCTTTTAAAATATAGATCAGTTTGTTAAAATTTTTTGATAGGTTGTAAATAACTATAGGTTGTATATATATATATATATATATATATATATATATATATATATATATATATATATATATATATAATTAAGTTCAAAAATTCAATAAATAAAATGTTTTAAACACTATTCTATCCATTTTTACTACAAAAATAAAAATAGAAAGTGATAGTTACTAAAACAAGTATAACTTCTAAAATATAAAGAATATTTTTGTCAAATTTTTAGAGAATATAAATGGAATATTTATATATATGAATAAAAAAATTTATTCAAAAATATTAAGTTAATAAAAATTTATGAATTTTTTATTGGCTATTTTTACTCAAATAAAAAACAACAAAAAAAAAAGAATTAAAACTATGAAATACAGAAAAATTTATGGGTTGCACTCTCATAAAGATAGTCCCACTAAGTGTGCCATAATGTGAAATATAAATTTGAATCAAGAGAGGTGTTATTATCTTGTTAGTGACAAAATGAAATCAAATCTAAAAATCAACACACTAGCTAACATACATCTCTAGGCCTAGTTACTAGGGAGAGCTTAGTGAGGGAAAGCCATTTGAGAACACAACTAAAAATAGATGAAATAATAAATATGACCAAAAAACACTAATTTATTACCAAATCCTTGATTTCTCAAAAATTCCCCTTCTTTGAGTTACTCAGCTTGTGCTTCAAGAGATCTTCTTCAGTGGAGTGTGACTACCTTCATCTCTTCTTGGCACCTTTGGCTTTGGCTTGGCTCAATAATTTGACATTATAAAACTAAGATGAAATTATTTTTCAATGAATTTGGGGATTATAATTTTGTAATAAAAGAGCTTGAAATTTAATAGGCAAGGCCTCCTATTTATAAATTTTTGGAATAGTTTGAGGATCAACCATGATCGTTCATCTCAAGATTGAGATGTGTGGCCATGAATAAATCCAAATATAAAATTCATTATACAAATATATCTATTAATATTTAGGAAATATGGGTATTTAATATGCATGGAGGGTCTTAATGAGGCATGAAAGGTCTTGATGAGGCATGGGAGACCCATAATCTTGATATTTTATGCATTTATGGTTTACGGATGCCACCCCATATGATGATGTAGTTAATAGAAATCAGTTTAAAATAAATATTTATTAAATAATTTTCATGAAAAATTAACTTAAGGCCATAATTTAGTTTAATTAGCCTTAAACATGAATAGTCAACTTTAGTGCAAATTTTGGCTCTTGGTGCACAAATTAATCAAATTGGTCAAAATGTCTTGTTATTAGTACAAAATTTGACTAGATTGAAATTAGAAGTCAATGTCAGATGAATTGGATCTATTATCCCATTTAGGATGTTACCAACACCAAATAACAAAATCATGTGTCTCATGTAAGAGATTTGATAGAAAAGAGTAATCCAGGGCACCTAGGTGTGAAATTGGAAATTTGACTCAAAATGATCTGATCAAAGTTAGCTAGCCTATAAATTGAATTACGCATTTAATGATACTCTAGACAAATAAAAAATTTAATATATCAATTTCAAATCATTTAATGTGTTGTAGTGTTTTTAAGCCAAATTGTGCATTTTAGTATAAATTGGTCAAAAGCTTGGTTGGAGGTTATCAGTGACCAACTTTAGGTGTCTACAGTTTGCCCTTGTTTGGGAAGGAATTGAAAGTTATAAGCACAGTAACATCTTATCAAGTAATGAAAATGTTCTGTATGCCTAAAAATATAATGATGATAAATTAACTGTATGATGCCCCCTCAAGAGAATGGTTGGCATAAGTAGGTTGACAAAAGGTACCTCGATAAGAAGGGAAATGAGGGGACCAAAGAGAGGAAAGATGATGGTGTGAAAACATAATGATTTTGAAAAATTAGTTAAAACTACTAAGAATAAAATTTGGATGGTGTATAATGGTTTACCCAAAGGTAGTTATAAACATTGTAACCTGATAGTGGCAACATGGTATGAATCAAATTAACATGCCATTGACTTTTGTCACACTTCTTTACATATGCAGATACATTTGCATCCATTATGAGCCAATAATAACTAGTATGCAAGAGATTTTTTGATATGAGTACGCTATTAGAATGAGCTCCACATACTCCTTTGTGAACTTCTCTTAACACTGGTATAGACTCTATCGAAGTTAAATAATGAAGCAGAGTTCCATCAATACTACGGTGGTAAAGGGTGGATCTAAGTAGAGTATAATGAGTGGAACAATGAATAAAGGCCTTGGTTTGCTTTTAATATAGGTTAGGTGGTAGAACTTGGTCATGAAGGTATTTTTAAAGGTATGAGTACCAAATAGAATTAGGACCAACAATATCACAAATCATTGCAATGATTGAAGGTTCATAAGCTAGTGTGAATAAATTATCAATAAATAATTATTATTCTCTAGCTTTATCTATTTGTCAAATCATAGAGTTGATAGTATCCATGGCATCTATATTTCTATTACTATCCTTTGATATATGCTCAAAATAGATATTTACAATTTGTTATTTTAGGATATCAACCATAGCCTTATATGGAACTAGTTTAACATCTTTGGTTTGGAAATGGTCTATGACCTAATTGATGAGTAAATGAGAATTATCATAAACTTTGATATCAGATATGTTCCAATGTACTACCTATCGAAGTCCTACGATAAGTGTTTCATACTCAGCCATGTTGTTTGTAAGATAAAAACTAATTTTGAATGATTTAGGGATTAGATCCCCCTGTGGTTTAATAAATGAGAGGCTTGCCCCTGATCCATTTGCATTAAATGAAACATCAAAATATAGCTTCTAGTGCTACTCCTCAAGAGGTGTGTCAATGATGTTCATTATGGATTCATCAAGAAAATAAAATGTGAGTGGCTTTGTGTCTGTAGGAGGTGCTTTAACAAGTTGATCTATTGGACCTATCCTTTGATTGCCTTTTGATTGACATACTATATGTCAAACTCACTAAGAAGCATGATACATGTAGCTATTATACATTTTAAAACTATTTTATATATTATATACTTGAGTGGATATACTTTTTAAATGACCATGGTCTTATTGTTCAACATGTAATGACATAGTTTCTGATCTATGAAGACTATGGCTAGATAAGCTTTTTTAATAGGTGCATAGTTGTGTTCATATGTGACCAAGGTAAAACTTAAGTACTATACTACATGTTATTTTATATTTTTATCATGTTCAGCCAAAATTACCCCCAGGGCATTGTTAATAGATGATATATACAATAAGAATGACCTTCTTGGCATAGGAAGTAACAAAATAGGTGGATTAACTAGATATTCCTTGAGTTGTTAAAAAGCTATTTTGTATTGGTCATACCAATGAAATACAACTCCCTTATTTATAACATGTTTAAATGGATGACACTTTTCTGCTAACTAAGAGATGAAGCATCAGATTGAATGGATCTTGCCCTGCAAACTACACAGTTGCGTCAAATTGCTTGATGGTGGCATCTCAATTATAGCATAAACTTTGGCCGAATCAACTTTAATGCCCTGAAGATACACAATGAATCAAATTAAATTTCCTAAGGTTACTTAAAACACACATTTTTTTAGATTAAGTCTAACTTTATACTCCCACAATCTTTCAAATATCTTATATAGCACTACTGGATGGTTGACCCTAGTTTTGGATTTTCCTGATATGTCATCGATATAGTCTTCAATAATGTCATGCATCATATCATGGAATATGATAGCCATGGCCCTTTTATATGTATCTCTAGAATTTTAAAGACCAAATGACATTATTTTATAACAAAGTATTCCCCATGGAGTGGTGAATGCTATTTTATGTTGGTCTTCTAGTGCTATTTTGATTTGGTTGTATCCTGAAAAACCATCCATGAGTGAAAGAATTTCATAACCTACTATGGAGTCAAAAATCATGTCAATAATAGGAAATTTAAAGTCATCCTTAGGGAAATCTTTGTTGATTTCTTGAAAATTAGTATAATTTTTTATTCTTTTAATTTTTTTGCTAATAGGTACAGCATTAGGTATCCATTCTGAGTAGTCAATGGATCAGATGCATCTTGCTTCTAAATTTTTTTCCAACTCTTTCTTTAATAAGATATTAATGCAAGGATGCATCTTAAATATATTTTATTCACTCATTTGGCATCAATATTGACCAAAAGGTGGTACAAAACCAAGATGGGGTCCAAACCTAGCATGTCAAAATATGTCCATGCAAATATATCTATAAATTTTCTCAATAGAGATATAAAGACTTCACATTATTCCTTAGTGAGGGATACACATATTTTTATATATTTTTTGTCTAATTGAGTCATGATGTTTACCTCTATTTTATCTTTGACTAGAAGGGTTGAACTATCTTTTAAGATAGTAGGCAAAGACTTAAACTGTTAGACTATATCAGAGTCCTCTATTAGGACTTGCTATTCAACTTCTCCTAAGCATGCTGAATTTGAGTCCTTCAATGGGAGATTTGGAAATGTGATAAAAATAATAGAAAATTCTTGAATAATTCAATCAAACACTTGTTGTTGTTCAAAATTGAACTCAGATCCATAAACAAGTTCATTATTGGTGGGCTCCTAGTTTAAATTTGAAGAAGAATGAACACCCCTATCTTATGGTAACTAAAATAGGTGTTAACCACTAGAGTAGCCTTTAACTTTACTTTTCCTTGGTCATAAAATGCCTTAAAAAAAATTTCACTTGGGGACCTCAATTTTTTATTTATTTGTTTTTGGCTAAGGGTGTTCACTCACTCTGCAAAATAGGCTTTAGAATCCAATGTAATTGAGAATCTTGATTTATGATCTCCCAATGGAATGTTGTTTTTAAGGCCTAAAAAGTCATAAAATGCCTCATCATTCTAAAACTCATCAATTGTAAAATTGGATTCTTGTTGGTCCCAATCTATCAGTTGGGGATAGTATACTAGGAATGGGTTGTGATGAATGACCAGGGTAAGGATACAAATGGCATTATTATCGAAAGGTTGGTCTCAAATAGGTCATCAAAGGTGATGCTATGATTAGAATCTACTTTACTTTCAACATCATCATCACTAGCCAATGGTGATGGAACTTGAATAAGATATGTGGGGTCACCCCCAGGTGTTTTAAATCTAAGTCCATAAGGTCTTTTGTATGTAGTCATGAAAATTGGCTCGATGGTTCCTTGTTGATTTGGTCTAAGGCCTTTTCCTTCATATTCTTGATGTTCTATGATTATATTGGGAATAATATACTTATTACTCTTAAAAAAATCAACCAAATTGTCATTGTATAACCATGATTCATCTCCTTTGAGGGGTTCTTATTCTTGGCTAGATGTTGGTATGAATGTGACTAGTCTTGGATTATGAAGTTTATCTTTTAATTTTTATTGCCAATGCATATGTGGGGTGACTTTAAGTCTTCCATAGGTTTTGGGATCTTGAGTAAGATTAGCAATATGAAAGGTATCATGGGTCACATACTCCCCTAGGCCATTATCTAAAATGGTAAAATAATTAGAATCTTTTAGAGGTGGCATGTGGGAAAGGGAATCCAAGGTATTAGGATCTATATAATTATCCTCTTGAGAATTAATAAGTATGGCCTTTCCTTTATCATAATTTGAACTTGGATTCATTCCATATTGGTAATTATAGCTTTGAAACTTGGCCTCAATATGTTTGTAGTGCTCATATGGCTGAAAATCTCTTGGAATATTTACTTCCATATTTGAGTGAGAGAGCTTGATACATTGGTATAGTGTTGATGGGACTGCATGAATCTCATGTAACCAAGGCCTTCCAAGAATCATATTATATGATAACTCAAGATAAATCACATGACAAAGTGTATCATGGGTCAAAGGCCTAATGATAACTAGTAAGCTAATGGTGCCTTATGATTCTCTTTCCTGATTATCATAGGCTTTGATAGTTATCATTTCTGGTTGGAGATATACCATTTTGTGCCCAAAAATCTTGATGAGCTTTAGATACACTATGTTGAGGCCTGATCCATTGTTTATAAGGACACATTTAATTTTATGCCACTTTATATAATCTTCTATATATAATGGATTATTATAGAGTGGAACAAGGGAAAACATATCACTTTGGTTGAATGTGATTTGTTGGGATAGAGCTAGGTTTCCAACTAAAGCTTGAAATTTATTACGGGATATGTCACTAACAATAATGGATGGGGTTAAAAACTCATTCAAAATGTTTTTGTAGATTTTTTACATTCAAAACAAATTTAAAATATAAATTTGTGAAGGTACGTTGTATAATTGTTTCACAATATCAAACTTCTTGTCTTGGTCAATGGTGAATGGTTTATTTCAAGGCTGAATGGTTGGTTGGATAACAAGAAAAGTGGTAGATGGTTATGGATTGGGGATAGTAATGTTTGACCTCTGAGTTGTGATTTAATAATTGGTATTATATGTTAGACCATAATTACTAACAAATGCTAGGAATGGTGTGGGACCAGATATGACAAGTCACAATTATCAATTCACTTGTATGTGGTCACGTGGTAAGGGTGAGTTATTAGTATATGGTCCAAAAGTAGGAGTCATGATTTTATATTTTTCTTATGTCTAGTCCTAGGTCAAAGAAGGATTATCCATGTAATTTGGTTAACTGGTATTATTTAGCAATGATCTAGTTTGATTAGTGTTCAATCTAAGATTAATGGAAATGGTATTAACGTTGCCACCTGTAATATGACCTACAACCCTATTGTAGTCATGTGTAACTACATGGTATGTTTATTAGTTATTACCATTATGACTTTGATTTTGTCCATTATTTTAACATTGTGGGTTTTGTTATTGATTTTACTGATTTTATTGGTTCAAAATTTGATTTTGATACTATTGATTTTATTATTAGACTAGATGATGTTATTGTTGTTATTTTTTATTGTTATGTTACTACTATGTGTTATATTAGGGAAATGGGTTTTTATAAATCCCAAGAGTTTTATTGGAGGTGGAAGCACCATTATCCAATATTATCTCCTCATTCTCCAACATATTCTCAATCAAATGCTTGATTTACATATATCTTCATAGATTATGCTCATTGACCTGATGATAATCACATATTTCATTTTCATGGTACCAATCAGTATAAGGAATGCCTTGTGGATAATGCTTTGGTATAGGCAAAATAATCAGATTAGTAAAGGTAAGTTTGCAAAATATAGACTCAATAGGTTCTCCTAGGTCACTAAAGAAATGATGCGTAAGCATAGTTCTCCTTAGAGGAGGGGTTTATAATGGTAAAGATTGTTGTACTTATTACATGAGATTTGGTTTTTGTGCTTGTGGTATTGGTTAGAGAGGTTTTTGGGTAGAGTAAGTTGAAAAATTGGTGTAGATGATGTTTGCACTATTTGGACATGACATGACTTGGTTAATCCATTACCCATAACATTTTTATTATAGTTGAATTGCTTAGGTCTATCTTGGTTATTGGCCTATGTTGGTTGTGATGCTTGCACTTGGATTGGATGCTGATTTTGGCCACTTCTCTGATTATTACCTTGATTCTAATTAGTTTATGTAAGCTTGATGATCTCCTTGAAAGTATGTGCACATTGTAGATCTGGATGATAAACTATCTCACTATACAAATTTTTAGTAAGCATAGTAAATAATTGTTTATCTGGTAAACTATGGGTGAATCAGCTTATAAGGGCTCTCCATCACTGTAGATAACTTGAAAAAATATCACTAGCCTTTTGTTTTGCTTATGTTAAGTCAACCAATGAAGTCTCATGTTTGAGATTATAGGAAAAGTGCTACACAAACTTATTAGAAAGATCATCAAAATTTGTTATTAAATTCTTTGGCAACTTTAAAAACCACTCTAAGGCTTGTCTAGCCAAGATCCTTGGAAACAACAACAAAAGGTATATATCACTATATGCCACTAGTTGACATGTGATAAATAACTTGATTAAATAGGCCTTAGGGTCACCTTTCCCTTTGTATTTGTCAAATTTCTATGGTTTGTATCTTAGAGGAAATGGTATTTGAAAGTACTCCATGTTGAATGGATAAGACCACACATCATCCAACTTAAAAATTTTAGTCTATTTCCTAGTCTGAATGGTAGCAATTACGTCCTTTACCTATTGTAATTTTTGGGATAGGAAACTGGGAGAAACATTGGTTTAAGGGAGAATATTTCTTTGGGTAGATGGTTGGGAGGTCACAAGTGGGACACTTTGACTAGGGTATGATGGAGATATTTTTTGGGGTATATTTTGTTGGTTGGTAAATAGACCAAGAATATGCATATGTGGATTAGGATGTACTTGAAATTATACATTCAGTTGTGTGATAATTGAATTTTGGTTGGCTATGAAGGTTTGACTAGGAGGATTTTGTGGTTAAGATGGAGGAATATAACTATATTATGCCTGTTATGGTTGAAAAGGGACTTGTTGTCGACTAATAAAACTTTGTTTTTGAGTGGGAACTTATGGACTAAGACCCTATCTCTAAACATGTGGCACATCTTGAATCAATTATTATATAGTAAGTACTTGAGAAATATGGGAGAGTCCTTGTTACATGAATCCTTATTAGGAAGAAAAATCATGTTGAAGATTTGAAATTTGTTATTAACTAATATTTACATGTTTTGGCTAGTCATCATTTGGTTTTAAATAGGTACACTGGTCTAGGACTGAGGAGGTATATTTTCCACTACTTGACGAGGTGGAACATTAGTTACCCCTTTTTGAGGTGGAAATATATTTAACCTATTTTGTGTTGGTACATTAGGTTGTGCCTATTATTGTGGTATAATACTCATCCCATGTTGAGGAGGAGTATGATTCATCACATTCTATTGTTGAGGAGTGATAATGGGTGCTATTTGACTACCTAATCCTATTGGTTTCATGGTTGATGAAGTAGATGGTTGAGGTTGGAATGTAGAAACTCTTACTACCTGGTATGATGGTCCACTCATGGTATTAACTATAGGTACATGTTGTTGACTAGTTGTTTGTGTGTTAGTACCACTTTGATTTAGATTAGATGTTACACATTTTCTATTATATTTTTCTCATTATTTTATATAAAATTAGGAGACACTTCTTTAATAATGGACACATGCAGTAGGTTGTCTACCAAAATGTTTTGAATGAATGGGTCTGAACTCTGATTATCTTGACTAGTTAACTCTATCAAAACTCCTGTTGAAGGAACTAAGTCAATAAGAGGTTTGCTCACCAGGTCATCTAATTGAAATTACATGATTGATTCAGGTAGGTTGGATATTTCATCTGCATTTGGTTAAAGTGGTCTTCCATGAGGTTTTTTCCTCTATTAGGCATATTAGGGTCCTAATATGTTGTTTGGACTAGAGCCAAAGGATTGATATAACAAGCCTATTGATCATAAAATATGTTGTGAGGCATTCTTACTAGGATTGGTAAATTCTCATGAGGGAAGTCTACTAGAAACTTGGCCCCTACCTCTATGGCTCTAACAAAAATCTCATTTTTATTTTACAATAAATGATTCTCAAAGAAAAATGGATTATATGTGGAAGGTGTATTAGTAGAGCATGACTATTGAATAACTGGTTCATCAGTTATGGGTATTACAGCTAGGTATTGTGTAGTTTAATCTTGGTCTTGTTTTGAATAAGGTGGTGTATTAACCAAATAGTTAGCCAATGGATCTTGGATTTATGCTCCTAATTGAGTATTGTAAGAGGGATAAGGATCCATCTCATAATAAATATTATTTGTGTAGGGGTCTTATACCATTTATTCTTGTGCAACCACATTATTAATCTCTATACTTTACATGAGTCCACTACGAATGTAGGAATACATGTTAGGATCCATAGTCAATGCCTTGAGACAAAGGGAGGTATTCAAACACTAAAAAGACACTTTATAAAAAAGGATGATGTTATAACTTGGTCTAGATTCACCAAAAGGATCAAAAGGTTTATGAAAATATTTATGATAACAAAATTTAATGCTAAGTGCCTAACATTACATGTCTTGCACAAAAAATATTAAGTAAATAAACTAAAAATAAAAATGCCAAATGCTAAGTTCAAAGTGTTTCAAATCAATATAATATAGGAAATTAAAAGTTGCTAGGTATTTTGGCCAAATGTGGTGTCAAAATCTAAGCTCAAACAAGGCACGCACTAAGACTCTTGGCCAAATGACGTCAAAAGCTTGACTTTGAAAATAGATGAAATTTTTAATCTAACAGATTTGAAAAACTTCTAATAAACATTAGGCATTTTATTCTTGGACATGGAATAGATAAAATAGGTATAAGGTATGAAATAAAAGGCACCTTAGAGATAGTTTATTTTCTCACAAATAATGGTATAAAACTTGGTTCTTTTGGCAAATAAGCTAGATAAAAGTGAACATCATAACTATGATAGACAAAGGTTCATAAAAGTATACTTGGATTGGTTTGAAAAAATAGGAACAAATTTGAACTCTATGCAAGAGGTCCTATGAAACAATATCTGAAATGTTTTGGGTAGCGTAATAGTGCTAGACTATCCAAAAGATGTGATAAAATACTTGTTTCAAAAACACTCTAAGGCAAAGATAATTTCTCACAAATTTGATAGTATAACACTACCTTTCTTGACTCAAAATGTTATGGTGCATAGACTCAAAGTGAAAGTGTTTAGAACAAAATGACTTAAGTTTATCAAGTGGTGATAAGGATCATGAGTCTTAAACAGTCTTCAACCCAAAATAGAAATTGAACATAAGTTCCCTCAAGTTTAATGTAAATGGTAAACCCACTTAACAAATCAACCCTATGAACTTATAAAGGTTTAAATTTGAATTTAGATTATAAATGAAGTAATTAAGCAAATTTTTCAAAGGTATAGACTCAATTGGGTAGAATAATTACACTAAAGTGGATGATATGACTCCAAGTTTTGATGAACTTTGAACAAGACAAATTGGTGATTTCACGTGGGAAGCATAACGCCTCTTTATTCAAAGGAAAATGAGGACCATGTGTTTAGTTTATATCATTTATTTACACCATGTTTTGAGTCTAAACAAGACTTTAATATAGGACAAAACCAACTAATTAATCGCTCTTAGATCCTAAACTAATAAGGTTGCTTGGTATTATTGGAATCCATCAATATACATAATTTGAGAGGATTTTAGGTGTTCATCTAAAAGTAAATGTGAATTATGTAGTTGGTTTTTTATCCCCCCTTATCTCAAATTATAGTACTATGACATAGACCTTGAGGCTCACCTTGCACCATCAATACTTTTGTGGCAAGTGGAGATTTATCTAAGATCTATAAGTTTCTAAACATTCTAGGGGAATCAATTACACAATGACTTTCATGTTAAATAATGCAAAATAAAAGCATGGATTTTGGTTTTTTATCACTTGGGTTATTTCAAAAATGTCTAGTCCTTTTTTCAACCACTACATCTTACTATTTGCTCAGTGTATTGCGATGTCCAAAGTACCACTACATCCCATGTGCAACTCTAATATGGAGCCAAATGAAGTCAGTGTCAGGAGGTGAAACCCTAGGTCAAAGCTTCCCTAAAAAACATGTGGAAGGTAATGATGTCCTCCTCACAAGCCAAGGTTACATGAAGTAAAGAAATCATAAAATAGAAATACTTTAGGGTCATTTTCAAGTTCACCCAATACTTTTATGAGTTTTTAGGGAGTGCTTTAGATGGCATTATTTCTATGCCTTGACTAAGAAATTTAAAAATAAGGAAAGCACTTTTGATTCCAAGGATTCCCTAAAGGGTAAAAATGGAATAGCATACATGCAACATCCTTTTATTTTAATAAAACAAAGTGATAATTGAAACAAGTAGTGAACACAAAAGCTTTGAAAGATGAGTTCATTTTTAAGCCCCAAATCGAAAGGTGTGGTGGTGTTCTTTTGACCCCTTGGTATTAATTTGTAAATTTGAAAGGAAAACTATCAAAATTTTATTTTACGCACCTAAATTTTCCATTAAGTACTAAAACAAAGCTCCTAGTTCATTTTAAAATCATGCAAAAATGGTCTAAAACATGATGTAACAAATTTGAAGTATGTCGGTTACCTATCTACCCTTAAGGCATCACCCCAAAGGAAAATGTGTTAGGTTAGAAAATGTTAACACAAATCTAAATAAAATATTAAAAATAAATAATATTAAATATATGAACACATGAAAACAACAAATTATAAAGCTAAAAATAAAATATAACACATAATACATAAAATCCTGCACATAAAATATAAAAACTTATAGTTAGTATTTTTAACATAACTTTTAAAATATAAATCATTTTGGTAAAAAAATTTGATAGGTTGTCAATATATCCATATTTCACATATATAAAAAAATTTAATTCAAAAAAATTAAGAAAAAAACGTTATCAACTCTATTCTAACCGTTTTTACTAAAAAAATAAAAAATAGAAAGTGACAATCACTAAAACAGCTATAACTTCTAAAATATAAAGAATTTTTTTGTGAAATTTTTAGAGAATATAAATAAAATATTTATATATATTAAAAAAAAATTATATAAAAATATTAAGTAATTAAAAATTTATGAATTCTTTATTGGCCATTTTTACTCAAAGCAAAAGCAACAAAAAGAAAAGAATTACAACTATGAAATACAAAAAAGTTTGTGGGTTGTGCTCTCATGAAGATAGTCCCACTAGACATGCCATTATATGAATTATGAATTAGAATCAAGAAATGCTTTATTATATTTTTAGTGACAAAATGAAATGAAATTTAAAAACCAACACACTAGCGAACATACATCTCTAAGCCTAGTTACTAGGGAGAGCTTAGGGAGGGAAAGCCATTTGAGAACACACCTAAAAATAGGAGAAATAAGAAATATGAACACAAAACACAAATTTATTACCAAATCCTTTATTTATTCAAAAGTATCCTTCTTTGACTTACTCAGCTTGTGCTTCAAAAGATCTTCTTCAATAGAGTGTGGCCACCTTCATCTCCTCTTAACACCTTTGGCTTTAACTTGGATCAAAAATTTAGTATTATAACACTAAAATGAAATTATTTTTGAATGAATTTAGGCATTATAAGTTTGGAATAAAAAATATTGAAATTCAATAGGCAAGGCCTCCTATTTATAGATTTTTGGAATGGTTTGAGGATCAACCATGACCATCCATCTCAAGATTGAGATGTGTGGCCATGAATAAATCTAAATATGAAATTCATTCTACAAATATACCAATTAATATTTGGGATAGAGGGGTATTGAATAGGCATGGAGAGTCTTAATTATTCATAAAGGGTTTTGATGAGGCATGAGAGACCCATAATCTTGATATTTTATGCATTTATGGCTTATGGATGCCACCCCATATGATGATGTCACCTGATGATGTAATTAATATAAATCAATTTACAATAAATATTTATTCAAAAAATTTCATGAAAATTTAACTTAAGTCCCTAATTTGGTTTAATTATCCTAAAAAATGATTAGTCAACTTTAGTGCAAATTTTGGCTCTTGGTGCAAAAATTAATCAAATTGGTCAAAATGTCTTGTTATTGGTCCAAAATTTGATTGGATTGGAATTAGAAGTTAATGTAAAATATGTTAGATCTGTTATCTTATTTAATATTTTACCAACACCAAATAATAAATTCATGTATCTCATGCAAAATATTTGATAGAAAATAGCAATCTAAGGCACTTAGGTGCAAAATTGGCAATTTGACTCAAAATGATCTGATCAAATTTAGCTAGCCCATAAATTGAATTTCCCCATTTAATGATACTCTAACCAAAATCAAAACTTGAATATATAAATTTTAACTGATTTAATGCACTTTAATTTTTTTAGGCCAAATTGTACACTTTGGTGGAAATTAGTCAAAAGCCTAGTTAAAGGTTATCGGTGGCCAGATTTAGGTGTCTACAATATCTATGTTTTTGTGTATGATTCATGGCTAATGACACTTGTATATTTATTGTTTCACACTATAGGTTTATATACCATGAGGTAAATCATGCATCTCTCCTTCCTCTTTGGGTGCCTTGATGGACATCATGCCCCATCCCCCTAGGTAGCTAATTAGTTAGTACTCAGATTTATGGTTTATATACATTATCATATCTATTTTGATAACCTTGTCAATGTTATATCTAACATACATCATACAATAAAAAATTATGCTTAGACAATCTTACATTATGATGTTATGTATCCACATTATATTAATTTATTACATGAATATAATATATGCTCCAGCTAACACACATTTTATATAACTTTTTCTTTTGAGGATAGTTCTTGCATAGGTTAAACAACTCCCCTAAAAAAGGGGGAATTCACATAGTTTTGTCATAGAGATCAAGATATCTGAAAGCACTCAGAGTATAATTTTCAACACACAGTAAAAAAATACATAAATTAGTTTTAGGAAAACATTGTGGGAAATAGTCACAAAGAGACCAACTTTAGTTGGATCAAAATTAGTGTAATTGGATAGTAGCACCCAAAATGGGACACGAGTACCACCAAAACTACTATCTTAGATATGGATCTATTATCTAATAGTCTCAATTTTATAAAATTATAGATTGGATAGAAAATTATAGAAGGTATAGTCTAGGTTTGCATAGGTTCAGTTACAAATTATCAATTTTTACTCAATTTAAGAGATTCATACCAAGTTTATCATATTTGGGGCATCATGTGATACATGATATTTCCCATTTTAGTTTTGCATACTCAGATATAAATCATTACAACTAAAGCCATAATCCATATAATCAGATATCATATTTGGGGGCATGTGCATGGCACATTATTTCTATGTATTCATTTATGCACTAGTTGATCAGATATAATGGCACTTTCCATGTCATGGCACTTTACATGGTATATAAAACTAGTGGTACTACCAAGGAACATGTATAAGTGTCATATTTTGATATCTAGAATCTATGGTACCCTATATATGTATGATAAGACTCTATGGTCATTAATAAATAATAAGAGTAAGGTTTAAGGTAAACCATAGTTGATTGATCTATGGTTTCCTTAGAGTATTAGTAATTATAACATTTTGAGTTAATCTAGGAGTGTTTTAAAATGCACTAATTATCTAATGATATGAAAATGTGGATGAAAATCTCATAAGAGTGGTAAATGAATAACATTTACTAAATGAGATGTGCCATATGTGTGCATAGTAGAATCAACAAGTGTATCATGCTCTTTTGGTAATTTTATCCTTGTTATTTTTGGTTTGCCTTTATATGTCTTTGGTTTTATATATATTGGTGATGAATTCAACCGACATGTAGTAGGTCTTATAAGTATGAATAGATTATGTGGTAAGTTATCGAGTAAATTAGAACATAGTTTGTTGGACTGTTCATTTGAATATTTTTTACCATCTATATGAGTAGTGAGAGTGTAAAGGTTTTTATATGAGGAGGGGCTTAGAGTTTCCCCATTTATAATAAAATTTGGAGCTTTAGGTTTTTCAAGTGCTTCCTACTTTTTGACCTCTTTTATTACAATTCTTGTTTTAAACATTTGATGTGCCCATTATTCTTTGTGTAACATTAACTTTTGTAATTTTTCCTTTTGGACCCATTCTTGTTCCAATTTTTTCCTTTCTTATTCCATTTGTGTATTTTTCTTGGATTTTTTTCATTTGTAGTTTCATTTTATTTTGTATTAACTAAATGAATATGCATATTTTAATTATTTATAATAGTATTTCTAATATAAGCCATGTTGATCATTATGACCAGCTGTGGAGATAGGATGAGTGATGCTTTGTGCATGTTTTCTGAATCCTTGACCATGATAAATAATGTGATGTAGATATTTTTATACAAAACTATACTTTTTTGAAAGTTGAGTATCATTATTGAGAGAGATATTTGTATCCTTTTCATGGTTTGATTATGCATTTTGAAATTGATTTTGCTCTAAATTATTCTTTGGTACCCATATTTGTTGTTTTTGCACTTATTCTTTAGGAGAGGTACTCATAATGTGAGTGGGTTTCTTGGTTGATGTATCGACGATAGGATCACCATCTTTGTGAATTTTTATTTTTTTTCTTAATGAAAAATAATATTATATATCATGCCCATGAATTATGTGATATTCACAATAATATTTTGATTTCCTTATAGGATGTAGAGGAAGTTGGTTAATTACTTTGTTTTGAAGCATTTCCTTTAGAATTTAATTTGGACACTTATTAGCATTTTGTACACTTTTTTTTAGAGGTATTATTTTGTAAATTTTAATTTGGATATGAAACCTTGTTGGATATATAATTGTTAATGCATATACAGCCACATGATTAACACTATCATGTTTTGGATTCTATAGGTATGCAATCTAATTTTTCAATGATGTGATCCTTGAGTTGAAATACAAATTTTATTTTTATAGTTATTTGAACTTTTTTTTTCAATGATGTTATCTTTGAAATGAAATATTTATTACCTTCATTAAAAACCATACGATGGGCCACCTTACCCCTTGGAAATTTTATAGCTTGGACTTAGTTAGACAGATGTGTGATATCACCCTCCTTAGGGTGAAGAATAGGAAGAGGTTCATTTTTACCCATTTTAAAATTTAAAAATACACCCAAAAGAAAGAGTACTAAGGATATGGAAAAAAAGAGAAAAACCATCACCTATTATATGCCCACATAAAAATTAGATTTAGAAAAAACAAATGTAGCAATCTAAAACCCTAGCAAGTTGAAACCCTTAATGAAAACTTAGTAAGTTTTTATTCAAAATAAGAGATTAGTTGGGTTTCTTGGAAATATCAGACTAGTCTTTTAGGAAAAATATACATTAAAAATCCCATAAAATTAGGTAAAAATAAGTTTTCCTTTAGCAATGTATATCAAGATTTCTTAAAAAAGTAAATTGAATATTTTGAATATTAAATACATAATTTTGACAAACAAAAATATGTTTATTATTATACCAATATAAAATTGAAAAAACTATGAGGAATTCTAAAATGGATTTTTTATGAATCATAAATAGGTCAAATAATGTGGATGTTTCACAAGCAAACCCTAAAATATTACCAATAAATAATAATAAAATGTGATAAATCATGAAAGCATTTTATAAGATATATTTTTGAGTGAAATATTAATTTTGATAAAACTAATAAATTATGTTAGCAGAGGTTCCTAAAGCATAGAACATGCTAAGGATGAGGATATCTAGGATATACTTCATGTGCGTAGAAAAGTTTATTTTTTAAAGACATGAATTTGGATGATAGAAATATAGGAAGCATTAATTATCCTTTTATTGATGAATTAGGAACAACTAGTAGTGCATAGATTGAAATAATAAATTCATAATAGGTTAGATAGAAATTATAAAAAATATTACACATGAGAACACATGTAACAAACATAATAAGAAATCACACAAGTAACCATAACCAGATAATCTCTATTGATATCTTATAAAAAGTGGAAACCTCTTCTTATAAATAAAAGTATATATAGACATTTTCAATCTATGACTTTTCATATTCTTCTCTACTTGGTGCCAAAATTGGAGTCTCTTCATATTCTAGCCTATTACAAGTCATGAAGATAAGACAAAAGAGACTATACAATCGATAAAATGAGTGCATAACACATGAATATCAGATAAATATCTTACATAGTTTTACAATTTATGTTCTTATACCAACACTTTCTTGGAATTAAAATGTTATCTCATCCTGAGACAACATTGCAACATCTCTAAGAATACACAAATGAATAGAGGCTAAAGAAATTGTAAGACTAGTAAGATTCACAGTAATCACTCAAGGCATCATTTATAGTTTTCACTTCTTACGTACTACTTAGATACCCTTTTGGGTTTTTTACTAAGTAGCATACCAACCTATCACCCTTTGTAGGTTTTAAATAGGTTAGTGTAACAAGGTGGTGGCCATTTATGCTTTTTCAACTAACTTGTCCCCACTTGTCTTACTAAGTCATCCCCACTAAAAAATGCTATAATTTTTTTCAAACTTTATACTTTACATAGTACTTAACTTGATGGTGGTGTCTTATATGTAGATGAAGTTCGGATAGAAGACTCTTTAGATTATGATTGTGTAGCCTTGTGGTATGTGAGGATATTATAGATCTTTAAAGGTGGCTTATATGCAAGTGTACTAAAAATTTAGGAAACTTCACTTGTGAAAGGAGTTAGAACCATTTTATATGCATTCTAATCCAACATCACTTCTTGTATCAATAATATTAGTGTGCATAATGGAACATTAAATTAGATGATCTAATTAAGGTTTGCATCATCATTTATAATTAAGGGTGCCTTGGTGTTCGTAACCCTTATCTGATTCTCTCCATTCAACTGCTTCATCTTATCTATGTATCAGTAAGCTTAGAGGTTGGTAATTATATAAAAGCTGACTCTACCAAATCAAAAGGTTATTGTACACATTATCTATGGCATTGAGTGATTCCTAGAGTGATCCATCATTCTCATCCACAATTGTAGTGTGATTATCCATGGTTGCTTTGGTGGTGGAAACATTTTCAAAGTCTATTATAGAAATAGATAAAGAGGTATCTAATTACTAATTCCAATCTAACAAATTGTGTGTGACCTATTGATCTTGAAGTGTAGCAACATAAATCATTACTTAGTAATATTCTAGAAGAGTGATGAGAGTAGCATTCTCAACATTGACATCTTGGACCAATATTCTCATTATGAATCTTTTTTGCACTATGCACCTATCCTTTGTTAACTGAGAGATAAGTATCTTGAGTCTACACTAGTTAGACATTAAATGGTCCCCATTTATATGAGTGGCTAACTTGGGACAAGTGTCCTAGATAATATTTATAACTTCATGTAATTGAGCCTTCAACATAATGTTATTGGCCTTAGATTGATCAACCTCCTACTCTAGAGAGGTGGCCTCATATGTAATGAAATCCTAGAATACCATTGTGCCCTCTAATTACTTCTTTAGTGGTAATATATAAACATATAATGATGTTTTTTACTAAACTGGGAATGATACTAATGTTACTATGGTAGTTAAAGGATAGGGTCATGGAATGGTGGTAAGTGTAAGTGTGAAGGTGGTGCACCAATCATCCACAGTTGAAACATCCCATAGCCAGACTCCTCCCAAAGGTAAATCTGATTATCACTTAGTGGTTGTAGCTACAGGTGTATCTTCTTCTTACTTGGGCTTCTTTAATCCACTCGGTTGTTATTCAAGAACTTGAAGTTGTGTCGTAGCCTCTTTTATAGTCTTCAATTACTACATAACATCTTCATCCTAATTTATTTTAGATTCCTCTATTGCTTTCCTATTGAGCTCTTCCTTCACAAATTTGTTTTTATCTTATTCTTCCTCTTATAGCTTCTGCACATGATCTTCTTCATTTTTATATTGCTTAAGCATGGTAGCCTTGTCTTGATTGGACTTAGCCTATGTATGTGTTGCTAGTTCGACATATGTCTTGGCTACACTTTCTTGTTATTCTTATGCTTGATCCTACTATTTATGTAGGGCTTAATCTTATTATTTATAGATTCTTTGGCTTGATAATATGAAATATTGACATCTTGTTATTGTTTATGCTCTTCTAACTTAACCTTGGCAATGATTGTAGTCTCTTTATTCCTATACTCTTTATTGATATTCTTTTGGTGCACTTCCTATTCTTTCTTTGCTACATTAGTAGCTTATTGTGCCTTATTTGCCTCCTCAATATCCTTTTATCATTCAAACTCTATGTCCTAAGCCATTTTTATGGATTTGACTTCTTAATCTTGACAACTTGATTTTTGATCTTTCTATTATTAGGCCTAATCCTTCCGGTGCTTCTTTTCTTCTTAATGAACTCACCATTTAATTATGTGAGCTAATTTTTCCCATGAATCCTATTTCTCTTCAACTATAGGCTGATCTAGTATGAGCTCTTCAACCTCTAGGGCTTATTTTGAAGGTGGTGAATCATTTGGCTAGACCATAGATCTAGAGATAGATACTTTCCTATATCCTAAAGTAACCAACCTATGTTTGGGTGGTGGTGAAGTCAAGGATAGATAAAATTTCACTTCCTTTGATATGGCTATCCTACTAAATGTGTGTTCTTCTAGCATAGGAGATGTAGACACATAAAACTGGCCACCGATAACCTCCAATCAAGTTTTTAGCCAATTTACACCTAAAATGTATAATTTGGCCTAAAAATATTAAAAAAATTCTAAATGATGTGAAACTAACATATTAAAGTGGCAATTTTGGCAAGAGTATCATTAAATTTGGTAATGAAATTTATGGGCCAACTAACTTTGATCAAATCATTTTGAGTCAAAATGCTAATTTTACAACTAGGTGCTCTGGATTGCTTGTTCCTATCAAATATTCTACACAAAAAACATGCCTTTGTTATTTTTTAGTAACATCCTAAATGGGATAACAAATCCAATGCATCTAATAGTGACTTCCAATTCTAATCTAGTCATTTTTTTGGACCAATAACAAGGCATTCTGATCAATTTGAGTAATTTGTGCATAAAGTTCTTAATCATGCTTAAGAACTAATTAAACCAAATTAGAGCCTAATATAAAATTCCATGCAAACTTGTTCAATAATTTATTTTGGAAATGAATATTGAATATCAACATCATCAGGTGACCTCATTTCTTGGGAAGACATCCCTAGGCCATAAATGCCACAAATATCAAGATTCAAGCCCTCCATGCCTCTTAATTTCTCCTTTATCCCAAATATTGATGATCCTATTTATCAATTTTAATTTCAAAATTGGATTAATCCTTAGCCACACATCCTTATCTCAAGATGGAAGGTTCAGGTTGATTTTGATCAATGTAAAAAATCTATAAATAGAGAGGCCATGAACATCATTTATAAGCTTAATTTGTGCAAAGTTATAATGTAGGATTGGTTCCAAAAATTTCATGCAACTAGTTTCACCATGAGAAATTGAATCCAATCCAATCCAAACCAGAAGCCAAAAGTGCCAAGGAGAGATGGAGGTAGCCAAGCTTCCATTTCCAAGGACTTCATGAGCATAAGATGAGCAAGCCACTACAATAAGCATTTTGGAGCATCCAAAGAAGGTAAAAGAGGGTGTCTTTTGCATTTTAGTTGTGTGTTTTATTCATGTTTGTTAATGAATCTCTCTTTAGTGTCTAGGCCTAGAGATGTTATGCTAGTTAGTGTATTTCTTTCATTTTGTTTTCATTTTAGAACTAACACCATATTAACCATCCTCTCTTGAGAGAAATTCCTAGATCATAGGAAAAACCCTAGCCTCTCATCAGGTTTAAGGTCTGTACACTAGAAACTCCTTTGGACTTTATAAAAATGGTGTAAAGTGTTAGGAATTAAAAAAACTTTAATTTAGATTTAATATGACCATAAATTAGATCTAAATCATGCACTAGCATAAATTATGGAAACATTCTACAAATCATATTTATTATGAAATCATAAATGGAGAGAAAAAGATAACAATGACACATAACATAGATCTACCATCATTAACCTAATGTGGGCTACATTTATCAAGAAAGTCCTCAAATAAAACTGTAATCCAAAAACAAGATTACAATGAACTCTCATAGATATAGAATATCTCTTGTAGAAAATGATACACAAAATAAATACTACATTTTCACCTACACTTACACTTTATTGTATCTCACAAGCTAATATACCACACCCTATAATAAACACCTGCACTTTGCAAAAAACATCTACACTTTAACTCTAATCCTCAAAGCCACACCCTAGAAATAAATGATCAACCTCTAAGGATCACACCACATCTGTATATATAGAAAACCAATGGAAAATCCACCAAAGGAGGAGAAAATCACCATATTTATCCAAGATAAGCATCATCCACTAAAATAAAACTCAATTCCACCTTAGAAAGCTTATCCAAAAGCTCCATCAAGAAGGAACATTCTAAGTTTATCTCTCCACCTTTGAAGTCACATTTTTTAGCAACATTTGATCACAACCAATTCATAGAAACAAGGAAGGCATCCCCTTTTTCAATGAACAACTAACTCCCTAAGATCAGGGAAGTTAACATGGAAAATAGACATATAACAACTAACTCCACAAAATATGGAAACAAAAAAATTAGAAAATATTATGAATATTCCACTCACATGTTGAGCAAGGTTCAACAAAAGGTGGAGTAGGGAAAACTATGTTCCCCATATTTTTGGTGCTCTCTAGGCCCCCAAAATATACTCCCATGGTCATATGATAGCACCTAAGGGCTCCACACTCAACAATATCTCACTTGGAGACCATTTCTCTTTAACATAATCTATCACTACTTTATGACCACTAAGGCCAACCAAATTTGAACATAGTCTCAACTTCTCCAATGTGACCACCTTGGTCATCATATCCACAAGATTATGGCTTGTATGAATCTTCTCTAGCTTTACCAAGTTATGCTCTAAATTTATCATGATGAAGTGATAATGTAACTAAATGTGTTTAGTCCTCAAGTGGAAATCAAAGTTCTTTGCCAAATGAATAAAACTCTGAATATCACTGTTTAGTCTCCAAAATTCTTGCTCATGCCCTAACTCTCAAAATAAATCCTATAACCAAATCATCTCCTTTCTAACCTCTATGGTAACAACATACTCTACCTCTATGGTTGATGAATCCTTAAAATTCTATATCTTATAAATCCAACTAACTGTTATATCTCCAATAATAAATATAAAACATGTCATACTTTTCCTACTATCAATATCCCTTGCTTTATATGATTACACATAACCATAAAAAGTGGTATCTAATCTACCATAACATAATGCAACATCAATGGTTCTTCTCAAATATCAAAGAATCCATTTTACTGCTTGTCAATGCTCATAACTAGGATCACTTAAATTCCTGCTCACAACTCCCACTACTTGGGCAATATCTAGCGTAGTACAAACCATGGCATACATCAAGATACCAACTACTAATGAGTAAGGTACCTTGGGCATCCTAATATTTTCAGCTTCCATCTTGAGACACTATTCCTTTGACAATCTAAAGTGGCCTACCAAAGGAGCACCAACATATTTAGCATCCATCATGCTAAACCTTTCCAAGACCTTCACATACTTTGATTAGGATAAGATCAACTTCCTCTCCTTCTTATCATGAGTAATCCTCATACCAAGGATTTTCTTTTCCTTACCCTAATCCTTCATATAAAAGGATTCACTAAGCTATTTTTTGAGTATATGAATGTGTTGTATGTTTTTTCTTGCAACTAACATGTCATCCACATACAATCATAAAATAATAAAGGAACCATCATCAAAATGTTTGATGTACATGCAATGGTCAGAATTACACCTTTGATATTATTTTTCCAAAATGAAATAATCAAATTTCTTATACCATTACCATGGATCTTGTTTTATGTCATACATGCTCTTCTTTAGTTTTCACACATAGTTCTCCTTCCCTTTAACCTCAATCCCTATGGCTACTTCATATACAACTCTTCATCCAAATCACCATGAAGAAAAGTAGTTTTCACATCTAACTATTCTAAGTACAAATCCTCAACTGTAACTAAACCAAGAATAGTCTTAATAGAAGTCATTTTCATAATAGGAGATAAAATCTCATCAAAATCAATTCCTAATTTTTTTCCAAACCCCTTGACTACCATCTTGGCATTATACCTTTTTCTTCCTTCATCCTCTTCTTTTATTCTAAAGATCCACTTGTTTGGAAATGCACTCTTTCCCTTAGGTAGCCTTGCCAATTCCCATGTTTGTTTCTCCATGAGAGATCTATACTCTTCATTCATGGATTTCTCCCACTTCATCTTGGCTTCTACCTATATTGCTTCCTCATAACACTTTAGTTCTCCATTGTCAGTGAGTAACAAATAATTCAAAGGAGAAAAATATTCAGGTTCTCTTCTTACCCTAGAAGACAATCTTACCATAGGAGTTTTGGGTCCTTATGTAGAAGGTCCATGAACTAAATCATTGGATAATTTTCCATCCATAATATCTTTTTATTCCTATTCCTATTCTTTTAACTGATTCTTATACATGACCTTATCATTAAAGGTTACATCTCTAGATCAAAATATTTTTTAATCTTTAATGCTCCATAAATGGAAACCAAAGTCATCCTCACCTTATCCTACAAATGTGCATTTTTTTATTTTGCCTCTAGCTTGGTCCTATCCTCTTTCTTGATGAGAACAAAAGCCTCACATCTAAAGACTCAAAGAAAATAATAATCAACATTCTTACTAGACCAAGCTTGTTCAGGAATGCTTTCATCCAAAGGCATAGAAGGTCCTTTGTTAATGAGATATACTATCATGCTAATTACTTCTACCCAAAATTGTAAAGGCAACCCTACATATAAACTCATGCTCCTATACATTCCATTATTATTATATTCATCCTTTTAGATACCCCATTCTATTATGAAGTTCCTAGAACTATCCTTTGCCTATAGATTCCATTGTTATAATAATAATAAAAAAAATCATTACTACAATACTCACCTCCATTATCTGATTTGAGACATTTCAACTTGAGACCTATTTCATTCTCAACCAAGGCTTTCCACTTCTTAAAAGTGTTAAATACATCATATTTATTTTTAATGCAATAAACCCAAATTTTCTTAGTTGCATCATCAATAAAAGTAACATAATAATTAGAAACACCAATAGAAGATATCTAAGTTGGTCCCTATACATTTGAATTTACCAACTCTAACTTTTGATCTTTCTTTGTGGGTTCACCTTTCAAGAATTTAACCTATTTCTATTTCCCATACACATAATTCTCATAGAAGTTTAGATCTATATATTTTAATCTAGGCAAATTGTATTTTAAGATCTCCATGCCCTTATGGCTCATATGACTTATCCTATAGTACCACATAGTTACATTTTCATCTGCAACAACTAAATCAGAATAATCAACACTACTAGTCAAATATAAAGTACCAATTTTCTTACCTCTCAAAATCACAAGATCACTTTTGGTAACTTTCCAAGAATCTTTAGTAAACATTACCAAACATCCCTCACTACCCAATTGCCCCACTAAAACCAAATTTCATCTCAACATAGGCACGTTTCTAACATCCTTAAGTAGCCATGAGTTCCCATTCTACATTTTAGCCTAAACACAACCTTTCCCTACTATCTCACATGGTTAATCATCACCAAGATAAACACTTCCTAAATTGTCTTGAATATAATCATTAAAATAATTCCTATATAGGATGGCATGAAAAGAAGCCCCTGAATCTAATACCTAAGACTCATAAAAACTATCCATAAAAAGAATTAAGGCATCTTGACATGATTGACCTAATGTCACATTTACCTCATTAATTTCCTCCTTATTGGCATTCTTACCTTGAAGTGACCAACAATCCTTCTTTGAGTGTCCACTCTTCCCACAATGACAACATATCATCTTAGATCTACCTTTTGAATTTTCATGGTTGCATTTGATCTTGTACTTTTACCTTCCTCTAGTATCAATAGATAAAGCATTACCCAAATATGATTCACCATTAATTTTCCTTGGCATTCCTCACTAATAATCACACCTATAACATCTTCAAAATTTAAGCTTCCCTTGGTAGGGACTGCATTACTCACAACCATAACCAAACTATCTCAACTATCAAGAAAATAACATAAAATAAACAAATCTCTAACTTCATCATCAAAATTAATTTCAATAGAAGTTATCATACTTAAAACCATAGTAAAATTATTTTGATGATTATCAATTGAACCATTCTTAAACATTTTCATGTTAAATAATATTTTCATAAGAAAAAATTTATTAGAAGTAGAGGGTTTCTCATATAACTTTCCAAGTTTATCCATGAGATATTTTGTGGTTTTCTCATTAGAAATGTTAAATGCAATAGAAGATACAAGGCATAACCATATATCTCCTAATGTCTTCCTATCAAGAAATGACCAATCCATATCACTCATACTTACAAGTTGTTTTGCTTATCCCTCCAAGGGGAGATGAAGCTACTTTTGATACAAATAATCTTCCATATACATTTTACACAAACTAAAATTCTTACCATCAAACTTCTCCAATCTGAATCTGATCTCTTCTCCCATAGCTCCCACTCAAGCTAATAACCTCTCATGCGATTTACCACTTTAGAAAAAAACACAACCAATGGCTCTAATACTAGTTGTTAGTAATTAGAAAAACTTCAAACTAGATTTAATATGACCATAAATCAGATCTAAATTATTCACTAGCATGCATCATGGAAACATTCCATAAATCATAGTTATTATGAAAGCATAAATGGAGAGAACAAGATAACAATCACACATAAAATAGATCTACTATGGTTCACCCAATGTGGGCTACATCCACCAAGAAAGTCTTCAAATAAAATTGTAATAAAAAAACAAGATTACAATGAACTCTTATAGAGATAGAATATCTCCTATAAAAGATGTTACACAAAAGCAATTTTGCACCTTCACCTGCACCTACACTTTAATGTATCTCACAAGATGTTATACCACACCCTATACTAAACACCTACACTTTGTAAAAAACATCTACACTTTGAATCTGATCATTGAATCCATACCCTAAAAATAAACCATCAACTTCTATGGGTCACACCACACCTATATATATAGAAAACCAAGGTAAAATCCACTAAAGGAGGAGAAAATTGCCATGCTTATCTAAGATAATCATCATCCATTAAAATACAACTTAGTTCCACCTCAACAAGCTTATCCAAAAGCTCCATCAAGAAGGAACATGCCAACATTATCTCTCCACCTTTAAAGTCACATTTTCCAACAACATGTGATCACAACCAATTCCTAGAAACAAAGAAGGCATCCCCTTTTCCAATGAATAACTAACTCCCTAATATCAATGAAGTCAAGATGGAAAATAGGCATGTAACAAATAACTCTAGAAAATATGGAAACATAGAAATTAGAAAATATTAGGAATATTCCACTCACATGTGAAATAAGGTTCCATAAAAGGTGGAGTAGGGAAAATTGTGCTCCTCAAATTTATGGAGCTCTTTAGGCCTCCAAAATATACTCCCATGGTTATTTGATAGACTCAAAAGGGTCCACACTCAACACAAAGATGTCAATGACTACAAAAGTAGTAGAAGGTTACTTCTTGAAGAGGGTGGTCATTCTCTGTATTTTTTCAACCTATTCATGCACAATGTCGATAATAATGGCCATAAGGCATGGTGGTTGTTCTACCCAAAGATTTGGAGGGAACTTCTTATGCACTTAAACCATGTGCACTACCTTCCAAAATAATAATTCCTTATCCTCCTCCTTTTCATAGAATTCACCTAATAGACCTCCTGCTCATCTACTCCTATCTGAGGTAGGTCATAAGATCTTGCAATCTAGATCACCTTGGGGTCATCTAGATAGGTTGTGGTGTTCCTCATCTTGTGATTTAAAGGATGTGATGGTGGTTGTTATTTAGTGGAGATTTTGCACTTTCCTTTCTATTATTACAAGGTTATGTCTTTTAGTTTTGTTTCATTAAAGGTATTGTTATGCCAAGTGGTATTGTTTGGAGTAGGGTCACATGCCTAGATGCATATGTTTTTTGTTTAGAAACTTTGGCTTGTGACATGGCCATAGTAAAAAAAATATGGTAGGGGTCTAAATGGATACTTAGGTATCTCATAATTATTAATGAAAACACCTTTCAAGGGCAAGGTGACAATAACATTTTATCCTAGGTAATGCATGATGTTTGATGGCACCCATAGATGTGTAGCAATTGTCTCCAAATGCTCCTCCCATAATGTATTGAATTTGACCTCATGAGCTAGGGTAACATGCTCAAGTGTCCAAATTAAGTTGTAAAATTTATGTTCTAGCTAGTATTTGATGTCGGGGTATGCCTCTACTTTAGGGGACTTCCAATGGGTAAAATAAATTAAAAATACTATAAACTAGTACTAGAACATCTACTTACAAGTAGCATAACACTTGTTGATAATTTAAAGTAGATCATATATAAATTATTTTGTATAATTAAACTATCCATTAGATTGGATCATGTTATGTACAATGTCCACCACTTATTTAGGAATTTGATTAGCAGACTTGGTGGTCTACCAAAATCTCTATGTGATGCACTTGACCAAGATGTGCACTAGTTCATCTTAAATTTCTTCAATTGGGATTCCTATGGACACCAAAACATATAAGTCTCTAACCTTGTGAAGGATAAGAGGATTTATTATCTTATAAGGAGTAAGAAAACCACCCTACACAGACATGTCTAAATCTTAGTCCATTACTTTGGTGTTGATGCCTATAGTGGTGTCTAGGCCCATATAAATGCTACCATCATTATAGTGGTCGAGTAGCACTTGCATAATCTCACCTAAGTCACTAAATGTGGGTAGTAAAATCAATCACTTGATGTGTTATTATGGAGTCTATGTGGGGTTACAAGATCAAGTGGTTATATAACATTGATGGGATCTAGTCGAAAGAGTTTTTATCTACCATTAACAGGTGACCAAACAACTCTAGATTAGTGTATTTTATTTATCAAAGTGCAAGGTCAACACCCATTACTTCCTTCTAAGTGTCTATCAAATTTTTGATGAGATATGAATGATTTATCATATTTGGATACTAATATTGAAAAAGTTTTTGATTTCTATTCAGTAGAAATTAGCTCAACTCTAAAACTTTAGCTCATAAAATGTTTAAAAGAATGAAATGTAGACTTTATTTGAAACCTTATGCCTTTATTATTTTATTCCTATTAGCTTTTTCATAAATTCCATGCTATGTTATCCCTTCAATATCAATGGGAATGTTGATGCAGTAAATCTTATCTGATCTAACATTTACAGTAGTTAGTCATTAGCATATGCATTGAGATACATAATTATATTATTTGTTGTTTGTAATGGAGTATGAATGGATGATGTTGACCAGCTACCAATTTGATGAATATTATAATAATCAAACCTTGGATCTAGCATTAACTACTTTAGGACAACTCTTATACAGCTAATATCTTGGATGATGTGACTTGATTATACATTTATTAGACTTAATTACTTATTTTTACTCCTATTGACATCAATAATGGTGAACCTAAATTATTATGTGCATGGTTGGTGCATACTATACTTGTTATCTTCAATGTAAAATCTATTGAGGAGATCATCTACAAACATAGATACACATAGATAAAAATAAACACATAAGAAAATATACATAAATGGGAAATCCTAATCTACTCAGTACTACTCTGCACCCACTCATTTGGAATAAAGAGATCAATTAAGACTATTGGTGGTAGGGCTTAAGCATACGTATATTCACCCACCCTGACAAAATGACTCCCTATAGATCTCTCAAAACAATAGTTCCTTACTAGGATATTTTGTGTACAATGTAAGGCCCTTTCCACCTGATTTGTAAATTACCTAGGAATGCTCTAAAGTGGCTATCATATAATAAAACTAGTTGATCTTTATTAAATTATTTATGGCATAGGTTCCTATCATGCCATGCTTTTTGGATTTGCTTATAAACTTCCTACATCTAAGATGATTTAATTGATACTCATCTATTTTATTTAGTTTGAGAAGCCTATTTATGAAAGACTCATGATCCCCTAGTTTCATAACCATTACAATGCACAAACTAGGTACCAAGTATTCCATCGGCCTTACTACTTCAAGCCCATAAACCAACTGAAATAGAGTAAAAATTGTATCCCTCTTATAGTGTGTTTGGTAACAAAAGAATCACTAGAAGGCGGTCTTCCTAATCATCCCTCTTGACATCATAGATCTTTGTCAACATCTTGTCTAAGAATTTATTAAAATATTTAGCTTAGATGTTAGCTTGTGGATGGTGTATGTACTTAAATTGGCTCACCTTGATAATTACACTAATTCTACTAATTTAACCTAAAACTATATTTCCTAGATAATTAACTAATATCGTATTCCCTATTTCCTACATCCCACAAACCTTATCCTACCTCACAACCAATTAACCCACTTCATTAATATACTAACTAAAAAAAATTACCT
Source organism: Torreya grandis (assembly GCA_037957365.1). Taxonomy (NCBI): domain Eukaryota; kingdom Viridiplantae; phylum Streptophyta; class Pinopsida; order Cupressales; family Taxaceae; genus Torreya; species Torreya grandis. The sequence continues at coordinate 202,691 of JARHVA010008819.1, read as the reverse complement.
ACTAACCTAATCATCAAGCCACTTACCAATTTAAAAATACAATTTATTTACCTACCCATATACCACCCTACTAACTAGCTATTCCTACACCCCTAAACCCTAATAGAGTTTTCTAGAATTGGAGAATTATAGAAATCTCTTCCAATTTAGCACCTCTAAAGTAGGATCACTATATATTTATGTAAATCCATGTGCAATAGGTGCCCTAATTGCATAACACAATGATGAGGGAAAAGAGCAAGCAATTTATTATCTTAATCACACTTTAATATCGTATGAGCTAAATTATACTCTAATTGAAAAAGTTTGCTTAACCATTGTCTTTGCTTCACAAAAACATCAGCATTATATGCTTAACAATCAAGTCTAGATCATTTCTAATGTTGATCCCCTTAAATATTTTCTATAAAAATCATCCTTCATAGGATTAATGGCCCAGTGGAGTATGTTGCTTAGTGAATTTGATATTGAATAGGTTCATCAAATGACCATTAAGGGAGAAGTGATAGCATATCAGTTAGAATAATCACCTATTTTTGTGACTGAACCTATTACCACAACCTACTTAGATTAATATATAATGAATACTTTAAGATCTAATGGATGGAAGCTATATTTTAATGGCTCTTTTACCACACATAGATTAGGCATAAGCATCCTTCTAGTCACCCCACAATGTGACCTAATTCCAAAATACTTCCACCTTACTTTCCCATCCACCAATAATATTTATGAATATGAGGCTTTAATAATAAGCCTTCACTTAGACATCTAATGGAATATCCAACATATTCAAGTATTTGGTAATTCACAACTAATCATCAAGCAAGTTAATGAATATTTCTAGACCAAATATGAAAACTGACTCCCTTATAAGCACTTGGTAGATAATTTAAAGCCAAATTTTCAATCTATTACATTTGAACAAGTGTCCAAAGGAAGTAATAAGGTGTCTAACTCCATAGCCACTATTAGCTCCTTAATTGATCTCCATAGAGATGTCCTCAAATGGAATTTTTTGATAAAACAATTTGATTCTACTAGATAATTATTATATGGCTCCTTTACAAATTTGTGTTATTCCTGGTCATAGTCTCCTCTAGTACCATGACATTTATAATTACCTCCATGATAGCATCCTTCTACCAAAGCTCAATTTACATCAATTTAAGGACTTCATCCACCATACCTTCTATTACACTATCCTCAATAACATGCTCTATTATAGAGGTTATGATAAGACTTTGTTAATATCCCTGACTTTGGAAGAGGCTTCTCTCATGATCAAGGAGTTTCATGGTGGTATTTGTTGTATCCATGTTAGTATAATGGACTTGGACAAGAAATTTATTAGGATTGGACAATATTGACCTACTATGGAACATGATGCCTGCCAATATGTGCAAAAATGTGTAGCTTGTAAAAAACACGATAATCTTATTCATGCACCTGCATAACAAGTACAACCTATAATAAGTTCATGGATATTTTCTATATGGTGACTTTATTTGATTGGAAAGATAAATCTTGTCTTTTAATGGACATAAATTCATTATTACTACTATGGAGTATTTCACTAAATGGGTAGAAACAATGCTACTTACCTATACTATAGGTCTTCAAATTTCTAAATTCATCTTAAATCAGATCATTTTCCATTTTAGCAATCCTACTAACATCATATCTGATAATGATAAGTCCTTTAAAAATTAGAAATTCAGGGCCTTGTCCACATGATACCATATCAAGAAACATTTTTCTTCCCCTTATTACCCCTAGGGGAATGGATATGTTGAAGTAACAAATAAGACTCTTATCAAGATTCTCAAAAAAATAATTAATGATGCAAGAAATAATTGGCACATATAATTATATCATGCATTTTGGTGTTATTAGACAAGTAATTGAATGCCTATTGGGTCCATTCTATATGCTTCAGTATATGAGATAAAATCTATCTTGCTTGTGAAAGTGGAACTCCCCTCCTTGTGAATATCATTATGGGTCATTATCATTGATCACAATTTTTGACAAGAGAGGCTATAATAATTGGAGCTCTTAGATGAAAATCATAAAATGGACCTCAATCACCTATGGTCATATTAGAATAGATTAAAAGGTCAATATCACAAGAAAATCTAGTCCTAAGAATTTTAGGTCAGTGATCTAGTCCTAAAAGAGAATAAAAAATACCAATGCAAATAGGGATAAAAAAGGCAAATTTTAAGCCAAGTGGCTTGGGCAATATATCACAATTACTAAGTTTGGATCTTGAGCCTAAAGGTTGGTTATGATAGACAATGAAGAACTCGATGACCCAAAGAATATAATGAAACATTTTATACTTGATAGGATGTACTTTACCTATATCTATGGGTCCCCACTCTTGGGGACATATCCTTTTCCATTTCATCCTCCTCTTCCCATTTTGTTCCATTTTCCCACTCCTAACCCCAGTCTTAAAAGTGGGCATCTATTATATGTTTTATGCAACAAGAAGAGGAAAATGTTATTAAACAAGAAAGAAGTATTTGCTTGTCATGTGATGGGGATGTTTGTTGGGGACTCCTCTAAAGTATCTTTATCCATATTCATATCCATATATACCCCCAATCCTATCACATCTTTAAAAATATCCTTCACCATACCACCCCATCACATCCTCTTTGATGAGTGTGTCTCCTCTTAGCCTCAAGTTAATCCTATCCCTATTTATCTCTTATTGTCCCCAAACCATGGTTCACACCTTCCCACTAACTTTATCACTATGGACTGGTAAACAAGAGGCTTTACTTACATGTTTCTCATACACTATCATACTAAATATCAATTGATTATCCTAACCATCATATATGGTTACTTCTAAATTTGGTTGGGTCATTGTTTCAATCTAGTACTATTGGGAAAAATATACCCCATGTACATATATCCTTCTCATCATTAATACCATTATCTATAATCACCTTATAATCACCTCATTATCAATTTGTATATCCTTTTTGTTAACACTATCTCTAGTATGTTTAAATGTGTGTGTGTGTGTGTGTGTGTGTGTGTGTGTGTGTGTGTGTGTGTGTGTGTGTGTGTGTGTGTGTGTGTGTGTGTGTGTGTGTGTGTGTGTGTGTGTGTGTGTGTGTGTGTGTGTGTGTGTGTGTTTTGAGTAAGTGTGTGTGTTTTAAATTAATCTTTTAGCTTTGTATATATTAATTAGATTGTTTTGTTTCTATTAATAATTTTATTATAGTCTAATATATATTTTATATTTTTAACCATTATAGGAACAAGGATGATCTAAGTGACTCTCAAACCTATTTTGGGAAAAATCACTTTAAAATGGAGTTCCCTTATGCACCATGATTTGATGTAACTTTGATATTTTAAAGTCATTAGCACACAAATTGATCATAGGTGTAATATTAAAATGGATTACATACATGATTAATTACTTCCAAATTTCCACCCATCCCATTACCCCACAATCCTATCAATTATCCTATTTAACCTATTACCATCTCATCTAACCTACCCTCATCTAGTTTATACCTTACAACGCTATGATACCTCCTTGGTGTAGGAGGATTCATACCTAAACCCAAGTTTTGATACATCCATAACCAAAACATTATTTCATAACATTTAATCACATAAAATGTCATCTACTCAACTGTCTATATATCATATGAATTGAATCCATGTCTAACATATCTATCAACCTATCAAAACACATCATTTAAAAGTAAAATATCACATCCATCACATCATATAACATTATAAATGTAAAACAATATATTTATCTAATCCATAAATCATAATCATATAACATCTATATCAACCATCTAAAGCATAATCCAACATATCAATATCATATCCTCATACACGTATCCATCATCCATATAAACATACAAATCCATCACATCACTTCATCAGACATCATACAAAATAAAACAATGTATATCTATTTAAATCCATCTAATCACATCATAAATAAATCCAACATATAACAAAAATTAATTTATCCATCTAATCACATCATAAAAACACACATAATAAATGCATATCACCAAACACATAACACATCACATCATATCCAAAATCTCATAATAATATATCAAATGTCCACATGGAGTCCATGTCAAAACATATATAAAATATGTAGGCCCCATGGGAAAAAATATAATACTTGTGTGTGTGTGTGTGTGTGTGTGTGTGTGTGTGTGTGTGTGTGTGTGTGTGTGTGTGTGTGTGTGTTTGTGTGTGTGTATGTGTGTGTGTGTGTGTGTGTGTGTGTGTGTGTGTGTGTGTGTGTGTGTGTGTGTGTGTGTGTTTATATATATATATATATATATATATATATATATATATATATATATAAAATAAAGTCTCAGCTATGCTCTTAGTGGTCCTATTAGGCATTGATGGATTTAATGTGATGAGATAGATTTGAAAGAAGCTACATGCTCTCCTAGTGGCACTAATGCCTCATATAAAGTATTTTAATTTTGTGCCTCTTGCATCAACCTCATAAAGTTATGCATGACTACATCCATCCCACCCTCTGACATCATTGTGTCTACCTCCTCTTTGGCCTTCTCATCCACCCCTACATCTCTTATCAAAATCTTAATTTTCACCTACATCTAGGTAATTTATCTGTAATAACCTATAATATATGCATCCTAGCATGGATTTGGCTCTAAAGCATGACTATCTAAGCCTTTAGAGATGTGACTTGACCCTATAATCTAGTGACTAATACCTGAGCCTAAGCTAAATGCCCATCCCTTTGTGTTGTTTGAGCCTATAACTAAGCCTATAATTGATCTCTCTATTGATCCCAACTATCTCTATGAGTCATGTCTATATCTCTATTTAAAGGCATGATAGCAAATACCTCTCATCCTCCATCAAAGGCTACTGAGATGGTCCTGCACCATGACCACTCCCACTAGCCCCAACCTATGTATCAACCTAAGTAATGCTTCCCCTATCCTAGGTCCCACTCCTTACTACCTACCCTTCAATTTTTATCTAATACCCATCACCTCCATCTACATCTCACTAACCATCATGACCATCATGTGCTAGTGCCTACATCCTCCTCATCTATAACCTCACCTATGCTTGTAATATTATCCTCACTACACCCCTTTGCACCACATCCCTACATTAGAATAACCTCACTAGAACCCTATGAGACCACCATGCCATATAGGCTACTATCACCCTTAGATCTAGTATGAAAGTCTAAAATTACCAAGGGATTAGGGAAATTCTATCATAATTAATGCATGTCAGGGTTCTATCTATTGGCCTACCCCATTGTGACCTCTCTTTATCACTCCTAATAAAAATATGATCCTCCCTTGGCATGTCTTATGCAAGACCAAATTGCCTCTACTTATGATTAGGTCTATATTTTTTTATAATTTTATTGAAGCATCCTATCAGATAGTACTTAGTGAGCATATATTGAGTCACCATAGCCTCATCATCCTAGCTAAATTGAATTACCCTTTAGGGAATGAAATTAATATGCTCTGGACATAAGCTATCAAATGCCTATCGATAGAATTACATCTCCCCAATATGGCCTCTTTATACACTTAGTAAAATATACCACCCAAATACCATATGTTGACGTGGCTCCATCACTACTAGATTACCCATAGGCCACTCGATCGTAATATGATCCCATGTCTAAATCTATAATAACAAGGATGGACCTAGGCTTGTTGATCTCTTATACACCCCCAAATGAAACTCTCAATATAGATGAGCTAATATTACTATCCCCATGTAAAAACCCTAAATTCTTATACCATGTTAGCTACTACACTCCCTAGGCCCAAGTGAAACCATTGACTACTCTTGTCCAATAGGAGTATGTTAGTAACAAGAGACATGACTACCAAGGTCAACTGATCAATCATCCACTCTCAAAGTCATATATCAATATCCACACATCTATTTTTCATACCCATATTTAATCTTTCCACTAGTCTCTACAATGTCACATTGAGTGTGTGCAATATCTAGTATATCTTATCCCCTAACATTGACAATCATAAAATCTGATAGACACCCTCTAAATTCACCATCATCTCTCAAATAATAAAATGAAAAGTACTCATCTTTGAGTGCCATGACTCCACCAAGGCAGTGATCAGGGCATGATCAATCTTCACTATTAGAATTATCATAATATAATGTAGCCCTATCAACTCTATCACTCCATAAGTAGTATTAGTTAATACGTGAATCTCGTATAATACCTCAATTTATTGTAACCTAAAAGACATCCCACCTAATTCTTCCTACACCAATAACCACATACTTATCACTAATTCTATTCTATCACAAATCAAAACCCTCTTCTTATAACACCCTTTACCTATCCTACATCAAAACCCCCCAAAATTCATACTCAAAACCCATGACTAATTCTATTTATTTTGTCCATCTCCTACCTTAGGGTTTGACCTAATTTACTCTCAATCCATCCTAATCTCACTACCACTCTCAACCCTAACCTTAGTCTACCTTTACCTAATTCACATAATATAATTCTAATCCCTCACATCCCTAATACCAATCCTAGTCTTTACCTACCCATCAAATTATATTAATCACATCCCTTTAACCTAACCCATCCTAACTTACCCATTCCCATTCATACTATCTTTACTAACCCTAACCAACTCCATCTTCTTTCCCCATACCTTAACCTATATAACTAACCATATTTAAACCCCCTAATCCCAATTCACTTCCCCTCATTCCATAACTAACATCTTCCCCTATCCTTTCCTCCACCATCACTTATCCATTTTCTACCCACAATAATACTATAATTTGTGAGTATACCCCAACCCACAATTTTGACATAACCACTATTTGAGTTATATGGTTTTGCATAACTATGGTTCTAAACTTATAGTTATGCAAAACCATGGATCACAAACCCATGATATTGCAATATCACAACTTTATACTTGTGCTGTTGTAATACCACCAATCTTCATGCAATAATGTGAGTCACCATTGTAATATCATGTTTGAGGGCATTGTCCTCAGTCATGGTATTGCACCTATGATGTTGTTGATCTAACTAACATGGTAGAAATCCAAAATTTCTATAAAATTTGACAAAAAAAATAAGATATGGGCTCTTTATTCACTGATGGTCCAAAATCCTTAGGTCTCTAGAATTCCTAGAGTCTCTCACCATGATGGGAAGCTCAGGGGATCCAATCCATGTTTTTAGCTTAAGAGGAGTTTTCACCAAGGACAAAAGTTAAAATGAATATATTTTACTATTTTATCTTATTTAACCCCCCTCTATTACCCACCTTAACCCCTAATAATCCTTTTTTGATGACTCTGTCACATCCAAATCCTATCAAATTCCTCCAATACCCAAATTAGTTATTCACTAGCATTCTTAAGCCATTTAGAGCATGGATTTTCCATTTCCCCACTATCTACCTTAATCCCATGTTAGAACTACATCAACGTAAGGTCTCTTAAGACTATGTAATAATCACCTATTCATGATTTTATGCCTAGGGATTGCTCAAACACTATTCATCCCTCATCCCCATCCTATCCTCAAACTAATCACTCAATCATTGTACATCATTTTAAGCTATGTATCTCATCTAAATCATCTCTTTATCATTAATCAGCTCATTTGGTTTTCATTATCACTATTCAAGTCCTCCATGGCATGTGTCTTTGCTATAGGACTTATCACTGGCTTGCACCCATCTCCTCTTTTTACTTCCTAGACAAATATCTCCATCTAGGGAATTTAGTCAATATAACTCCTTTATAGACATTAAAATCTATTTAGAACCCATCTCTCAGAGATGATCCACTTTATCCCCTTAACTCTACACTTGGGGAATCTTATTTCCATTTTATCATCTTGATCTCATTCGACCCTTAAGACTTTTATTTGAGTACCATCCAAGTTGATTCTCCCTACATACTCCCTCAATGGGGCATCATAACTACCAACATCATCTAACATGACCTCCACACATGATTATGGTTCTTATTTGAAAAACCATTACTCCTTTCCTCCTGTCCACTCACAATTCCCTTTTAAATAGGATAAAAATATATGCACGTAAAGTCATTCACCCTAACAATTACACTAATTCCACTAATTTAACCTATAACTATATTTCCTACCTAATTAGCTAATATCTTATCCCCTATTTTCTACATCCCATAAACCTTATCCTAGATCAAAACTAATTAATCACCTTCATTAATTTAATAATTAAACCTATTTACCTACTAATCTACTCATTAAGATACTTTCCAATTTAAAAATATAATTTATTTACCTACCCATCTACCACCTTACTAAATAGTTGTTCCTACACCCCTAAACCCTAATAGATATTTCTAGAATTGGAGAATTCTATAAATCTCCTCCAATTTATCTCCTTTTCCTATATAATTATCTATTCTAGAGATTTCCAAAGAAATTAAAATTCCTTGGAAATATCCTAGCCATTGATTTTAATGGCTCAAAATTAAATTTTAACCCTTGATTATTCCATCCATTTATTATATAACCAAATCAATTCCTCCATGAGAACAAAACTTGAAAAAAAATTGAGAACTTAGAAACCAACTAAGAAACTTGTTACCTTGCTTCCATCTCTATTGCATATATAAAATCTATTATCCAATTAAGAAGTCCATTGGAAGTCATTATCAAGCATAGACAAACAATCTAACATCTAACTATTTTGCATTAAAAATACATTTGACAATCTTGGAGGGGATCTATTCTAACATTTTTTTTGTCTAGCTTGACATTGATGCAAAATTGAAATTCTTGAAAAATTAGCAACCATCTTGAAATACATCTTCTGAGCATAGACTTATTGACTAGGTAGCATAGAGCTTGATGATCCATGAAAACTTCAAATGGGGTTGGAAAAAGATAATGTTGGTATTTTTACAGTGAGAACACTATATTTAATGCTTCTCTTTTAGTTGTCATGTAATTATTTTTTATAGAAGACAAAATTTGGCTTGTAAAATGGATGGGGTGGTCTAATCCACCTTTTCCTGGTTGTGCAAGTACAATACCAAATATGATACCATAAATATCACTATGCACATGAAATTTATTACTCCAATATGGAAAGAAAATAATAGGCATAATGACCAATCTTTACTTTAGTTCTATGAAATCTACTTGACACTCACAAGTCTAGACAAACTTTGTACCTTTACACAACAAATATTCCAATAGAGATGAAATGAATACATATCCCTTGATAAAAAATTTATATTAGTTTGTATAGACAATAAATTATTTCACTTCCATGGAGCTTACTGGTGGAGGAATACTAAGAATAACAATAATTTTGTACTAGTCGACCAAAATCCTTTTACTACATACTACATGACCTAGTAGGACACTAAAAGGTTAAAAAATAAGCACTTTTTCAAATTTACATCAATGTGCAAAGCTATATAGAATTAAACATGATGCATAACTTGGAAAAGTGTTCTTTAAATAAAGAAAATACTACCCAATCATCTAGATATACTTCCAAGAAGTTGTGAATGAAATCCTTAAAGGTAGTCATCACTACTTTAGAAAAAGCTGTAGATGCATTCTTAAGGCTAAAAGGCATTACCTTATATACAAAGGATCTCCATTCTATGGGAAATGTTGTTTTAGATCTATCTGCTTTTGTGATTGGTATTTGATGATAGCCATTGAACCCATTCGTAAATGAGTAAACTTCATGACCTACGATAAATTCTAAAACTTCATCTGTGAAAGGAATAAAAAATGGTTCATTCACACATGCATCATTCAAAATTTAAGAATCACCACATAATATGATCTCCCCTATTTTATTATGTTTAACTACCATGGGACTCACCCAATCTACCTTCTTTATGGGATAGATTATACCTACTTCTTGCATTCTATCCATTTCAACCTTCACTTTCAACTTCATGTTGAGATTCAACTTATACAACCTTTTATTTATGGGTCATGTACATTCCTTAAGTTCAATATGCATTCACCTAGGGAAAGATCTACTCCTCTAACTTCTAAATTTTTTTTGGGAAACACATTCTTATAATCTTAAAGGAGTTGCATAGATTTTAAAACTTTGGATTCAATCCAAGAGTCATCTATATGTGCTAATTTAAGAATCTCCTCACTTTCGATGTTTTACAAATGCTTTTTAATAGGTTTTTGATAAATCTTGCACTTTTATTCAATAATATATTCTTGTAGCATTCTTTTCCCATCCTTTTCTAAAATATGTATGTTGTACATCTTTTCTTCTTCACTAGGTTCTACAATTAGATCCTTTAATGGTTCTACTATCCATTAAGGTTCAAAAAAATTAGTCAGATTAGTATCAACATTAGTAACTAAATCTTCAATTTCCTCTTATTCATTATATATTCAATGTCATGGCTACATAAGAGATTATTATTCAATCTTGATAGCTTTCTATCTTTGTAATTATGTATTTAGATCATAGTCTGCATTCTTCTATGTAGTAGACTCCATCATGGTGCTTAAATATTATGTATACCCATAACATAAGAAATGATTGATTTTCAGTAGTGCATTATGAACTAGAAGATTCTCATCTTCAACCACAAAAGTGTGTATGAAGTCTATATGCACCTACACCCAATGCTTTGTCTCCATCCTACATTCTTGATGTATATACTAGAATGATGGTAAAGAGGCAAGTGTATAATGAAAGATATGAACCCAATACTTAGGTGTCACATGTTCTACAATCTAAACCTCAACACATTTGTGAATATGTATTTTAGGCCACTCACCTTCCTAAAAGTAAGGCTAATTACTTTTGATGACCTATGATAGTTGAAATATACTAATAATAAGTTAAAATGCATCATCCCAATCAATTTCATCATCTTAACTCCCTTCAAAGCATAGTTCAAGATACTGACTTGTTGACTAATCATAAGAACATGAAATTATAGGCACATAATGAATTCATTGTTGTATTTAGTTGTATAGTGTGAAGGAAGATGTATTTTCATGGTGAATACCATTTTCATATGCTGGAGTTCATGATCAGCATGAGCCCAGTTGAGTAGATGCATATTTAATTCTCCACTTACAGACAAAGTTATTTTCTAAGGTAAATTACCTTCTCTAGTTAGCTCTATATAATCTTGCATATGATCATATTCTTGATAGATAAAATCAACTGCTAAATGAATAAGGGATTTAGTAGACATGGACACACAATCACCTATGACAAAATGAGGTGCCAACAACTAAGAAACTACTAGTTTGGGCTTTCATTGTTTAAATGTCTTAAATTATTGAATTAGTAAAGATTGTACTTGAGGTTTAGAATGCTCATACAAGAATTTTCACTCAACTGAGGACAAAGCTTTCAAGTTCTCCTCAGTGTTTACCTTAATATAAATGGTTTCTTATTAAACATAAGGAGAGTCTAGTTTATTTATAATGATGTAAGGTTTTTTCACCTTAGGTAAAGGAATGACTACAATTTTATTTCCCTAATGTATGTCTAACTGATTTTGCATAGTATTGATAGTCATCTAACCATCATATGCCCATTTCATACTAATCATCATAGGGTAATAAGCTATTGCTATCTTCATATATATGACTTTAAAGTCACCTCATAGGCTCAATTATATGACTTTAATCTTAATGTCTTCTAACTAGCTAATGGTTTCAACTCTTCCATAGTCTACTAAGCTCAGAGTCACTAAGATATAACTAAGAATTGGCCATCCAATTTCCTCCCATATAGACTTGGGGATTATGTTGACTTTGCTACTAAAATCAAAGACAACATTTGGAATTTCATATCCTACAACTTCAATGTTGATTCATGCATCTACATCCCATGGCTTCTTTTTTTTACATACCAAACAAGTTTTTCTATCTTCTATTTCCCTCACTTTGCATAGTCTAGTAAATTATGTATCAAGTTTGTGATGTTCTAATAAATGTATTCATTATGTAGTGTACTTAAAAACTTTAGTAATTTTTTTAGCATAGTAACAACTCCATCCTAGTGTATAATTCACAAAATATGACCATATATTTAGGCATATATTTCTATAACATCTCCTTTAGTAGTGTCTTGGTGTTGAATATTTTTCAACATCTGTGCAACTTCATAAATGATCCCCTTTTATACAACTAGGTTTGGGTATTTATCCTATTTCAATTTTCAAATTCATTGGTCTTGAGGCATTTAAAGAGGAGTAAATTCTCTCTGCATGCTGGTGTCTTATAACAGTGTTCATAAATGTATCCTCCTTAGGTTACGCATTTACTATGTTAACACTCTTGACAACTTTTTCCTTTCTTTACTTTTCCAAAACAATAAAATATTCTATCTCATGCTATTCATATACCCTATAATATGTGTAATGAGATTGTCTTTAGGTATTCAAAATGCAATTATGTTTCACATGGTTATAATATCCACATAAGTAACATTGCAAAGGGGGAAATTGGTAATTATTTACTCTTCTACCTTAGTAACCCCCTCTATATTTGCCCCTAGATCCTCCTCTATTTGGTTGATAACCTCTTCTATAACATCCCTATTTTTTTGTTATAATTCCAGTGTTGATACTATTGGGTATTATCTCTAATCCTAAATTATTATTGTGTAATTGGAGGATTCCAACTATTTTGATGTTACTAAATCATTGAAAGATTCCAAGGTGCTGATTAAGGATATTGTGTGATGGTGGTGTCCAACTTTGTAAATAAGGGGTCTATACGGCCAAAACTTGAGGTTTGTACTAAGGTAAACTAGGAATCCATTGTAGACATGATTGGTTAAAACAACATTTATCAACATCTGGGCCTAGAATCATTTGCTTTATCGAGGACACTTACTGTGTAGCAATGGAAAGTACATTTTTTGTGATATCTTCTTTGAAATCTTGCAAAGACCTACAATTATTTTCATCATGATTATGTGATTTAAAAAAATTGAAATACAAACTCTATGGGATTTTAACATACTATTGTAGTATATGGAATTGAATTATTACATTCCCTACTACTCTATAGATTTAATAGAACTCTATCTTAACCTTAGGACAATTGTTCTTGTGATGTCCTTCTTTCCCACACTCCATGCACCATAGATTTGCTTAGGTTTTTATGCTTCATGATATTTTTCCATCCTATTCGTAAAATATTGAAACATATTTTCAATCTTAGAACCCATTATAGGATCTTACCCACAATATTCAATTCACTGCACTAGAAGAACAATATATTTATCATTTGTCTTATTAGCATATTATGTCTACATTATAAGAAACCTAATCCTAGAATGTAGTCTTTCAACAAACCATGCAACTTTATATTTATCTTCTAAATCAAAATCCACCTTATTCATAACATCTGATAACCTATGATCATAATCATAAACTAATTCTCCTAACTTTTTCTTAATCTCCTTTAGGTCTTGAATAGTCTGACTTGTACATTTCTTTGTTTTAAATTCTAAGATGAGCCACTCCACCTATTATATATTTGTCTAGGTAATATCTCTATGGTATATAAGTTCAAAGGCTATTATATTTAGTGCCTCTATAATTCACACTTATTTATAGCCTGATTGGTAATACCCTTAGCTTGCCATCTCATCTCACATGTTAGTAAGTATTGTTCAAGGTCTGTAGACCCATCATATGTCACCAGGTTGATAAATGCTCCTAAATCACCCATATTATAAATTGGTGTCAAAGGGATCTAATGCATATATTTTATAGTGGGGGGTTGTGTCTTATGCAATCCTATTTTCATACTAAAATAACTTACCTATGCATTGAGGAAGTTTGTTTATGCACTCTAATTTTCTAATTTTCTTGTTTTTCTATACTTGGTTTCAATGAACCCTACGACCTTCAAAGCTTTATGAATTAAATTTGTTTCAATATAAGTACCCCATAAATTTAATTATTATAAAAATAGGACCTTCCCAACTACTATCTACCTATCCTTCTAGGTGAAAACATTATTAGAATATAACAAATTGGGTTGTGAGGATGTGTGTTCTTCTAGTGAATGATTCTTTCATGTGACTTCTACTCCTAAGTTTGGACCTGTAATTACTTTGTGACTTTGTCCTACTTCTTTACTTAGTACTTCATGTCCTTATTATGATAATAACCATTCTATAGATATGTACTAATTTTATCATCTAACTAATCTACCTCTACACTATTCTCATTTTCATCTTTTAACATCTCTTCTTCATCTTGCCCTTCATCACTTATTTCTTTCTATTGAAATTCATATTCTTATTTCATATAACATTTTTTCCCCTTAATTATTCATCTCCCTATTATCATTCATCATGTCTTCTTACTCATTATTCATCTATTTTATTTTTAATATTAACTCTACTCATAGCTACCTGGGTATTTTTTGTTTACTCCATTAATCATGTTATCACAGTTCACATTTTTAATCTAGACTCTTCTTTTGTATATTCTTCCCTTGTGTCTCCATTCTAGATTTAGGCAAGCCTTATCTTATCATATAATCCCCATTCACTATCATGTCACACACACCCCCATATTCTTGAAGTGACTACTCCATATTGGATGGAGTAGGCACCATGGCCTTGTCTACAACCAACATCTTCACTAAGATAAGTAGTCATTGCAAAAATTTCCCTTAAATTTCTCTGATGACAAATTAATTTATAGCTTTGAAATATATGTATCCTTACACTATAAAATTATTTATGTATCCATCTACTATAGTAGCAAATCAATGATCTATTTTTATTATCTAGTTAGTTTCTAATCTCTAGAACTGGCCTATCATTTCTTTAGTCTAGATTATAGTTTCTTCCATCTTTAGGTTAAAGAAATAATATTCTAACCATACTAACCAATTATCTATCAATCTAGGAAACTCACACCAATTTTGTTTGTAAATATCTCTATAAATATGCTCTCGAATGATCTCATGAATGGTAAGACCAATCATGTTTTATTATTCTTTTTCAAAATTACATATCCTTTGGTATAACCATATCTCAATATCTCTCTACCCTAGTAACTATTTAGTATAATTACTTCTAAAAGAAGTTTCATGCTCACTACACCATTTTTAATAGAGGTTCATGAAGCATCACAACATGATAAGGAAGAGGATAACTGGGATATACTTCATGTGCATAGAATAGTTTATTTTATAAATATGTGAAATTGGATGATAGAAATATAAGAAGCATTAATTATCCTACATTATTAAGGAATTAGGAACAACCAATAGTGCATAGACTAAAATAATACATTTATAATAGGTTAGATATAAACTAACTAAAAAATTACACATGATAATGCATGCAAGGAACTTAATAAGAAATCACATAGGTAACCATTATAGACATCTAAAACTGGCCACCGATGACCTTCAACCAGGATTTTGACCAATTTCTATGAAAATGTAGAATTTGGCCTAAAAACACTAAAACATATTAAATGATTTGAACATTATATATTAAGGTACCAATTTGGGCTATAGTGTCACTATATGGGGTAGTGAAATTTATGAAGCTACTAACTTTGATAAGATCATTTCTAGTCAAAATGACATTTTTGCACCTAGGTGCTCTACATTATTCTTTTATATCAAATTTATTGTATGAGAAATATAACTTTTTTATTTTTCATTAGAATCATCCTAAATGGGATTACTATTCCAATACATCTAAAATCAACTTCAAATTCTAATCCATTCAAATTTTGAGACAATAATATGACATTTTGACCAATTTGATTAATTTGTGCACAAATTGCCAAGGTTTGCATCAAAGTTGACTAATCATGTTTAAGGATAATTAAACCAAATAAGGATCTTAAGTCAATTTTCTATGGATATTTTTTAATTTTTTATTTTTTATAAATGAATATTTGATATCTACATCATCAAATGACATCATTTATGTGGGGTGGCATCCACAAGCCATAAATGCATAAAATATCAGGATTAAGCCACCCCATGCCTAATTAAGACCCTCCATGTCTCTTAAATACCCTTATATCCCAAATATTTATGGGGGATATTTATAAATTTAATTACATAATTGGATTTATTCATGACCACACATCTCAATCTTGAGATGGATGCTCATGGTTGATCCTAAACCGTTTTGGAAATCTATAAAAAGAAGAACCATGAACATGAATTTTAAGCTCTTTTATGCCAAAACTACAATACCCAAATGAATTAAAAATCATTACATCTTAGTTTTATAATTCCTAAATGTTGATAAAATCTAAGCAAGTCAAATCTAAATAAGGTGCCAAGGACAGATGGAGGTAGCCACACTTCATTGATGTAGACTTCATGAGCACAAACTAAGCAAGCCACTTCAAAAAGCTATTTGGAGAATCCAAGGAAGGTGAAAGAAGGTATTTTTTAAAGTTTTAGTTGTGTTTTCCATTCTAGTCTTAGTAACTAATCTCCCCCATTGAGATAGGATTAAGGTGTTAGTTTAGTGTGTTTTTGATTGATTTATTTTATTCACTAACACAATACTAATCTCCCCCTATTGCAATCATATGATACCAAATGGAATTCCTAGTAGGACCTAGCCTCAAAATTTTAGTCAAATTTAACCTAAAATAAACATACTAACCATTTTCATGTAGGATCTTAGAGTGTGGAGGCAAATAAGATAAAAATTTGAGCAAAAATCCTTTTTTCTAAGCCATAGTTTTATTCTCAAGACTATGCAACCCAACTCACCTACCAACCCAACTCACCTACCAACCCAACTCACCTATTAACCCAACTTTCATATGTATCCCACCTCACCTATCAACCCAAATTGACTATCAACTTGAGAGGTCATTTTTCAAAAGTCCTTGTCTCATCCTCTAAAGTGCTTCAAAGCAGGTAGTCCTAATCTTGTTTTTTCAGGTTAAAAGGATGGTTTAGAAGTTAATTTGGGTATTTTAACTAATCATACACATCAATTTAGAGTTTTAAAAATAACTTGGTATAAATCATGCACACTTCAAATTTGGTGCCTAAAATGAATCTTTAGCATGTTAAGTCTTGAAAACTTCAAGTTTTGGGTTTAAAATGAACGTAAGTGTTTATTATTTCATTTAGTATTTTTTTCTTGTAATCTTTACATGTTTTTACAACTTAAGACCAAGGGATCAAAAGAACATCACCAAAATTTTGTTTTAGTGCTTAAAATTGGACTCATTTTTCAAGTTTGTATTCAATAGATGATTAATTAATTGATTGGAAAAAGAAGATTCATGTGTGTATGCTCTTCCATCCATCCCCTTTAGGGAAATTTTGTAATTAAAAGCATTGTTCTTATTTCAAACATGCCTATTCTAAGGAATAGAAAGAATTTCATCTAAAATACTCCCTAAAACTTACAATAGTTTGGGTGATATTGAAATGACCCTAAAGTCTTTCTATTAGTCATTTATTTTATGCAAACTTGACTTGCGATGGGGACTTCATTACCTCCTACAAGTTATATAAGGAATCTTTGATGTGGAGTTTCATCTCTATACATTGGTTTCAACCACTCCCACTAGGATAAGAGTTTTGATAGGTTAAACCACCTTCTATTTTTGGGGTTACACATAGGATGTATCTACACTTTGGACGTTGCACTACACTAAGCAAGTGATGGATGTAGTGGTTGCAAACAAGGCAAAACCTTTTTGCAACAAGCCAAGTGCTACAGACACCCAATTAAAGTGTGCTTCTCTTGCATCATGGCATGAAATTAATTGTGAAATTGATCCATCTAGAATGTTTAAAAAATAATTAATTTTAGTCAACCCCACTTTACCACACCCTTGATAGGAATTTGGATGATTTAATTGTATTTTGTCATTTTATTTCTTGGTGTTTTGAGACTAAAACTAATATGTTTGTTTATAAACCACATTAAAACCAATTTTTTATATTCCACTCTTTTTTTAAATAGGCATTATGTTGTTTGTTTTACACCACACTTATGCCTTGAAATTTTTTCTAAACATGTTTGTGTGTGTGTTACTTGTTTGAGGGGGTACTGTTATGCTTCAAAAAACATGTCAAACCATTTTTTCCTATGAGTCTTTGAAACATAACATTAATCACATCATTTGAGAATGATTTCACCATTAGGCTACTCAATTTTTTTCAAGACTTGTTTAACATTGCACCAAAAATTGTTTGTTTCAAACCATGTCACATCAGCCATTTACACCTTGTTTATGCTCCATCATGTTGTCCAATCTTGTCTAGCTTGTTTGGTCAAATCCTAGTTTTCAATGTTAAGTTTTTAATTAACCTTGTCAAAGTTTGGATTCAAATATTAATTGATTTTTGTTTAGGCCTCAATTCATGAGACTGATACATAGATCTTTCTCTTTTGGGTTGCATAACTTCAGTTAATTGATTACCCAAATTTGAACACTATTGATTATTTATTTGTTCAATGCCTATCCTCATCATTGTTTGTGTCTTTGTTTGGGAGAACATAACCATTACCCAAGAGCCTTTTTCCATATGGCTTATACCAACTGATCATGTTTATGTTTGATTATGTGTGTCATGTCTATGTCAAAGTTGTTTTCAAACTTGTTAATTAAATTAAATTCACATCAATCCTTTATTTAAAGTCTATATTTTGACATAATTTGGCCAAAAGTCTTAGCACAACCTTTTTGAGCCTAGAATTTGACTCCATGTTTGGATAAAAGACCTAATAACTCTTTTCCCTTTCCTACTTTAGACCTTATTTAGAACACTTTGACCTAGAATTTGACATGCCAGTTTTTATTCAAATGCTTGACCTTTTATGTGTATGAAATTTGAAGTTAGAAATTTTAAATTATTCTATTTTATGCCAAGTCTTAGCACAAACCATTTTGGAGATACAGCTTAATGATCAAATCATTGTTTGGAGATACAACTCCACTTTTGACCAAGTTAGACCTAGTTTGAACATTTGTCCTTTGGACATAGTTTTTTTTAAGTTTGTAGAACTCTAATCCTTTTGTTTTAGAGATTTCATCATTTATGTGTATATGTCTAGATACACTTATCGTGGGGTCACAATCCAAATTATAATAGAATGACCACATAAAATCCCACTAGGAACCCCTATAGAGAAAGATTTTCTAAGGAGTTTTATTATTCTCCCTACAATACTCCATATGGGGAACATAGTCAAAATCCAAATCAAATTACCAATTAGGATGATATGGTTTATGAATAAAAATTTGAAGACCCAACTATAGATAATGTTATTTTGGATATGGATCCATACCCTCTTCACAATAATCAGTACATAAAACATATTCAAGAACCAATTTATGATCCAAATCAAGATTTGGATGATATGGTTTATGAGGAAAACTTAGATGCTTTGGATTGTGCAATAAATAAAGCTCCATAATGCCCCTTCATCATTCCAAGACCTTATCCTTTTGCTTATGCAAGAAACCAAGCTCCATACTACCCTATAATTACCATATCAAGACTTCATCCTTTGGCTTATGTAAGCAATCATGCTACCCAGTACCCTATCATTATCCAACCACATGATATTCCTCATATGATACTAATAAAATAAAAACCTCAACCTATCTAATCATTCTAAGATCAAGTTGTGTTCAAAAGTGGTATTTTCTAAGTCATAAACCAAGGCCAAAAAAACTAACTAGTCCAAGATATTTTTATTGTTGAAACAACACTTATGATAAGTTGACCTATGATGAATCACCTATTAATCATATACGAGCTATTGAGGAGTCTCACTCTAACAAGCCAGTATTTGTTGTGTCACTTATTAATGATTATAAATGCCTTTAGTAAAATCATTGCCTTGACCATATGCCTTTTTTCAAGAGCCTCCTATTGACAAGTTAGTCTCTAAAGAGTTATCACTTGACCTTTTTCCCATCCTAGAGGAGTCCTACTCTGAAAAACCAATTTTTTTGGAGCCCATTATGCTATCATAGACTATTACTTGTCTAATACCAAACATTCAACAAAATATCATTATAATAGAGTACCCATCAGACGAAGAATCAGAATGAGAGTCAAGTTTTATTCTTGAACTAGCATCAGATTTAGTATTAGAATCAAAATCAATATTAGTCTCAACATCAAATTTAGAGTTTATTGAGTCAAAATTAGATTCAAAAATAGAATACATTCATGATTATTATAATATTGGTTACAAATGCCTCACATATCAATTTGAATACATTTATGATCTTTCTATAGTTTTTTAGGATGAGTAATTTATCTTTGACACAAGTTATCCTAGTATATTCTATGAGGATTGTGCATGCTCTCCTCATTCTATTACCATTCCATAGGCCATTACCACCAACCAATATATCTATTTCATTGAAATTCCATCTCCCACAAGTGTCGATTGGGACTGATAGAATCACCCTTTATTGAACTACATCCATGGTGACATAGCAGCTAAAGAAAATCAAGGAGGCCAAGACCATATTCATGTAGCATAATAACACTCTCCTAGTGAAACCTTTTTTGAGGCACTAGGGGACAAGCAAATTTCAAACTTAGCATATTTTAGTGAAACATTTTTGGAAGTGATAGAAGATAATCAAAGTCAAAATTCAATGTTCCTTAGTGAAACCTTTTCAAAGACATTATGGAACAATCAAGATAAATTTATTGGTGAAAACCTCATCAAGGCACTGATAACTGAGCATAAAATTCCTTCACTTCTTGATGAAGATGAAATCAAATCTCAAATCAAAATAACTTCCAATCTATAGCCTAATCAAATGGTAGTTACTCTAAAGATCAAATAACATAAAAATATGGTGATCCTATTGAGAGAATATTTAAAGGTCTTGGGCCCTGATACATCCAAATTTATGTTGAATTTGGCATCAATAACATTACATGTGACTAAATGTCCTGATCTTCATTTTTTTCCAAACCATTACCCATTCTATTATCATTTACCATTCCATTTCACAATCAAACCTACCATCTATTATTTGTCCCTATTTACTATCCATGGCTTCACTTTCCTTTACAGAGGCTACAAAGATACCTTGTCTCAACATTTGAAGGAATCAAAATCAATGACCAATAAATATCACAACAACATTCTCAACATCTAAATTTGTAGGCAATGCTTGATAGAGTAGCTATTCTGATGAGGTGTGGGCTAGAAATTAACATGATTGATTATTTTCGTTTTATCATTTATTGATTAAGATGTACATATCTACTTTAGCAAGAATAACATAATCATATTAAATCTACCATACCTAGGACAAACACATCATAAACTAAAAACCATCACCCAAGCCAAAAACATGTACCATACCATGTCATTTACCATATCCATTTTCCATTGTCACATATTTTTCCATTCACTCCTTACCACTTAGGGGCAACCCTCTTGCCATTTTATCCAATCTATCAAAACCCATCATTATCTTAGAGCAAGACCATACCATCCTATCATACCATTCCTCTCTAAACCAAATCCTATTTTTAGTCATCCTACCCAATCCTATTTTGATCTTGGTTCTTTTGGTTCTTCTTGTACTTTTCATGAGGAGATTTTGATCAAGTTTTAATAATCAATAAAATTAATGTTTCAATGATAGTCTATAAAATTAGTGTGATAGTTGATCTGGTAAGATATCTTTCATTTTCCATCCTATATCAAAGTTGGTTTATGTGAGCTTGATTATAGCCACCTATGGGCAAATCAGTGTTTCACTGGTCTTGATACTAATTATGTGTTTATTAGATTGGGAGTTAGTCCTTATACATATTTTAGGGTAGTCTTCATGGTGTTTTATCATGATGCATACCATCACATGCTATATCAAAAATCAGCTTCAAAATTTTCTACAATCAAAGGATCCACAAAAGTTTCTTCTTGGCACCTTATCAAAATTCTCCCATCCCACCCTTGATCAAATTAACCCATTGACCATTATAGTTGTATCAATGCTAATAAGGATGAACATATCCTCATTTTTAGGTATAACTAAATCATTTCTATCGATCAATATTTATTCTTCTATCCATCTCTTTCATCACTTTGATCATCCTCGTATCATTGGTTGTTTGTGGTTTCTTTAGTCATTAAGACCATCACATGTGCATTTGCACCTGCTCATATTTTAATCTAAATTTTGGGTTATATCTTTGAGTTATGATTATTAATTAGCCCCAACTATATAAAAATCATATTTTTATATAATTTAGGTCCTTTAATGCTTATAACTACATATGGGCAAATTATTATTTTGACTTTTATTCTTGATTATAACTACCTTTGGGCAAATAAACATCTTGTTTCAATCAATGTATGCAAACATTTATCATTTGGATTAATCTCTCAACCATAGGTTAATTCTACCTTTCTTCTTGCTTATTTTTTATTGAGCATCCATCCACATGTGTTATGGCCACTCCCTCAAGTGGGCATCATCATTGGCTTTTCAAAAACCATTTGGAGATTTGTTCTTTAATCATCATATTATTTTTGGCATACAAGCCATTTATCAATATTTGAGAATACATTATTATTCCTATGGTTTTTAATGCCTTCCCAAATAGGGGCAAACTATAGACACCTAAAACTGGCAACCGATGACCTTCAACCAAGCTTTTGACCAATTTATACCAAAATACACAATTTGGCCTAAAAATACTAAAACATATTAAATATGTTGAAATTGATATATTAAAGTGATTATTTTGGCTAGAGTGCCACTAAATAGGGCAATGAAATTTATGAATTAGCTAACTTTGATTAGATCATTTCAAGTCAAAATGGCATTTTTGCACTTGGGTGCTCTGGATTACTCTTTTCTATCAAATTTCTTGTACGAGACATGTGACTTTGTTATTTTGAATTAGAAACATCCTAAATGGGAATATAGTTCTAACACATCTAACATTGGCTTCCATTTCTAATCTAATCAAATTTTGAGCCAATAATATGGCATTTTGACCAATTTGATTAATTTGTACACAAATTACCAAGGTTTGCATCAAAGTTGACTAATCATGTTTAAGGCTAATTAAACCAAATAAAAATATTAAGTTAATTTTCCATGGATATATTTGAATATTTAATTTTTTAAATGAATATTGAATATTTTCATCATCAAATGGCATCATTTCTATGGGGTGGCATCCACAAGTCATAAATGCATAAAATATCAGGATTAAGCCACCCCATTCCTCATCAAGACCCTCCATGCCTCTTAAATTCAATTATATCCCAAATATTTATGCAGGTTATTTATAAATTTAATTACATAATTATATTTATTCATGGCCACAAATCTCAATCTTAACATGGAAGCTCATAGTTGATGCTGAACCATTTTGGAAATCTATAAATAGAAGAGCCATGAACATGAATTTTAAGATATTTTATTCCAAAATTATAATGCCAAAATGCATTAAAAATCATTTCATCTTAGTTTTATAATTCCCAAATGTTGAGCCAAGCCAAGCCAAGTCAAATCCAAACAAGGTGCCAAGGAGAGATGGAGGTAGCCACACTTCATTGATGTAGACTTCATGAGCACAAACCAAGAAAGCCACTTTAAAAAACTATTTAGAGAACCAAAGGAAGGTGAAATAAGTTATTTATTTCATGTTTTATTTGTGTTTTCCATTCTAGTCTTCTTAAACAATCTCCCCCATTGAGATAGGCTTAAGGTGTTAGTTTAGTGTGTTTTTAATTGATTTATTTTATTCACTAACACAATACTAATCTCTCCCTATTGCAATCCTATGTTCATAACCATAACCAAATAATCTCTATTTATCTCTTCTAAAAAGTGGAACCCTTTTATTTTTATAAACAAAAGTATATATAGACATTTATAGTCTATGACTATTCATCTTTTTGTGCTTGGCACCAAAAGTGGAGTCTCTTCATATTTTAGCCTATTGCAAGTTGTGAAGATAAGATAAAAGAGACTATATAATCAAAAAAATGAGTGTATAATGCATAAAAATTAGACAAATATCCTTTGTAACTCTAAAATCCATTTTATTCTACCAACAAATTAATTATAAAATAGGTACAACATTCATCTTGTATGTCAATATTTAGAAAAAATAGGAAATTAAAAATATGGAAAAAGTCATACTAAATTTGGGTGAACAAAAAGAGGTTTTTTAATATGTCAACATAAGGTAGAATAAAATACTAAGTAAATTTATAATGGCACTTTTAGAAAGTTGAAAACCCTAGGGCACACTAAGATTTGATAGGAAGATTCAAAGGTCAAGTTCACCAAATGTTTAGCCCTAAATTTTGGAAGTGGTGGATAGGGTTAATAAATATATATTAAGTTATAAAATAAGGGTGATAAACTAATATATAGTATGTAAATTAAATAAAAACTTAGATAAACAATATTTTTAATTTATATAATTAATATTATTAAAAATAGTAAAGTACAACTATTTAAATATATTAAAATAAATAAAAAATAATGGTACTTAGATGGTTTATTATGTATAGGAAGATCTAGAATAGAAACATGTGTAAAATATGTAGGAGTAATAATCTTGAACAATCACCAGATTATATAAAATGTATTTGTATGGTCTTGGACACTAGTGTTAGAGTTTGATTGTGATGTAGGTGTCTAGTACAAACTAATGATTAGATCAAAATGTGACCAAATTAATGTTTATGATTTTTCTAATCACATTTATGCTTATGTATTCTTATCTAGGATATAGGTTGTCACTATTTGTTGATTAATCAAACCCTAGCTCTTTATCCATCTTCACAATTGGAATGAATTCATTGAAAATGGCTCATAGTGCTAAGATGCCCAAAGACCCCTCTATCAATGGGCATTATCTACATAGTCAATACTCCAAGGAGGACCTCAAACTTATGTAGTTATCCCCTATGTATGGGAAAGTGTGCACATAAGGTGCACTATAGTATATTATTATGCATACAATGATCTATCTTATAATTTGACAAATATCACTCATGGGTTTCTATTTGAATGTTTTAGACCTATAATATGATTATTCCTATGTTTGATATGAAAATAGGGATGAATAGATTATAAAAGATTTTTTGTGTAGTTGATTGATTTAATTTTATTGTGTTTTCTTGGTATTTTATAGATTATGAATGAGAAGGCCTAGACTTGTATTTATACTGCACCTTTTAAAAATATCTAATGATAAAGTTCAATAAGATGATTAGGTTGACCCATGGGTTTTGATCATTTTGTGATTTGGATGAATTTTAGATATTGGAAACTAGATAATGATCTTGGGCACTACCATAATTGATATTGTCCATTTGTGTCCAATAGTGTCTAAAAGGATAGAAAACATGTATGGATCTAAAAATTATAGTGAATGATGTTTATCTAGTTTTTATCTTTTTATGAAATATAAGAGACCTAGGTCATCATAGTTATATGGATTAGACTAAGAGATAATCATTTAGGAATAATAATATAGTGAATGTAAGCATTTTATAAAAATGTGAGTTTAGAAATAAAGGGTAGAGTCTTGACTGATATTTGTCAAATGTACAAGATTGAGATGTTATAAAGAATCAATTATGGTATCTAC
Organism: Torreya grandis; assembly: GCA_037957365.1. Lineage (NCBI taxonomy): Eukaryota > Viridiplantae > Streptophyta > Pinopsida > Cupressales > Taxaceae > Torreya > Torreya grandis. Next base: position 177,019 of record JARHVA010008819.1, on the reverse strand, counting down.
ATGTACATATATGTGCTAGTAAAAAATGTTATGTAACATAACATATAAAGTAAACTTAATATGAGCATGGATATAGACATTTTAAAGTGTTAATATATAACCTCAAACATGAAAATGTATAAATTATTATAAAGGATATGTAACTAGTATCAATCATGATTAAATAAACAACTCCCCCAACATATTATATGACATAGGTGGAGGATAGGTCCAACATCTATAAGTGCATATATCATGTGTTTGTGTATTCCTATATCACACTCAAATATGTGTGAAATATATGTGAATATATAAATTAAATTATATGTTATCTACTAATATAAATCAAACCACATCCATGGCAAGGAGCTAATAAACATGAGAATGTTGAATTAATTTTGTATTTTTGAATTATTTGAATGTTTTTTGTAACTTTAGAATATTTTATTTTTTATTTTTTTGGAATGTTTGAGTTCTTAATACATTTTTTGAATTTTTAAGTCTAACTAGAATGAAAGGAATGGATTCCTCCAATTTAGAAGACAAAGGACCATCTAGTGGTCCTCATGGCCCTTTTTTAATTTTTTTTAGTAATTTGGTTCTAGTGGTTATTTCTATAAGCTTATGTACATAATAAAATATGATTTATGTAGTACCTTAGTCTTGTACACTTGGAAAATAGATATCATGGTTATACCTTTCAGTTATAGACCTACCTAATTCCAAAGGGCTTGCGTTCACTATCTCATTGTGCCTAAATTTATTATCTGTTAGTCTGACCATGGTTATTATAATGACTAGGCCTTACATACTATGTAAAATATCTAAGATTTGTGATTATCCTTTTCTACCATTCATGGACTTGTACATGTTTTCTAGCTTTACAAATAATTACAACCACATAGATGCTTGTGTTGATGCAAGTGTCTAATTTTCTTATAAAGTGTCTAGTGCCCAACATTAATCCAATTTTCAAAGGAAACATATCCCAAATGTTGGCCCAAGTGCTTTATTGTGGGAAATTTTCAAAAGGGATTGGTATATATACAAGATCAACCCTTATTCAATCCTCACCAAGAAAATAATTGGAACTCACACGGAAAATATACTAAGAAGCACTAAATTAAGCATTCAAGTGATAAAAAATACCCTATTCATCCTTATTTATATATCAATCATAGGATAAATATTCCTACATGTCTAAATAATTTGAAGATTATTTCATGAGACATATTTTCCAAGTTACAAGCTAGGTCACTGATGTCTTATTATCACACATTATATCCTTCTGCACACATAATCCAACATGTAGGGGATAAATAAATAAGTCTAAAGCCCTATTTAAAGTATTGGCTACCTAGGTAGTGCCCATAAATAGAGGGCTCCTTGGGGTAGATCAACACCATGAAACCACTAACCCATTTTTCCAACATTCACTCCAATGGTGAAGAAGCAAGGTTTTGATCATTTGACAAAGAGTGACAACATATGTCTGTGATATAAAAAAACTAGAAGAAAGGTAATAAAAAACCTAAAAGACTTAAATTGGTCACATCCTAATATTATTAGTATTCTATACAAGACACATTTAACAAGGTTAGAATATGTATTGATGTGAATATCTATATTCAATGCAAGAGTCTAAGGTCACAAAAATAATATTCCTAGATTCTAATGACCATTCCAATTGTAGCTTGTTATAAATAAGACATGTATGAGCATAGTTAACTAGATAAGTATCATGGTTCTATATTTATTGAAATATCTATCAATAGCTATATTTTAATATTTTTATAAAATAGTTTTTGTAGGAATTTAGAATACTATTTTTCTAATTTTTATATTAATTGGCATATTCATTAGGTTAGCTCATCATATTCTTGTAAAATATAATCTAAAACTGCTTAACCCTAGATATCCCTATATCTAAATTTAGGGTTAAATATTTGGAAAACTTGACCTCTATGTTTATTTATGAAAATAATAGCTTTCCCTAGGATATTTAACCTCTTGAGGTTTTTTTATTTCTATTTTTTACAATTTTTTTCTATTATTTATATACAACCTAATTGTAGGCCCTAGATTAGTTATTTTCTATCAAACACTTAGATATTCCTCATTTTCCACTTAAGATGGCTTGAACCAATGAAGTATCAAATCATGTGCCTAATAAAAGTCAAAATAATGAAATTTAACCACATACTGAAGAGGTTATCACTGAAGATGATTTTGATTATGAAAAAAATGAATCTAATGTAAACAATAAACATAGTAAATAGATCAAGATCATGTATACATTCTTGCTATGTTTCAAGGCTAAATATGTTAAAACCATCAAGATCTTCATGAGATCCTAAAAACCATATTATAAATTAAAAGATAAAAATTCATAGAGGAATAACTAGGTGCAGCTATTGATCATGGTATTAGGGTTATGAGACATCCCCATATTCATGTAACTCTCCCCTTGAGCACATTATCACTTAGTACTTATAATGGGGGCATGAGTTATTTGATTACACCATTTTCCCCCAAAATAAATTTAATTATTTCTACATACCCCATGGAAAACATTACCACTTAAACCCAATTACTAGTTTAAATACATATATCAACTCAAACTATGGGTAAACCTAATTTGGTGACTTAACAAACTTCAAACCTTAGTGATCAAAATTCTCAAGATCTTGTCCAAACTATAAAAAAAAATTAGATGAGATTACAAATTTTGATAAAAATTATATGAAGTCACCTTATGCTATTGATTCACCAGAGGTGTTTCATAATGTTTTACAGTAAAAATATATTTACACCCCTTAAAAACTAGTTTTGTTTCACCTAAGTTCACATTTTATGATGGAAAGGGTGATTATAAACATCATTTTTGATTTGTATATGTAGCATGCTTTGATTATGCCTCCAATGATAATTTTTTGACTAAAATATTTCCAAGGAGCCTTAAGGAATATGATCTAAGGTGGTTCTATGATTTACCAATCCAATCCATAAAATAATTCAAAACTATTGTTGATCAATTTTTGACACACTTTTCTATCAATGAATGTCTTGAGATACAAGAAATTGTTGCCCAAAATGGAAAACCAAATGGTAGATAAAGAGCTTCAAGATATCTTCAAGCAAAGTTAGATTCTCCCATTACATGAGTCAATTATTTTCAAAAAATTCAAATATTTTGATGAATTATGTCATATAGTTAGATATCATGAAATGAAGAATTTTTAATTTAATAAGCCTAATTATGTAGTAAACACATCGAATACATCAAGTACCATGTTTAATATCAAACCAAGCTATAAGGTCAAACCTACAAAACCTAAAAAGGACACAAAAATAACTTTTAATGCAGTGTCACAACAACTTAATTAGATTGTCTTATCCAATGAACCAAGGAGATAATTTACATGATTTATATAGTGCCTAGCTTCCATACTTAAGAATTTTGTATATTATCATATAATATCTCTCCCTTCTCTCATAGAGGTTCATATGAGTAGACCTCTACCTCATGGATATGATACCAATGCTTATTATGACTATTACTAGGGCCTTGGGCATTCTACTAACTGATGTTATACCTTAAATCATAAGATACAAGACCTTATTGATTAATAAATAACTTATATTTGATGATCCTCCCAAATATTTAGGGTCACAAGCTAGTGACAATCAGAACCAAAATATGCTTAGTGATCCATTATAAGATCATTCTTAGAATAATATGGAATTGCATATGGCATATAATGAAAATTACCATCTACCACATTATAGGTACCTATTATATGGGATTATTGGTACTTATACATGGAATACACTTATTATAGTTTAAATACCCTATATTAATTTTGATGATAGTGAGATTGTGGATGATGACATAAATTAACATTCATTATTTATTTGAGCATACCTTAATAACCATCCTATTCATAGTGTTAGGATAGATAATGGTGCTATAAAAAAGATTCATAATGACATTAATTACATATTTGGAATATAAACATGATGATTCAAACCCATAGACCAAAGTGGCCAGAACATTCGATAGGACATCACAATAGGTTCTTGGTGAGATTAATTTGCCTTTATAGGTTGACATGTTATTGGGATGACCTTGGTTACATAAAATCCATGTAGTACCTATATACACACAATAGTTTTACACTATCAATTACTAATTCTTTCTCTCTTCCAGGAACCCATCAAGTCTTAATCTCTCTAAGTGCACACCTTAAAGGGTACACCAGGAAATGGTTAGTTATACCATTAGAACTTCTCAATATTATTGCTCCCTATACCACCATTTTAAACCAACATAAGTCCCTCTTACACATTTCCCTATGTTTTGACATGTTCTTTACACATTCTTCCAAGAGATTCACCACCTCAGATAACCCCTACCTAAACAAAACCCTCTTTTTTCCATATTTTGAACATAGTTGAATGGGCCAATTCTATTATGATAAATGAGCACAATATGAGATTAAGTCAACCCAAATGACTTATTCTAGGACCTAACTACTTTATTTCCTAAAAAACTAGGTTAACTAGGCTGACTATGTTAGCTAAAATTTTAGAATGGTTTAGGGTTAGATCCATCTATATAAACATATACTTCACCCCATTTTTAGAGAGAGATATAATAATTCATTTTTTATTCTTTACAATCTACTCTTATTACACCATTCTACTTGAGTAATTGCTCAGGGTTTACACTTGGAGAGAAGAATCTTATCTTATGTAAATGTCTTGGATGCATATGAGAATATATGCCTAGATTTGATTTATCTTTATGGTCCTTACAAATGACAAAAACCTCTTTCAAAACAACATTAGCTAAGGGAGATATTGAGACTCAATGGATTCATCTTCAAGGTAAGTATTCCTAACTCTTAATCTTCTATTTTGGTTGATATAAGTAGCATAAATAATGTATTTTAAATGTATTTATCTTTCCATGCTTAGGATTACCTCTACATTGACTTGAGTAGAGTTATTCTTTGCATTTTTATTTCTATTTTTATATCTCTCATTTGTGCCATAAGGTTTGCTGAGCACTAGATTATAATTACTTTACCTTGTTATTACTTTGTTAAAAAACATAGGACCTAACTAGGGTTATTATGTGGTATTACTCAACTAGAGGCTTTGGAACCCTCTCTAGTGATATTGTGTGGTAAGATAACCCTTATTTAGGTTTAGTAGATCCACATTAGTAATGACCCCAATTATCTAAATGCACCAATAAGAAGAAGAGTTAGTTTTATTTATCTTCTATGAGCTATGATTGATTTGTAGATTAGGTTCACTTTCCCTTATATACATTTTAGTGAACCTGACATGAACTAACACTTTTAGGTATTATTTCATGCTTTACTTTATTATCATTTATTATTTATTTTATTTTTAACATCACTAGATCAAATCTATAGACTTAGTCTAACATTCTATCCATAGGTTTACCATAGAGTTGATTCGATTGACTCTGTTTGGTATCATGTATGTCATCTTGAACTACAGTAACTAGATTGATCTACTTGACTTAGTTTTTTTATTTTCATACATGTTTTTATATTTAGTCGACTATGTTGGTAGGTTAAAAATCCTCATCTAGATGGCACATTATAAAAATAGTAAATTCAGCATCATTAAAATCATCATATTTATTCTTAGTCATTTATTTTCCTTCATTTTAATCTTTTTTTCATAATTTTTAGTCTATAAAATTATAATCCTCTAGTAAACTAAGCAAATTAGATAGAGTTAGTTATATATTTTGTTCTTTCCTTGGAAACTCAGCTAACTTATTTGATTATGTTACTTTGGCCCTTCCTTCAATTTATATAATCAACCCATTTGATCCTATTATATATTATTTTCATACTCGATCAACTAATTCAACCTTGTACTCTTAAAATAAAGGAATCAACTCACATTTATAGTAATTAATTTACTTTTCATTTTATTTCCTACTTGATTAGAGTAACACACATAGACTAAATAGGAAGGCTTAATTTATCAATTTAGTCACACTAATTTTTTTTAGTCACACACTTCCTAACCAAAACATATAAAAAAACATTAAACACTTCTACATAAGGTCTACCTACTTGTATTTCATCACCAAGGTGGAAACTAACACGATTTTTTGAGCAATTATAAATATGTGATTGATGGTATATATTAGCAAAGCACCGAACACCGTTATCACTATGATATTATGAAGTGAATGGGTAGGCCCCAATACCAATTCAATATAATTGCCAATACAAATCTCTTTTAGCCTTAATAACCTGAAACCATCTTTAGCTTACATTTCTAGTTCCTTTTTAAAGCCAATGCCCTATCACATTTATTTCTAAAATTATAATTTAAAACATTTAATAAACACCGCATAGATTATTATTTATATTTTTATTGATTTTTCTTTGTCAATTATATGTTGTATTTCAAATCTTGTATTGGACATCATTGGTACAAGGTTTGTGCTTTGTGCAACAACAAGATTGATTGACTTGACCTAGTTGCCTATGTTTTTATTTCAATTTTTTTTTCTAAATAACACTAGATTGTCTAGATTCATAACTATCAAAACCTATATTTACCCTCAAAACACAATTGACCCACTCGGTTATGTCTCCTACAATATTCTTTCACATAACACAGTCATTATATTTGACCTAATCTCTCATAGACTGATCTTTTTACCCTCTTATATAACATAGTCATTTTATTTGACCTAGTCTCTAATAAGTTATTCCTCATTACTTCCCCAAAAAAAAACATTTGACCCACTCGAATATGTCTTTTCATGGATTTCTTATTGGTTTCCTTTATAAGCTCAATCAACTTGGTCGACTATGTACCACCGTGTTGATTCAGTTCTTTATTTTGAAATCTTGCTTAGCCAATCTAATTCTATATTAGGATGACTTTGATCCTATTTTAAACCTTTTCTATTTAGTATCATATACTCATTTAAAACATAATTCATCCCTTATTATAATATTTTTGGATAACCATAATCTATGACCACTATATTCATCCTATTATCTCATATTCATATCATATAATCCATCTCCTACATCCATGCCTTTGTCATACAACATCCTCATATTGTAACATCCCCTTTCATAATAGTTTGTATATTTTGACCAATTTTTGACTATCACACTATCCCATATCCATTTCATACTGCATTTACTCTATCATCCTACATTCATCATATAGTATCCAATCCATCTATATCCATTCCATAACACTTACTTATAGTATCCATTCCCTTTTCATATCTTTTCTTGTCCATTTTTTTATATTGATATCCTTTACTATCCATCTCATTTATACCTTTTATTTACTTCTTCACATCTTTTTTTCTTTCATATATTATATCTCCTATCCATTTTGTATATCCATCCATTTCATAACTTAGTTGTTATCTACCCACATCATATTGAACATAGTGTTTATCCTCAGCATGCCTTCATATCATAATCACCTCTCACATCTTTATAGACTAGTTTGAATATATCCTCTCGCCTCACATCCATTTATATATTCACCCCTATCCATTATATCCACCCTTCTTGTAATTGTCTTACCTTATCCTCTCATAATTACCCTATCCACATAGCCCATATTCAACATCTACTATCCACTTATTCACCCCTCTTACCTTATAACATATCCATATAGTAATACCTCTTTTTCACCAATTAGTCTATATATACCATTTTATTGCCTACTCACTCAAAATATTTTTGTATATCATGCATGTATCATACTACCTTAAACAATTATAGTGCCTAACTTTTTATCTACTACCTATTTTACCCATATTCATCCCATAACACTTCCATATAGTATACTCCTTCTTCACATATTCAAAAACTAGATCGTATACATATAACATTTATCATCTTATCCATTTGTATACTTTGGATATAATATCATTTTATATCCACCTCACACTATATTTGACTATTATTTAATCTTATATCTATTTTCCATCCCATTTATCATCAATATCCACCCTACAACATAAAGACCTCTTTTACATCTTCCCTAGTATCCTAACATCCATTTGTGTATCCATCCTTTTCATCAATATTATACCACACCACTTTATATATAAATCACTTATAATAATTACTCATCCATCATTTTTTATTCATATAAATCACACCCATTTCACCTCCATATTTATTTGGTGACTATTTCATCCACATCCATTTCTCTCATTCATATATAATTTATCTTGAGTAATTGTTTTTGTCCAATATTTCATTCATCACATATCACACCCCATACATATCAAACATCTCTTATCTTCCACCCATCCCATTATTTTTAAATACTATATTTCATCCTAAAATCAAGATTTTAGTGGTCACCCATCTTCCTTGAATCATCATCCGTCATATCTTCTTGACTTTAGATTATCACTATGCATAGTCTTGTAAGATATTAATCTAGCACCCATCATTATCTTCATCTCTATTAGGTACCTTTGTCCTCTAAGACCCATCAACTTATCCATTTTATATAAGATAAAGATATTTTATCCCACCACTCTTCCTTCAACTTTGCTAGATTGGTTTCTTAAAAGACTTTATCTCTTGGTAATTCTTGGTCATTCTATTTTCTTACATCATCACCTTTTAACCATAGGTAATTCAACTTCTAGATGAAAGTAGTATTTGAAGACTTCCATATCATTTATCACAATTCATCTCATCACCCTTTCATAATGTTTATTTACACCCAAGCCCAACTCTAGATTGGATAAGGATCTAACTAAGATAATAATCCCTTATGGCCTAAGATTGACCCAACTCAAAAATATGACAAAAATCATAGTGACATGTACATGCCTAGGGGAGAAAATGAAAGATATAACCCATTCCACAATGATAAAGTAAGAAACCTCATTGAAAAATATTTATATGAAAATTGTAACCAGGTCCTACCCTATGTTATAAACATATGGGGTACATTACCCTCCACCTTTGATCATACTTTCTTACAAAACCTAGTCCACCCTCCATCATGCCTAAACACCCCACATCAACATGTTACTCACATACCCCAAGAATAAGAAAGCATGGACCATGGATTTGTTAAAAAAGAAGAACAATCACAACCCCTTTTTAATAACCACATTGATGCTAATAGGAGATAGGCTATCATTAAGGATCACCTCGACCAATAAACATAATAAATTAACATACTACTACATAATCAATGCCTACCATCTCATAGACAAAATAATACCAATAATACTAATACTTTTAATAATTCCAATAACATTAGTGATAAAAATAATGCCAACAATACACATAGTACTCATATCCCTCAAGGTAGTCAAAATTGAACTACCAAATCTCTTAGGGACCCTACCTTTTCCTAAGAATGGAAAATGATGAAAGAAACCCTTCAGTAGATAGATCCACGATCTCAAGATCATAAATAAAAATATGAAGACTTTTTCTCATCAACATTGGACGTGAGTATTTTATAGATCCACTTTCCTCCACACTTTAAAGTACCTAAATTTGAGAAATATCAAGGAAAGGGGGACCCTAGAGATCATGTCCAGGAGTCTTATTTAGCTTGCCATGAGGTAGCCTATGAGGATGCTTATCTATTGATATTATTTCCCAAGAGCCTTATAGGACCCACTTTGGAATGGTTCATGCACTTACTTAAAGGGTCAATATCAAGTTTAGGATAATTAACTGAGTAATTTATTAGACACTTCTCATTTAATATAGAGCATGATATGTCCATTATTAATGTTTACAATAATAAACAATGAAGTGGGGAAAGCCTAGTATATTTCCTATAAGTATGGTAGAGCCTTGAATTCTAATTAAGATTTACTATACCTAAAAAAGCATTAGCCAAAAAAATTGTGGATAACCTTAGTATAGAGTTGAACTACTAATTAAAATTGTAGTGTGTCAATACCTTTGACAAGATCATAGAAAAAGGAATGTAGATAGAAAATGCCCTTATTAAAAAAGGGACCATCAAACTATATTCTTAGAATGAGCACACTTCAAACCAAGATAATCATTTTTTAGGAAAATCCAAGGTCTTCAATAAGAATAAGAATGTTGTGGGTTATGGGGTAATAGATTCCAAGAAACAATATCTGAAAATAGTCCAAAAGAAAGGCCCCACCAAATTCCCTAAGGTATCTTCCATAAAATTTCCTTGAGGCAAGCCTAAGCCTCATATAGGCAAAAGACTACTTATAAGTTTATAAGTCCTAATAGAAATAGTCTTGGACCAATTGATTACCACCAATATGATTACTCTACCTAATATTAGACCTATGGATGAACATCAACCAAAACCATATTAGTGTCATGATGATGAATTTTACAAATACCACATGGTAAAAGGATATGACACTGAGTGATGTATGTAATTTAAACATTATATCCAAGATTTAATTGAAAGGGGTGATATATAAATTGAAGGAGAAGATTCCCCAAATCAATCAACAAATGGGCAACTTGGCATTTACAAGGATCCACTCCCAAAGCATGATCAGAGGAATCAGATACCCTAAAGAAACCAAGGTTAGACATCTTCATCTAACCACATTGATTACCATAATGTCCCCTACAATTAAATTAAAACCATCAAAATTCATAAAATCTAATCATCCACTCCCCCTTTATCCCCCATCCTAAAAATTAATAGGGCTACTATTGATTGGATAGTAACCACCTGATGTAATAAGATAATAATTCTCATGGCACCTCCTCAAGAAACTTGTACCTCAATTGCTACCCAAAAAGGGATTTTTTTTAAAGAAAGCTTCAAGCTCTTCAGATAAATCCTATGATATTATTTAGTAACTATAAAAGACTCCAGCCCAAATTTCCTTGATGTAACTTCTGAAAACATCTTCCTTACACTAAGAAATATTAAATCAAGTGTTGAATGATTTAAAAGTACCTAGTGAGCTAGATGCTAATCAATTTTATGCATTAGTATCACATCAAGCCCCATCATTGCAAACTGCTTTTAGTTCCTAGGATATGCCTCTTATTAACCTGCATCATAATTACCCCTTATACATTGAATTCACCATCTCCCACCATTGAGTTTCCCATGTTCTCATAGATAGAGGATCCACACTCAACTTGTGTAATCTAGACTTTTTGAAGAAATTGGGAAATTCCTAAACATCATTAAGTCTCACTTTAATAATTATTAAATCATATAATGAAAATGAGAGGCCATCAGTTGGGACCATTTATCTTCTTATTGTTAGGGAACCTATAGTACATCAGACTCTAGTTCATGTTGTGGATGTGGATTTACCATATAACATGTTGCTCAGAAGACCATGGATTTATAAAATGAAATCCATGCACTCTCCATCAGTGCCTAAAATTCCCTTATTTAGGAATGGAGGTCACCATTCCTAGATTCATATACCATCTCCATAGTTATCATATGGATCAATCATTATCCCCATCACCCTACCTTGGCATTAAAAACACTATCTTGAGTCCAAAATTTGATAAATATATCTCTTTTGATCAATTATAATCCACATCTCAATCAATTACTAATGTTACCTGACTAAATATAACATCCACAAGATGTGGAGAATATGAGTACAAAACACTCTACATCAGAAATTCACCCCTATCTCCATGTAGCTATGGGTCCCCAGCTATGAGGAAGGATAATCCTATTAAGTATTAGTTTGGCCAACAAATTTTTTGAGTTCTATATTTTTGTCTAATAAATACATTGAAGATGGAGATGATTCTTGTCTTATTCTAGATGATGAGGCCCTCATCTTTCCTAAACAACACTATCTTAGAGTCCATAAAATGATGGACAACATGTAGTACATAAAAAAGGGATTGGGAAAACAAGATCAAGGCCAACTTGAACCTATCATGGTTCAAGAACATCCACAACATTTTGGATTAGGGTACAAACTATATGATGATCACTTGACCAATATCATTATGGATTCTCTTTTAACCACTAGGTTGTCTCTCCCCGATAAGGACATTGAAATAGGTTCTATTTGTAGCCACTTCAAGGAGCTCATTTCCACCAATATTTTACCCAATACCACTGTATCCACCTTTAACATTTCCTTCTATTATCCATCCCTTATAGATTGGGAATCAAAATAGGATCCCTCCTTTAACATGTTTTAAAATGATGAGGCAATTTTGGAATACATAGCAGCTAGAGATTTCATGCCATACATTAATCATAAAAGGGGTTTTTATATCAATATTTATAAATTCACATATTTTTGGAAATAAAAAAAATTCCCATGATAAAAGTGATGAACACTCTGACAAAGAATATCCTTCCAAAGAGTTGATGAACTCCCATATATCTCCTTCACATCAAAAGAATATTTTGATATTGATACTAAACTTCTAGGATGCTTTGCTTCTAACATTACAAAAATATCATTACCCATTAATTTTTAATATTAATCACCCTCACTTATCAAGGACATAATATAAGTAATATTGAGACTAATAAACATCCTAAAATAGTGAAACTAGGGGCATTTCTCACCATAGAAGAATGAAAAATCATTATTGAGCTACTAAAATAATTTATTAATATATTCACATGGATCTAAGATGACATGCTAGGGTTATACCCCTCATTGGTAGTACACCACCTAGTTGTGCATCCAAATACAAAACCCATCAAATAAAAACTATGAAATATGCATCATAAGGTAGCATTATTAGTCAAAGAGGAATTAAAAAAATTCTTGGAAGTTAGTTTTATCCACACAATAGAGTACTCATTTTAGATTTATAATATTTTTAATGTGTCTAAAACACAGGGTGGAATCAAAATTTGTACAAACTTCTAGGAGATCAATAAGGCATGTCCAAAAGATGAATTCTTACTCCCAAACATTGACATGATTGTAGAATCAATAACAGGATATGAAATGTTTTCTCTCATGGATGGATTCTTAGGTTATAATCAAATCAAAATTACACCAGAGGATTAACATAAAACAAATTTTATTACACCATGGGGAATATTTTGTCACCAAGTCATGCCATTCAGTCTTAAAAATGTAGGGGCAACCTATCGACAAGTTATGACCATCATTTTTCATGATATGATGTATGACACTATCAAGGACTATGTAGATGATATTTTGGGGAAGTCCCATTTGGATTCAATTCACCATGTGGTTCTAAGAAGGATTTTTGAAAGATTTCAAGAGTATAAATATAGGTTTAATCCCAGTAAATGGTATTTGGAGTCACCTCAAGAAAATTATTGGGATTCATAGTTTCAAGAAAGGGCATTGAGGTAGATCTATTAAAGGTCAAAATAATCACATAAATTCTCCCACCTCATAATCTTAAGTAACTCTGAAGTCTTTAGGGTATGATACAAGCCATACAATGTCTTATCTCTCAGCTTGCAAATAAGTGCCACCCCTTTACTCATTTACTAAAGAAGGGGACTACTTTTCATTAGAATTCAAAATGTCAACAAGCCTTTGAAAGTCTAAAACAATATTTGGCTAATCTACCTATACTATCTCCACTAGTCCCAAGAAGACCTTTTCTCCTATATATTTCAACCACCCCATGTATAATTGGTGCCCTTATCATGCAACATAATTATCTAGGTAAGGAACATGCCATATACTATCTCAGTCGCACATTGATATCCTATTATATGAATTATACTCCCATTAAAAATACATGTTTAGTCATATTTTTTACATCACATAAGCTTTAACATTACATTCTTAATAATCAAGTACAAATCATTGCAAAAGTTAATCCCTTAAAATATTTATTGTCCAAATCAGCTCTTATAGGTCGAGTGGCAAAACAGATAATGTTGCTCAATGAATTTGACATTGAGTATGTTAATCAAAAATATATAAAAGGAAAGATTATAGAGGATTAACTAATGGAAGAACCATTAGAAGTAATTGAGCCAATTGTAACCAATTTTTTGGATGAATCCATAATAAATACTTCATAATATGATATATGGAAACTATACTTTGATGGCTCATTCACCACGCATGGGTCCAGGGTAAGCATCCTCCTAGTCACCCCACAAGGTGACCTTATTTTGAAATCATTCCACATTTCCTTCCCATGCACCAATAACATATCAAAATATGAATCTTTAATAGCTGGACTACACCTAGCTATTCAATAGGACATCTAACAACTACAAGTATTTGGTGACTCATAATTGATTATCAAATAGGTCAATGATGAATTTCAAATGAAGGATGAAAAATTACTTCCTTATAAATAACTAGTAGATCAATTAATGACAAATTTTCAATCTATAACATTTGAACAAGTTACACCAAGAATAAATAAAGTAGTTGATTCTATGGCAACTATTGGTTCACTCATTAACCCCCCTAAAGATGTTTTAGAAGGTAATTTTTTGATTGAGCATCTGATTATTATAGCCTATCAATCAATGAATCTACTTCAAATTTGTAAAATTAATGATCCTAGTCTCCCATGGTAACACAAAATTTACATGTACCTCTATGACAATATGCTACCCCTAACCTCAACCACCACCAATGTAAAGCCTTTGTCCACCACACATCTCATTATACATTACTTGGTAGTACACTTTATCACTGAGACTAAAATGGAAGCCTATTGAGGTGTTTGACATTAGAAGAGGCATCTTAGGCAATCAAATAAGTTCATGATGGATATGTGGAGGGCACATCAGTGGAATGGCCCTAGCCAAAAAATTCCTCTAAACTGGCTATTACTAGCCAATGATGGAACAATATTCTTGCCAATATAGGCAAAAATGTGTGGCCTATAAAAAATATGAGAAAATCATTCATGATCCAACACAAGATTTCTAACCTAATATGATCTCATGGTTATTTTCCATATGGGGCCTTTATTTGATTTGAAAAATCAATCCCACTTCATTAGATGGTCATAAATTCATTATCATGGCTACAAAGTATTTTATCAAATGGGTAGAAGTAATGCCACTTATTTATACAATAGGCCTCCATATCTCTAAGTTTATTCTCAATTAGATCATTTGTTTTTTGTTATACCTACTAATATTATTTCAGATAATGGCAAATCATTTAAGAATCAAGAAGTTGAGGCCCTATGTCAAAAATATCACATCACATAGCATTTGTCATCCTTATATTATCCCCAGGGCAATGAGCAAGTAGAATCAACAAATAAGACCCTTATCAAGATTTTGAAGAAGATTAATAAATAAGCAAGAAGAAATTGTCACACTTAACTATATCTAGCATTATGTTCTTATTTTACAAGTGTCCACATACCTACTAGGGTAACTCTATATGCCTTAGTTTATGGGACTGAAGTAATTTTTCCATTAGAAGTAAAAATCCCCTCTCTTTGATTCTCACTGAGAGGCATTATTACTGATCATAATGTCAGGCAAGAATGTTTTCAAGAGATATAACTCCTTGATGAAAAGCATTAGAAGACCTTAAATCACCTCTAAGTATATCAAAATAAACTCAAGGGCCAATAACATAAGAAGATTTAGGTTAGGGAGTTCAAAATTGGTTACTTAGTCCTAAAGGAGAATAAAAAAATACCAATGTAGAATGAGATAATAAGGGAAATTTTGAATCTAATTAATTGGGTCCCTATGTCATTGTTTCCAAGTTTGGATTAGAAACATATAAACTGGCCATGCTAGATGTAATAGAGCTAGATGATCCCATGAATATCATGCACTTGAATCAGGTTTCATCATCCTCCATCTATGGGATACCCCATATCTAGCCCATCCACCTATTACATCTCTCTAAAAAAATAAAATATAAACCATCCAAATAAAACCAATTCACTGGTACCTTGGGCAAGTACCATAATGAAAGTTGGTTCCTGGCATCATGGTAAAATAACCTTGACCCTGGTCACAATAGTGGGAAATTATCATCAGGTATTGAATAGTAATGTGGCATAACTACTTCAAAAAAAGGGAAAGACATGGTTGGTTAAGGATATTTTTTGGAGGGATATCTAAAGTCATTTATCCATACTTGTACACATAACCCCAAGTCCCATCTGCATCTGTATCATTCCTATCATACCTTCACCAATCTTCTTTGGTAGGTGTGTCTCATTTTTATCCTCAACTCAACATCCCATTACTTTTCATTCTTATCACTAAGCCTTGGGTCCAAACCTTCCCACTAGTAATCATCATTATGGATGGTCAAAATAGAATAAATTTCTCTTTCCTAGGGATGTAATCAAGCACTATGTTACCAATTCATAAAGGGTCATCATGACCCCAATGTTGTAACCTAGTTGGAGTTTCATCATGAGAAAAATTTTAAACATTAGATATCCTATATAAGGCCTCCACATCATCACTATATCCATTGTATATCACCATTATTAATCATTTCATCACTTATGAAAAAAAACTCCATCAAATGTTCCCATTATCGCTCTATGTTTTCTTTGCTTGTCTTGTATGATTATGTGTATTGAATACTTATGTATATATTAGTATGTTTTGTTAGTTTTCATAGGAAAAATGATGGAATGAGTGAATTTTGAATCTCTATTTGGAAAAGGTCATTTCTTGAATAGAGTTCCCTATGCATTTGCACTAATGTGTATTGGAATTTTCATGTCCCTGACATATAACACATGATGTAATATTAAATACAGGATTGCATATATTCACATCTTAAAAAAATTCAAAACAATCCCCATCCTAACCAATCCCATCATATTTTCTTTCACCCAAAGTCTGAACCTAATCCCATCCCATTACCACCCTACCTCCATGGTGCAAGTATATCTACCATAAACACTAAGGATAGAATGAACAAACTAGGGGATTATTTTTTGTATGCCATATCTATCCCATGAATGCTAGCTTATCGCATCACCATTATAAATATGTAACCATATATCAATTATCACATATAATAGCATCCACATAATCAAAGCAATATCCCATATGCAACATCATCCATGATAATCAAAACATATATACAACATGTCTATCTTTCATCACATCACCAATAAAATGATAAGATCTATCCATAATATACATCAATAGATACATCATGACATTGATGTAAATAAAATATATAAAATCTAAATATAATCATTACATGATGTCATCATAAATAGTAAATTCATCTCATATCCATAAACACAACAACAAATAAACAACATCCATACATCTATCAGCATAAATCCTCATCATATATATATCAAATGTCCTAAATACAATATCCACATGGAACCCATGTCAAAATATACTATGCAAATACATGGATCCCATGAGAAAAGAATAATCTAGTGATAGAAAATCCCATATACATGTATATATACATAGATCATGGTTATGGCCCTGGTGACCTCAATTGTCATCCACCTTCTTTGGAAGGCTATTTAATAGATTGTTGGCTAGTACAAAAGGATCTGACATGTTAACCCTCTAAAACTATGGCCTTGTATAGTGTCTAATAATACTAGGTCTCACATATAATTAACACAACATAATCCATCACCCCCATCATACCCTACCCTCATAAAACCTCACTAGCCTCATCTTAGGCTCTCTTTACCATTTCTAATTAACTAGTCAATGTATAAATATGAGCCTATTATTGTACCAGCTACCCTTGTAAACATATAACCTACCCATGTAAGCCTTTAACTTAACCTTTTAAGGTGTCAATCTATCTTTGAGCCTGGGTGAGCTATGTCTCCTATTGAATCACTTATGGCTATAAGGTAGTAACCTATAACTATATATGAGTCAATTTTACATCTCTCTATGTAATATATGCTTGTAATTTAGTAATCTACCCCTGTGCCTGAGCCAACTGACTATCACCTTGTGTAACCTTACTCCAAATATGGGCCTATAGCTGGTCTTACTCATGTGTAATACCTGTACTCTCTAATAAACATGCCTAAATCTCACCCTATAGTTGGATAATTAGAGACTCATCCTCCTTATTCCTTAATGGCTAAGACAAACTGACACCACCACTATTTCCACCTACCTATGTTTGTGGCTAGGTTGATCCTTACACCTATAGTTTTCCTTATGTTTAGACCTAAAACCCCACCTACACTACTATAGCTACACCACATCCACCATCTAAATATATAAAATTTAGGCCATCACCCCCTTCCTCTTATCTAACCTATGTAGGAACTTTTCTCCTCTGCCTCATCTTCCTCTATATTCTATTCCATGCTTGAAGCACTCTCCTCACTGCACCTTTCCAAACCACCACCTATGGCTATGTCAATCTAATCAGTATCTGATGCTACCACCATGTTACATACATTTTTGTAACACCATGACTAGGATAGGTGTGTAAAAATCCCACTAAATGGGCACAACACTCGCATACTCTATGCAAACATCTAGCCTATATTTACGTCTCCCCTAATATGGCCTTTCCTGCTCATTACATGCAAATAAAGGGTCTAGGCCTGGGATGACTTGAATGAAACCAAATTGATGTTGTATATGATTTATACGATATATCTCTATAATATAATCTCATCATCCCATCACATAACACATTTTCATCATATATTGTGTTCATACCTCATCAACCCAACTAAATCTAATCCCTCTATAGGGAATCCATGTAATATTCTTCAAGTGCAAACTATCAAAAGCATCTCTATAGTATCACATCTCTCCAATGTGACCTAGATGTACTCTTAATATCATGTTCCATAAAAAAACCATAGGCTACCTAGGCTCAATCCCTGAAAATCTACCTAATGGTTTTTAGATAGCAATGTGCTCCCAGCTCTAAATCTACAAATGAGCCAAGACAACTAGTCCCAAAGCAAATACTTAGTGATCATGGATCATGTCTATAACTACATTACCTAAATTGAGATGAAAACACTATCCACTCTTGTCTTGCAGGAGAATTCTAAAAAAATAACCATGACCACTAATTTCAATCTTTGTAATGTACCCTCACATTGGCACCTATCAAGATAAATACACCGATCCTACATCCCTATCTATAAACTATTGTCCAATCACTGGAGTGTCTAAACCAATTTATGTGACCACCAATAGATCTTGTCTCTATAAATAGGTAAATGAAATATCCTATACACATCCTCACTATCATCTCCTCAATAACAAAGTGGAAGGTACTTATCTCTGAGTGCCATCACTCCACTAATGCCATGATCAGAGATCAATCTACGTGAATCAAAGGCATTGTCTCCACATCATGTAATCCTGCTAACTCTAATGCCTTGAACTCCTTTAGTACCACCTACCACATCTCATGTAGTACCTATGGATGTTATAGTTGTGGTGCCATCACACCTAAATCCTCTTGCACCAACCACCATCTACCTTTCATTATTCACATCACTAACAATCTATCATCACTCATGTAACCTCACCCTCTATATCCATACACCTAATCTATCCAAAACACCCCTATCTAAAATATCATAATCCTATCACCCTAGTCTAACCCCTTACCTCATCAAGCCTACCCAAATTAACCTAGATACTTATCACCCTTAATACATAAATTGACCTAAAACTAACCCACTCAATCGACTAGCTTCATCCTATTCTTCTAACTTATCTAAATCACTTATTCACCCAACCCACAAACCTATTTCACTAGCCTTAAACCCTACATTCATCTAACCTAATTCATCTAGCTCATTACTTAACCATTTTTACTAACATTCATAATATCACTACTTGTAAAGCATTCCCAATCATGGGATTATAAACTTGTGACTCATTAATAGTAGGATTATAAACCCACAACTCACTAATAGTAGGATTGCAAACCCATAACTCTATAATCATGGGATTGTAATACTAAAATTCCCCTATATCAATATTGTAATACCATAATTTTCTACCTATGGTATTGTAATACTTTTATTTTCCCCTATAATCTTATAACTCATTGTGGTAATATCATGATTGAGGTAAAAATTTCTAGTTGTGGTATTGTTAGATCAAGTTGGATGACATCTTTTTCTATAAAATACACCTCAAAATCTATCAAAAACTAACCAAAATCACAAAAATCACAAAGCCAAGGTCTTTTTACTCACCATAGGTCTAGTATCAACATATCTCTAGTGCTCCTAGACTCTCTCACCATGATGGGAAGTTTAGGGTAGTTGATCCATGGTTTCAACTTAGAGCTCAAAATCTCAAAATTCAATGGGCATAAATGACCCTATTTTGGTTCTTTTATCCTATATGACCCCACTTCCCCCAACCCCTTACTAACATCTCCTATCCGCAATACCATCTAAGTATCCACACATCTTAATTTAGTCAATTTTAACCATATTCTAACATTGTCTAAGCCCTTATCATCCATCTTATCCCATATCTATAACTACATCAGTCTAAGGTCTTTTAAGATAGTAGGTAGTACATGGCCTTACTATTTGTGCCTAAGGATATCTAAACTACCATTCATCCCTTATCATCATCTTATCTCCTAACTTGTCACTCAGCAATCACATATCATTTTAATCCCCAAATCTTACTAAAAATATCCCTTTATCACTAACCAATATCATTATCACTATTATCTCCTTCAAGCTTCCCCTATCATGAATCCCTACTACATGACTTATCCATTAGTTTGAACCCGTATTATTTAATCAATATCAATTTTTCAAACAAGGCACTTTCTAGACATTCACCATTTATCTATAACCCATCACTAAAAGTACTTTATCATCATCAATTTTGGGGGATCTATTTGGTTAATTGGGGCATCGCAACCCTATCTAGATATGAGTTTTATCCCACCCGAAGATTCTTATTTGAGTGACCATTTGAGCTAATTTTCTCCCCAAATGATCTATTAAGGGGGTATCATACCCACTAAAAATTGACACCATATAACATCATGGTTTTTTTATTCAAGATATTGTTACTCTTTCCACTTGTAACACCCTTTCAAATAAGGGTAAAATGTATGCACTAAACTATGCTTGCCTTACTAATTATAATATTTTTTGCTAATTTAGACTAATTCCTAAATTTTCTAACCAAAATAACAAATTAAATATATCCCAACCCATTCATATATCCCATTAAACTTTACACCATCTTAATAACTAATTAATCTCCCCATTAAATCCCTAATAGATCCTATTACCTACTAACCTACTCCCTAAACTCACTTGACAATTTAAAATTCATTTTTATTCACCTACCACCCTAGTCACCATACCACCCTAGCCATTCCTACATCCATATGCACCATAAACCTCATTAATCCTTATCTAATCCCCCTCATTATCCCCTAAACCTATTGAGAAACCTATAAAATTGGAGAAGCTTCTCTAAGTCTCTATAACTATCTAAACTAGAGACTTCTAAATAATTTAAAATTACTTCAAAATTCCCTCAATCTTCCTATAAAATACCATTCTTTGGAAATGGCCAAGACTAATTGGAAATCATCAATCAATCCATTAAGCTATCATATTTCCACTCTCATTACATCCATAATATCCTTATATCTCTCATCTAAGTCATTATCCATTTCACTCAAGCATTGGAAGCCATTGTCAAGAGGTCTCAAAGCAATCCAATTTCCCAAATTTTGATATCAAATCATCCAAGTGTAAGTCCTAGAATGGAGGAATGAAGAGGTAAAAAGGATAGTTAAAATGTTTCATTTATTTTTATTTACTTCTTCTATTCACTTATATTGGTGCTATTAAGTTTTGGGTTTTATTTCTAGTTTTGATAACATTGCATAAACCAAAACATTTGGTGCATAAATTCAATAATTTCTTCATAGTGCAATGAGGAACTAATTGGCTCATCTATTAGTGCATCAAAAAAAAATTCACCAAAAAATTCTTCTTGATTGTTTTAATTTTGATCGTCTAATAGCATCTTGAATAAGGTTTCACTAAGGGAGATTGATAATTCATTTTTATTGTACTTTATTATCTTAATCAAGGTTTCACTAAAGTATGTTGAGTTTATAATTTTACTATCCCTTAATTCCTCAAATAATTTTTCACTATAATATGTCAAGTTTCGACTTTGTTTTTCTACCTCAAACAAGGTTTTTCTAGGAGCTTGTTCTTCTACCTGAATGTTGTCTTAGATCCCCAAAAATTATGCCACTAAGATGCCATCATAGAAGGAGTTCAATAATGTGTGATTCTATTAGTCCCAATAAATGATTGGGATGGATGGATGTCAATATAATTAATAGTTTGGTTAATTTTAAAGGCATGTGTAATGGTAATGCCAATGAAAGGATAAATAGAAATATATTCTTTATAGAGGCTACTAGTAGAACTTACATTGATGTTGAAGGAAACATCATCAACAACCATAGAAGGATTGAAAATATTTTCAAGATGATATGAAAAGAACATGTAACCAATGTCATACCATCTAATAAGGTATGTTGATTCTAAAATTGATGTGGACTCAAGTGGATCTGATAGAAGTGTATAGCCAATGTTGTAATATCCACTAATGTATGTTAATTATGAAGCTAATATTTATTCAAGAGGATCTAAACTCGATGTTGATAATGATGTTGATTTTAATTTTGACACTAAATCTAGTATTATTTCTATAATAGAACCTAATTTTGATATTAGTTCTGAAAGAAAACTTGACCTTGAAGTTGATGTTAATAGCAATGATGACTCTAAATGGGAACCCGTTTCTAATGTGAATGTGTCTACAAAAATGGCTCATTGAATTGAATTTTCCACAATACCTTTTTCAAAATTTTCCTAGAAATTAAATCCTTAGGATAAAGGAATTTTATGAAATGGGGAACATTTGGTAATGAATGGAAGATAGACTATTAGTCAATAATGTGTTGTTTGAAGATGATCTTATCAAATAAAGGTTCATCAACAACATGTGAAAAGTCATAGAGATGA
The DNA here is from genome assembly GCA_037957365.1 of Torreya grandis. Classification (NCBI taxonomy): domain Eukaryota; kingdom Viridiplantae; phylum Streptophyta; class Pinopsida; order Cupressales; family Taxaceae; genus Torreya; species Torreya grandis. The sequence goes on along the minus strand of JARHVA010008819.1, from coordinate 154,055 downwards.
TATTAAAAGAAAGGATCATCAAATATAGGAGTATGGTCAAAGGATGACTCATAAAAAATGGTTGATTCAATGAGAATGTTGAAGATGGGTGATTTGTCTTGATCTTGACTTGACAGTGAATGAGTATGATTATGATTAATAATGTGATCCTGGGATATCCTTAGTGAGTGATTCTTATATTTGGGTATACTTGGATCCTCAATAGATGATGGCCCTTAGAGTGGTAAAGATAATACAAAATTGGATGGTATGATTGGCTGTGACTCTAAGGTTGAATCAATAATAAACACAATGTAAGATATGTTTTGGTTAAGATGAAAGAGTTTGTCTATATCATCTTGTCTTGAAAATGGGCATGTACATGACATTTTAAATGGTTATTATGTCTCAAAATAAATATAATAATTATATAAATGTGTCAAAATAGGTTCCCCTTTTCTATTATGAACATGATCAAGTGGGTAACTAGTAGACATGATGTTTGACGAATGTTATTCTGAAACAATATGACCACTCCTACTTAGGATAAAATCTAAGTTTGTTGGATCTAAATTTGTAGGTAGTCAAGAATATATTTCTAAGAGTCATAAAAATATATCATCTTTATTTTCAAACAAATATTGTTCATATGATTTATCTTGATCTAGTTTGAAAGCCATGTAATTGAATGCAAAGGCAATCGAAGACTAATCAAAGGATGCCCCAAAATAAGGATGTATTCAAGGGGAATTGCAGGACTAGAATTGGCCCCAAGTAGGATAGATTTAACTTGATTTAAATGGAATTAGACCCAATAAAATTTAAATTGAATTGATTTGATTGGACACAAAATAGGGTGAAATTAATTATAAGTGATTTGATTGGATTAGGCCCCAAATAGGGTATAATTGATTAGAAGTGATTTGATTTAGATTAGCCCCAAGTAGGGTAGATTAATTGGATTGTTTTAAGCTCAAGTTGGACTTTTATTTTTTATTTTATTCAAACTAGAGAGAGGATGGATGGCATGACTTCGTCATTCCTATCTGACAGGTGTAAGAGATTGAATGGAAAGATAAGGATATGATTTGAATAAGTGGACCTTGATCATATTTAACTTTATTTGGATGTGACTTTATTGAGGTCATTTTGAATCAAGTTTTGACTTGATTTGAAAAAATCATTGAAACATGATTTTAGAAAGATAATTGAATATTTGACTCAAATGGAATTGACTTCAGAATAGAGTTAATTTCAAAATAGTTTGGTTATGAATATTTGACCAAATTGGACTTGAATAGTTGACCTAATTTTAATTTGATTTGGAATTTTTGTTTGAAATTAAAATTTAAAATTGAATTATAATTATGGCTGACTCAAAATGGGAATCATAATGGCGTAATTTAAGAAAAGAGGGGGTTCTCAACATAACACCTAGAAATAAGTAGGGTGGACCAATTTTGACAATATAACACCTTTGGAAAATATGAAACTCTAACCCAAAAAATAGGTATATTAATACCTCTTTATGAAAGTGTTTATATATTATGACACCACAACCAATCAAACAAATATTCAATCTTATGACCCTACTTTAGTGACTGATGCAGGAGTAATCCACATTCATAGATTATTTTGCTATGCTTGCCTTTAGAGAGGATTATAAAATTTAAAATCATTTAATTAATTAATGTAATTATTAGTGGTGTTTTAATCCCACCCTTATTCAAAAAAATTATACTTAAAATATATCTTTAGGTACAGTTAATTTTTTAACCCTATGTCGATGAATGTTTTTTGGTCAAAAGATCATATGCTAAAGTTTTTTTGGGCTTTCTAAATGATCCTAATAGACCTTACAATGTGTGGGTGAAAAAATATATCAATTAGATGTTGATATTTAATGGTTCATTCACCAAAGTGTGTTGTCTCTTGTGACCACTTCAGTTGTAATATTTTAGTGAAGTGCTATTAGAAAAATCAATCTCTAAGGGACCTTTCAACTAAGATACTACTGATGTAACTTCAATTTGTATACCCTATAAGATAACAGGGTTGTTATGAATGTTAGGTAATTACATCCTATTCACCATTCACTAAGTACTCGTGAGAATTTTATGACACCCCAATCACTTAGATAAAATAAAAATGAAAGGTATTTCCATTTTGATTTGCAAGAATCCCACTAAGGATAAGAGAAAAGCATAATAGGCAAATATATTGAGATGAAAAAATTGATAATCTCCATGTTCTTGATTCAAATAAATAAAGGGAAGAGCATACATGTGAATAAATCATACAAGGAAATGAGATAACACTAAAACAATAATTAAAGAAAGACAAATATAAATAAATGTGTTTTATAAAATCAAATCGAAAGATGAATTCTTTTTAAAACACTAAATTGAGAAAAGAATTCATTTTAAAAACACCAAAGGAGATGCAAATAAGTAGTATATATTTTAATGAATCACCACACATTTTTTTAAACTACAATAAAATAAATTTATTAGTTTTGCTTGTTGGGTCTTTGGCATGCATAAATATGCAAACAAAATGCTAAAAAAAAACTGAAAACAAAAGGAGATAAAAAGTGGCATTCGATATTTTAAAGATAACTTATAAAATATAAATAATTTTTTCATGAAAGTTTGATCATGTTTTTATAAGACAAATAATGATACTCTTAAAAATAATCATACTAAAAAAGGTAACAAATCAAAAGTTATGATCATTTTACCAACCATTTCTTAGCCAAAAAAAATCATAAATAAAAGGTGGTCATCAATAATTTGACAATATTTCCTTAAATATAAATCGTTTTTAAATAAAAAATTTATAGTTTTTGTATATTACAAATACACACTGTAAAAAACTTTACATTAAAAAAGATAATAGATCTAAAGCTATGATTAATTTACCATTTATTTTTTAGCCAAAGAACAAAATAAAAAATAAAAGGCAACAGTCAGTAATTTGACCATAACTCCTAAAATATAAATAAGTTTTAAACAAAAAATTTAGAAGTTTTTATTAGGATAAATATTCAGACTTATTAAAAAAGTTATAATAATAAAAATAATAGATAAAAAGTTATGATCATTTTAGAAAAACTTTCTTTGTAAAAATTAAAATAATTTTTTTAACTAGAAGACCAATAAAGAGACTAGAATAATTTGTGGGGTGAGAATTTGTTCCCACTAAACATGCCATATGTATGCATGGTATTTTTCACAAGAGTTAGTTTCATAATATTATATAAATCAATCAAACAAATAAATGAAACATAAAAACTTGAGACTAAGACCTCAATGAGCATAAAATAAAGCTAAAGAAAACCAAAATTAAGGAAAGATACAAACTATGATTACCTTTCATTCAAGATTTTACACATTGTTATAAGTGCATGTGGATTGGATGCAGTATCAATAGGTATTTTTTAATTCGATTTTATGATGAAACATCTCCTTTGAAACTTTGAGTAGTTGAATTGATGAAGAGTGGAATGTGATACGCAAGAGAATTTAAAAATCTAATATCACTTCATTATCAAATTTCAGCATCACCAAATTTCAAAGGGAAGGGGTATATTTATAATAATTTTGAATCAATGATGACCTTTCATATCAATTCCAATATGTATTGTTGTAAATATATCCTAAAAAAGGCACATGAATCAACACATGGACTGATAACATGAGCCCTTCATCTTGTCCAAGATGAAAGGTGGATGATTCTGCTCAAAATATTTTTTTAAGAGTCAATGTAGGCCCTTCATATTATTTACAAAATGAAGGGTTAAAAATTATTCTCAAAAAAGCATATGGATAAACACATGGAACATCAGCATAGGCCCTTCATCTTGTTTCCAAGATGAAAGTTGAAAATGCTCCCTAAAATATCTCACAATATTCATTAAGGGCCCTTCATCTTGTCTCTAAGATGAAAGGTGGAGAATATTCCTTTATATTAATTCATTTAATAATTGGTGGGATCACGAAAGGATTTTCTATATGAACTGAAAATTATTTAAATGAATATGCCATTTTGGAAGAAGAAAAGAAAAACTAATAATTGAAAGGAAAACATAATTCCATTCATATAGAATTATAGTTAAAAGAATGATATTTCAATTAATCAAGAGATAAATTTATTTAATACAATGTAGATAAGTTGATTAGAAGAATTATTTAGGAGATGATTAGATAAGGGAAAATATTTGAATTAATTGATCAGAGAAGGAGAATTATTGAATTAATCAAAGTAAAAGAATTGATAAGAGAAAATGACCAAAATGTTAAATGAATAAATTTAATACAATAAATTATCCCACATAGGTATGACCCAAGGTGATTTCAAACTCATACATTAGATTAATATATGATTTCAGACCAGTTTGCATGTAATTATCGGAAGTCATTCCATTTATCAATTTTGACATGAAAGTGATAAAAATGGAATGTCTATAGGAACATCTTTTTTTAATGTGATCTATAAAATTTATTGTGGGGTATTATGAGAGAAATTATTGTTATTTACATGATGTATCTCTATTTGTCTCAATTAAGGTTGAATTAATGTTTGTATCCAAGAAGGATGGATTGCATAAAAATAATTTACATGTTCATCTAATAATTTTACCTTACCCTTATCTTATTATGATTTTGTATCCTTTGGTGATGGGTTTAACTTGTATGTACTAGGACCTATAGGTGTGAATATGTTATGAAAAACATGCTTGAGTGTACCAAAATTTAATTTTTGCATTTGTTCATCAGTCATAGTATGAGGAATTTCATCATCACTATTATAGTAATTTAGTGTTTTACCATCTTGCTACTCGGTATTAACCAATAAAGGAATCTCATATTTTATATTTTATTACTTTTTTGGTATTATTGGCTCATTTTTAAATGGTTTTTGTTCTAATCAAGCATCCATGTGCACCTTAGTATCTAGAGCCTTATAAACATCATGAGGTAAATGAGTTAATTTTCTTGATACTCACATCTCATAAGTTGGTATGATTTCAAGTGAAATATATTACTTTGGTGGTATGAATCTAGGAACTCCTTCCATGTTAGAATGTAATATTTGACCAAATTTTAAGGTCTCATCAATGGAGGGAATTGTCCCTAATGCCCCATCATATATAAATTTCACACATATGTGTAATGTATATGGAAAAACCTCCATAATTTGTATCCAATTTATACCCAAGAGTAAATTATGATGTAATTATTGAGACATTACTTGGAATGTAGTTGATACTTTTTTGGTCGTAATGTCACATCTAATGTGATATGACTAATTTACAAACTGCATGAGTTGTCAAATCTTTTGATATGTGAATTTTATTTTTTGATAAGATTGGTATTAATATGCATTACTATTAATAATTTAATGATACAAATGTTTAATTAAGACCCATCATCAACTAACACTCTTTTTATTCCTTTGTTATTCATACTGACTTGTATGAATAAAGGCAAGTCTTTGTTAACAATCTATTTTGATGGTAAATATTTTGGATCAAAGGTAATGAGATTGGAATTATTTTTTAGATATTGCATATTATCTAAAAATTAATTTTGATATATATCACTTGTTACATGTGTTTCATGCAATGATTCATATAATATATTCTTACAGATATTAGACTATTTTAAAATCTTGAGAATGGAAATCTTAGCATGCATATTACTCAATTAGTCAGTAAGGTAATATCCTTTATTTTCTATTAATTGTTTAGGAACTTGGTGTATATTAATAGGTGGTGGGATAAGTTGGGCACCTTTATCTCTTTGTGTAGTGACATTATGGACTACGTAATCTAATATAAGCCATGGGTTAATAATGGGAGTGGGATGGTAGTTCTCACTCGAATAGGATCTATGAACAAAGGGTTGGGAGTATGCATGTTAACACAAGGATAATGAATTTATGCTATTACTAAAATATTTGTAATGAGAGATTAAAGTTTGATTTTTTTTTTTAAACACACTCTTTATATTGACCCATTTTTTTATTACATTTAATTATGTCTTTGATTGGTTTAAAAACATATGGGGAATAACAAGCAAGTAATACCATCATATATTGTACCATGAAATAAATAGCAGACATATCCATATTGAAAATGATTTTAGGAAAATAAATTCTAAGTTTTAAATTTCAAAAACTTTGAAATAAAAAATCAAAATTCAATAAAATAGTAAATTAGGAAAACCTAGGTCAAACTAGGGTTTTAAGACTAAAGGTAGGTTTTACCAAATGTTTAACCCAAATTTTAGAGTATGTGTCGAAAGGGTTGAGAAATTATAAATATCTCAATCACAATGGTGATAAAATAATCTATAGAAATATAATTAATTACAAACTTAGATAAATGAATATTCTAAATTATAATAGTGAGATATGTTAAATATAAAAAGTACCAAACTTGAAAGATGTTTAACTTATTTCAATATCAAAGAGAAATGATATTTATCTAGTTTTATTTTTTGTAGGTAGATATAGAGTGGAAATAGGTAGAAAGTATGTAGGATAAATATTATGGATTATTTGTCAATTTTTGTAAATTCTACTTCTATAGCCATGCACACTACCATTAGATTTAGACACTTTGATGCTAGTGTCTGAATTAGACACAGGTGTCTAGTACTGAATAATGATTGGATATCAATGTGAATAACTTCATTATTTTGGGTTTTATGTCACATTTTTTTCATGTACTCAGATTTGGAATATAGTTTGATGCTCCTTTATAATTGATCAAACCCTATCTCTTCACCCTTCTTGACCCTTATAATGATTTTGCTAAAAATGGGTTAGTGGGCTCATAGTGTCAATCTGACCTAAAAGACCCTTCTATCAATGGGCATTGTCTACATATCTAATACTCTAAGGAGGGCCTAAAACTTATGTATTTATCTCTTATGTGTGAGAATGTGTGTGCATAAGGGTGAAATATACTATATAAAGATGCATGCAATGATCTAACTTGTAATTTGACAAATATCACTCATGTACTACCCTTTGAATTATTAAATACTATAATATGAATTGTCCTATTCTTGATATGAAAATAGGGATGAATAGGGTATAATAACCTAGTTATTAAATTGACTGATTGATCTTTAGTAGGTGTTTTCTTAATATTTTAAAGATGAATAATTAGAAGGTTTAGATTTTATTTATACCATACATTTTTAATTTATATCATGGTAGTCTCAATAATACAAATATGTCAACCCATAAGTTTTAAAAAATATTCAATTTGGATGAGTTTTAGAAACTAGACATTAAATAAGGATATAAACACTACCATTGGTGGTAGTGTCCCTCTACGGCTAGTAATGTCTAGAAGGCTATAAAATAAGTATAAATTTGAAATTGATAGTAAAGGATGTTTCAAGTTTTAATATTTTTGTGTATTGAAGAGACCTAGGTCATTATAATTATATAGATCAGACTAAGAGATAAAAATTTAGGCATAGTAAGATGGTGAAAGAGAGCCTTTTCATAGCATGGATGTATAGAAGTATAGGGTAGATCCCTAATCAATATTTGTCAAATGTACAAGACTAAGATGTTATAAATATTTGGTTGAAAATTATATAATTTCTTACAAAAATTCTTGATAGTAAACCATTATATCTATTTCATATTTGAAACAATTCCTAGAAAATAAACTATATTAGCAAATTAGTTATTGATTTTAAATCATTCTCAAATGACTAAGAATCACTTTATCAAGCACATTATAGATTTTTTTCATTATTTATAAAGTTGGAAAATTTATCATTATGATCCATAACACTATTATATCTTTGAATCAAATGGTGTTGAAAACTTCTTTAAGCTTAGCCAAGAATCTTTATCGCTAGATTTTTTAAATAAATGGATATGAGCTCAGTTTTTTGTTAATATTTCCTCTACAATATATAAGTAAAAATAGAAACATATCTAAATATATGATTATGTATGTATGTATTTCCATCCAGACATATTCAAAGTATTTATTCATTCTCATGATTCCACATTAAACTATCTTATAAGTTTATTATTTTCATTTTATCTTTCACATAATTGATCAAATATGTCATAAAATTGCATACCTTTGAGAAAATAAAATAAAATACACATCTCTTAATAGAGGATATTATAAACTTACAATCTATAGCTCCATTTTTCTATATAAATGCTACTAGGGCTTTCCATGCTAGAGGCACATTTTTTGAATCCAAAATTGTCAATGATTGTACCTCATTAATCAAAAATGTTACATGTAAAATATAAGTGAAACCTTCACATTGTGAGTTAAAACACCATAATATATGCAACTAAACAAAATTATTTTGATGTCCATGGAACTCAATGCCATTATCTTTGAGACTACATGTAATCATATAATCTTAGAAATGATTCCTTTCATGATAAGATATTTCATCATTATAAAATTAAGACCATATCAATAGTATTGAATACTTTTCCATGGTATAATGAGTGTATCTTTGCCTTGAAATATATTGTCTGGAAATTAATTTAAGGGGGAAAAACCTATCAATAGTACATAGGATATAGCCCCTTGTCTAATTATACATGACACTAACTTTATTGAAAATAAGGAATGATTAGGAAATAAAATTTTATACAACATTTAAATTCAAAATTATTGTTTTTAAGGATTTATAAATATGAAGTGAATGGAATGTAAAAGGAGGAAAATGGAAAGAAGTGAAAGAAATCAATATTAGAAGGAATAAATATGCAAGTTAACAAATGTAGATTTCACCATTGCACATATATAAAAGTCATATATAATTGTTGAAAGTTTAACAAGGCATTAAATGGAAGCAATAAAAATTAATAAAGATACATATTAGACATAAAAATAACATACACCATATGTAGATCTAATAAGACACAAATTTATATTAAGTCTCTCTGTATTTATCACTTTCTTCTATACCAAAATTTGTCAAAGTATCAAAAGTCCATTTAAAATGCATAAAACTCTTATTTATAGCTTAAAATTGAAAATATAATTCATAACCACCTCATAACCACCTAGGAGGTAATAATCTTATTTTCACTTTCACTTTTTCAAAATGCATTCACAAAAAGTGAATAATATTGACTTACGTTACATTGGATAAATTGTAACATGAAAATATAATTTAGAGAGAAAGTTAAGAATAATGAAGATAATCTTTGTCACCTTTAGTGATATCACATAGACCAATTAGATTGAATCTTGTGCCCACTGAGTGTAGGTCCACAAGAATTTTATTAATCTTAAAAAATCAAGTACATAAAAAGGGTGCCAATATGCCATTAACCCTTTTACATTGAAAAACATATATTTATAGGTTTCACCACATACCGATGAAAACCAAGGAACCTACTAACCAATACCCACAAGAATTACACCTAAAAGGTATTTTTAATTATTCAACACAAAATATAAAACTAACCAAAATAAAACTAAGCTAATTTATTTATGGGGGTGTCTTTATAAAAAGAAGCATGCCTCATTTACATTTATTATTTAAATAAACTTATGAAAAATCCTAAGATAATTTAAGACTTTGTAACAATTCCTAACAAACCCCCTATGATCCAAAGTTAGTTATTTGGACACATGCCAAGCATTTTTCTAAATTTTTTAAATTTGAGCCTGTCAAGGGGTTTTGTGAAAATGTCAGTTGTTTGATCAGTAGTTGGGAAATATATTGGATCAAGTGCTTTCTTCACCACCAACATTCATAGATAATGATATTTGACATCCATATATTTTTTTGGCATGAAATATTGGATTCTTAGACATCTTGATTTCACTATGATTAATTATGTCTAACTGTGTAGGATCAATCTAAGAAATATGAAGATCTTAAAGAATGCACCATAAGTAAATTTTTTTTCTAGAACTATCCCATGTTATAATGTAATCTGATTATGATGATGAATTTTCCATTGTATCCTACTTATTACAACACCAAACAATGGGAACTGAATCCATATGCATAGTGTATCCTATTATGGATACTCTATCATCCACACATCTACCTAAATTTGCATCACAATACCTAACAAGCTTGAAGTTCTTGTTTCATCAGTACTTAAGGCCATATGTTTTCATTCCCTAAAGGTAATGAAGTAATCTTTTTATTTCATGCCGGTGAATTTCTCTAGGCTCATGCATAAACCTAGAAAAAATTCTAACTAAAAATCATATATCGAGCCTAGTAGTCATAAAATATATCAAACCTCCCACTAATGTTATTTATTTGGTTCCATCAAAAAAGGCACTAGCATCATCCTTAGACAGTTTCAAGTTACTTTCCATGAAAGTGAGGGAAGGTTTCCAATCAATCATGCCAAACCTATTTAATAACTTAGAAATATAATTAGTTTGTGAAATGAAAATACTATGATCTTTCTAAATTACTTCTATTCCAAGATAGTAGTGAATAAGTCCAAGATCTATCATCTAAAACCCATCTTTTGATTCCTTCTTCATAAACTTGTTATGGTTTTCATCATTGCCTATGATAAACAAGTCATCAACATAGAGAACAAGAATCACCGATTTCTTACCCTGCACTTAAAAATAGAGAGTATCATTAGATTCACTAAGTTGAAATACAATTATCTTCAAGTATGAATCCATTTTCTCATACCAAGCCCTAGGTGCCTGTTTGAGCCCATACAAAGCTTTTATCAATTTACACACTTTGTTTTCTACACCCACTTTCTCAAAACCTTGAGGTTGTTGCATGTATACTTCCTCCTATAAATCACCATTCATAAAAGCACTTTCAACATCCATCTAATGTAATTTCTAACCATTTTGTGTTTCCAAGGCAAAGACCATATAAATAATGTGCCATTTGGTAGTTGGTGCAAATGTTTCCTCATAGTCAATACGTTCTTGTTGTGCATAACCTTTCGTAATAAGTCTTGCCTTATTTTTATCAATAGATCCATCTGATTTATAATTAGTCCTATAAACCCATTCGCATCCTATGGATTGAACATGTGGAAGATGATCAACTGAAACCCAAGTATTATTGTTAAGTATTACATCATACTTAGTTTGCATTGCCTATTGCCAAACTAGTTCAATAAGAGCCTTCTCAAAAGTAGATGGGTCAATGGAAGAATTAGTAACAACCATTGCATAGTTCACCTATTTACAATAACTCTTGGGACTTTTTAAACCAACTTCATCTAATTTAAAGTCATAAAAAGTAATTGATCCCATTTTTTATACTTATTCAAATCAAGAACACTAGAATTCTCATCATGTTCACCATTAAAGGAAGACTCAGATAATTTTCAACTTTTTCTAAGTCATCAACCTATGAATTATTGAATGAAGGAGAGGAAATAGAAGGATACTAGTCTCATACCATAACCTCTGAGAATTTCCCTCATTATTCAATCCCTTATCATGTTTTGTAATCTTCCTCTCAAACATATCAAATTAAGAATAAATCTTTGTAGTGTTCATAGTAGTAAATTCATTAAATACTACATCCTGACTCACTATGAATTTTCCTATATCCTATGAAATAAAATGATGACCCTTTTTATTTTTAGAATATCCAAGAAAGATGCATTTTTTACTTCATGGTTCCAACTTAGTTCTATGTTCAATGGGAATTAAAGCAAAACAAAGGCATCCAAAAACTTTCAAGTGTTTAAATTTTGGTTTAAACCCATACCAAGACTCATATGGAGTATGTCCCAAAAGTATAGGTTTGGGGGACTTGTTTCCAAATTACACTATAGTACCAATAGATTCAGCCCAAAACTTATCATCAATCTATTTATAGTACAACATAGCTCATGTTGTGACCTCTAAAGTTTTATTCATCTATTCAAATACTCCATTCTATTATGGAGTGTAAGCATCATTATATTTTTCATGAATTATATGTTCCCAATAATAATCTAAAAACTCATTTGAAGTATACTCACCACCATTGTCTAAACGAAGAGTGGCTAAGTATAAGCTTGTTTCTTTTTCAACTAAGTGTAACCAATCAACAAATTTAGTGAAAATTTTTAATTTATTTTTCATTAAAACACCCAAGTCATCCTATAAAAATCATCAATAAACAACATAAAATACCTAAACCATCTAATGGATGAACTTTCATGTCACATACATCACTATGAACTAAGTACAAACATCTGGTAGCTTTCCATGAAGAATTATTAGGAAAATTTTATTGATTTTGTTTTACCAAAACACATGATTCACAAAGAATATTATCTTTGTAAAAAGTGGGAAACCCACTCACCATACTATATATATGCAAGTCCACTAAAGATTGAACATTCAAATGTCCATAGTAGAGATGCCACAACCGCTATGTAGACATAGCACCTATACATGTTTCAAAAACTATCACAAGTTCCACTGAGAGAGGAAGCACTTTACAATGTAATCTAACCAAATCTCCATCCTCATATCATGTATACATGGTTTTATATCCATCCTTTAGTAAATTTATATAAATTTACCCATTTTCAAGCATAATTTGATAACCTTTCTTTCAAATAGCTACCAAGGAAAGAGATGTTTTTGCAATGTATAAACATGCCAAACATTCTCCAAGTATTTGATAGATCCATTAGGAAGGATAATTCAAATTGACCCAAGACCTTGTGGAGTATGTAAAGACTTGTTTTCCAAGGATAACAAAGAGAGAGAAGCTTCTTTGAAAGTCCAAAAGAAGTCTCCCCTAAATATCATGTGTTTAGTTTCTCCTATATCTAAAAACCATAAATCTATGAGCTCATCTCTAGCCTCATATTCCATATAATCAATGTTCCCTAAAGCAATGAATGGAGATTCATGAGCAACATTTCCAAAATCATCATAATCATGGTCAGCATATTGAGTAGAGTTAGTCACTTTTTGTGGCCTCTAAATTTTGTCAAAATCAATCCTACACTGAGAGGCAATGTGACCAAATTTCCCACATCTATGACACTCTACCTCAACCTCTACGTCTATAAGAGTTGTGACCATGTCCTCTATCACTTGTCTCAATTGAATCAGAATGGATATATTGTTAATTTGAATAACCTATACCTTGGTTTTGATATTTTCCTCTTCTATAACCTTGACCCCCTCTATAATTGTCCCTCTATTAGTTTATTTACCAAAAGAAGAACTAGGATTGGACTCTGAAACATGGGCTTCCTTGATTTTCTTGGATTTGTTAGGTAGAGAGAGGTAATGTTGAATAAGAAACTAAGCCAGTTTATCAAAAGTGATGCCTATGATATTTTTAGAGACATGCAACATTTGTATAAAGTTCCTATAGGACCCATGTAGTCCTTTCAATGTAGTATTAACTATGAGATCATCATCTAATTTTCCAAACCCAACCTTAGTGTACTCAGTAGAAATATTCTTTAAATTAGAAATGTATTCTCCCATATCCCCATATTCTTGTAACAAAAAAGTAAACAACTACGTATGAATGTTTATCTTCTTATTCTTAGGTTTCTTATCATATTAGATAAGGTTTTCCATGCAGTATAACTATGAGAAGAAATTTTTAATATGTATGTAGGTATCCTAAATAAAACAACACTTGATTAAAGCTAGGGCCTTAGAATTATGAAGATTAAAAACATCAAGTTTGGCTTGTTCTATAGGCAATGTAGGATTTTCATTCTTTATAACATCTTATAGCTCATTAAAAACTAATGAAGCTTCCATCAAACATTTCCAATCTAAATAATAAGAAATCATTAATCTATCACCATATAAAAGGAAATTATAAATCTTTAGCATCTTTAAATGAATCAAGTGTGAAATATAAAAGTGTGATACAATGTAAAATAAATGTGACAAATGAAATAAGCAACATACTCACTGATATAACTTTGCACAAGACAATGCTTCTACAGAGTTTTTCACTTAACCTCCACATAGAGAAAAAATAAAAATATTTTTGATGGGTTTTACACTTAACCTCACCAAAAAATCAAAGATTACACCCTTATTTCACCAAAAGCAAAAGAAACAAACTTCTATTATGTTTTTTCAACTAGTATTTGAATATTTTACAATGTATATGGTTTTTACAACTTGAAAAACATATAAAAAAGATTTCAAAAAACTAATATTCTCTTTCAAATTGCATATGCCAAAAATAATATTATTACCAAAATGATTTTTGAACCCTTGACCTCCTTCTTACAATGCTCTACACAAAATAAGCCCTTCCAATTGCTCTAAAAGCATTCACAAGTCATATAAACAAAAATTTATATATAAACCTAATTTTATAATTTATGAAAATAAAAAAAGTACTTGGGCATGGTAACTAATTCATTAGAGAATATTTTTCCAAGTAAAATCTAATGCTTTGCTTTGATGGAACCCACAAACCCTATGCTTTTAAAAAATATGCTCAAACTTTAGATAAATGAAAAAAAATCTCAAACCTTTCAACACCATGTTGGAAATTCCAATGCCATAACTACTCTATAAAAAATCTAAAACCTATTTTCCACTCCCTCAGAAAATACAGATCTATACTAGGCCATACAATTCAATATTCGGCTTAGTTTAAGACTATCAAAGAGATTTTTGGTGAATAAAATCTATTTTTTAATAGCTAGGCACTGAAGAGGTTGTAAAAGTACATATATAGCTTGGAAATTTCACAAAGACATTATGGCTAACATATTAGATGGTTTAAATACCAAATTTGGTGTTTTAACATTGAAAATTTGAGTAAATTCAACTATTTAACAAATGGCAATCATACTATCTAAACACTAAAGTTTCTAGCTTGAGTAAAGCCATACAAATGGGTTATTTGGTAGAAAAAAAGGGTTTGAAATTCACAAATGATCAACTATAGTCTTTGGACCCAAATCAAAGATTTTAAAAATGAAATAAGAGATTTCCAGGCACAAGGTCGTACAACACAGGGTTTACCACATAAATTTTTTCAGAGGCAAAGTAAAAGATTTAAAAGATTTAAATATTTTAATATTTTTTTAGAAATTTTAACCTTAGACCAAAGTTACTATGGCATACATTATAACATTTATATTTTCCATAATTGATTTCACATGAGGATTCTTTGTATCCTCTTGAATAAATCTTTCACCTTGCTTTCACCCAAATTCACTGTGCTCCCAATTACCATGCTTTGATACCACTGATATAATATAAACCAATTAGGTTGAATCTTGTGCCCATTGAGTGCGGGTCCACAATCATTTTATTAAACTCAAAAAATCAATTACATAGAAAGGGTGCCAATATGCCATTAACCCTTTTACAGTGAAAAACATATATTTATAGGTTTTCACCACATACTAGTAAAAACCAACTAACCTACTAACCAACTCCCATGGGAATTCCGCCTGAAAGGTAGTTCTAATTATTCAACACAAAATATAAAACTAACCAAAATAAAACTAAGTTAATTTATTTATTGCGGTGTCTTTATAAAAAGAAGCATGCCCCATTTACATTTATTATTTAAATAAACTTACCAAAAATCTTAAGGTAAGAATTTGGAACAAGTCCTAACATTTAGAATTTTGATTATCTGTTATCACATCTTTTTATTTTTATTATTCTATTTGAGATTATTTCAGCTTGTAAGCTCTAAATATTTTTATAATTATATTTATTCCTTTGTATTTAGGAACAATTGTATTTTAAAGATAAACTATTCAAATTCTCAATTTTTCATTTGTTTCTTTTCCCTACTTGAAGAAATTGGGAAGACTCTTATTGCATTCAAATAGTGTAGAATAAATTTCATTGGGTTTCTTCATGGATACCAAATTAAAATGATCCTTATTAAATAATTCTCCTTAAATATTTTTTTGAAAGTTTTTATTTATTTTTTTTAGATGTGAGGATTTCATTTTTACCTTATTTTAGTAATTTACAATGGATATACCATATATCTGATCTTATCTCAGATTTGATGTCATCACATTGTTTATTGATATTTTGGTAATCATAAACAACTTCTTCAAGTATTGTCATATTCCATTCTATGATTTTTCTCATACACAAATAGTTATCTTTAGTTTTAGAGAAGACTTGTTTAGATACTAATAAGCTTTCATCTTAAGAATCCATCTCTTGAATATCTCTAACTACATTATTCCACAACCCATATTATTTCTTCACTACTTCAATATTTTCATTTATTTTCTTCTTGTCTTCTTCTATCAATACATAAGCCTTTCTAACTTCTTCAATGAACTTGAGACCATCAAAAATTACTTGTTATACATAAGTCTCAATGAATTTCACATACCTATAATACTTATTGATTCTAGAAGTGGCATGTTTATCAACCTCTCCACTAGAAGTTGATGGTGTGATTTAATATATAAGAATTACATAAATAATATCTTCACTCACATAAATTATAGGATTGATATATGTGGTGAGTGTGTAAACTTGATTTTCAAGTTGTTCTTGTGTTTGTTTCCCCTCCTATCTCTTTTAACTAGCTTGGATGTGGGCACTTGAATATTTTGAATGTATCCTTCATGATTTGATTCACCTAGATCCACCAACATTACAATGTAATATATTAGTCTCGCATCTTTCT
Source organism: Torreya grandis (assembly GCA_037957365.1). NCBI lineage: Eukaryota > Viridiplantae > Streptophyta > Pinopsida > Cupressales > Taxaceae > Torreya > Torreya grandis. The sequence goes on along the minus strand of JARHVA010008819.1, from coordinate 137,451 downwards.
TTTGTAATGGTTTTTGTAATTTATACATGTTTAATACCTAAAAAAGAGTCTGTCATCAACCTCGAGTTGGTCCTATCTTTTTAAATCAAAAGAGATTTAAGGAGGCTTGAAACATTATCAAAACTAGGAGAAATAGCATCAATAACTTTATTTTCTTATTTAACATCTGTTGGACCCAAGGAGAAGATCACTACCTGAAGAAGAAACCATTGGTGTAATGGTAGAAATGGTAGGTGAAATAGGAGGTAATTGTTGAGAAAAAATAGTGGAAACTCCTATATCAATAAATTGTTTTGGATATGAAATGAGAGTACAAGATACAGAGGAAACATGAGGTAGATAAGGAACTATAGTATGCATGCATGGTGGAGATGTAATGAGAGGTGGAACCAACACATGCGATCGATAATGTAACCTAGGAGGGAAGATGGAATGAGAGGTAGGGAAGTGGAATGTGCTAATGGTCCCTGGGTATTATCCATGCCAAAATCAAGATATTTTTGAGTTTTATTATCAATAAATGGTGAATAATCAACATCATAAAATGTAATATACACAATTACCTACATTGTAAGATTTGTAGGTATTCTTATTACAAAATTATTTCTTATTGGATCATCACCACAAGAATTATTTGGTTTTTTTTTTCTTATTTGGATATTTACCATCACCTCCATCTACTAGTTTTGTTTTTCCTCTTATATACACAATATAAAGTAGAGGATATAAATATAATGGTACTTGCTTTTGCTTTTTTGAAGGTTCTTTTTTAGAAAAAATTACTCAAGTTGTTTGTTCAACATATATATTTAGAAATCAAGTCATGGACCTTTGAAAAAAAATTGAATGTTATTTAATTTATGTTAAATTTTTGAATTCCCAATTAATTTTTGGTATTGGAAGAGTTTAAATTATTTCATCAAATACAGTATCAACCAAATCACTCATGTCATTTGCAATGCCTTTCGTAACCCATTCCAATCTATATTAATTTAATTGATCTAAAGTCATTCTCATCCAATCTCTTTTCCTTACCTCAATTATTTATGGAATCATCCTAGTAGTCTCCAATGTTTGATGTGTGGTGATAACTTGATACAAGCTTAAAATTGATTTCCACATAACCTTTTCTATCCAAAGAGAGCCTCTTCAAGTAACAATTCATTTTAATATTAACCAATGTTTTTTCAATATATTTTGTATTAAATAAAGTCTTGCATATCTAATAATTTAGGCTTATTAGAAATAGGATTATGGTTATTTTATTCTCTTTGTATTTATTTTTGACTTCTATATGTCTGCATACCTCAATCAAAACTATTTTATCATTAGAATATTAGAGTAGATTTTATGAAGTACCAATGAATCCACAAATCCAATGTATCTGAATTTATGAAAACATATGAAAAAAATATCATATTTCATAATCAAATCAACAACTTATAGAATTATTATCATTCTCATGTTCCCTTCCAACATCCTCACTATCAACATTATGAAAACATCATACACTCTCAAATGTTTATTTATTTATTATAGGACCAGTTGAATATAGTAATCATAGATGGTTGTTTTAGGAGTAAATTTCCAATTAGATATAAGGCCAGGCCATGATCTCATGATCGTAATAGAATAGAACAAGTAGGAGGTAATATATAAATACTGAGTAGTTTATAATTTGGTTAGATATTCATAAATGTTATCTCTAATAATCCAACCCTAGTCTATGAATTGTGTTCCATCTCAAATGATATTGATTAGAAAACACATATAATTTTGGAATGTAGTGGCTTCATCATGTCCCATAAATATGTTTAAGAGTGTTCATAGTTATAGAGATTATTACAAAAATTAGACATATACAAGGTCTTAAGAAACTTGGATTCTCCTTTCCACTTTTCACTCAACTGTGTATGAGATATTATTGTCCTCTAGGTATCTTTTATTTCTTCATAATGATCTTATTTGATCTCATTTGTCATTTCTATTCATGTTATTCCCTTTTTGGAAGTTTAAAAATAATGTTTATTGATTCACCATTTAATTTAGAAATCACTTCCTCTTCAAAGGACCTTACTTCTCTAATTTTCATTGTAGTATTTGGTAGAAGAAAGTAATAGGTCAGTGTATTGGATTGAGGTTAGAAAACCAAATGCATATGTAAAACCAATATTGAAGGTCCTTTGAGTGATAGGATTTCTTTTTCATCCTACATTCTCTCCCAAAAGTCATTGATGTTAACATAACCTAACCTAGAATTCCCAATTTCTTGAAGATTAGTTTTAATCACTAATAATTGCTTATATCCTTGTTATTTACATCTATTTTTTATGGGTTGGTCATTATAAAGGCTATTCTTTTAATTATTTCAAGAGGATTTTTGTATATTAAATCAAGAGGTATACTTAGTATTTACATCTTTTTTTTATGGGTTTGGTCATTACAAAGGTTATTCTTTCAAGTAATTCAAGATTATTTTTGTATATGAAATCAAGAGAAAGTATGTGCTTACATGGGCAAGATGGCTTAATCACAGAATTAATATATATGATATATTTTCATTGAAATTGATTTATAACACTCCATATGCAAGGGAAAAGATGTCATTTGTTATTTTCTAATGTAATATAACTTATAAGGTGGATACAAGTTAGAATGATGTTCTTTAGGCACATATAGTATCAGGACAAGGAGAAAACAATGGAAATTGATATAAAATAACTTTAAATATGCATGAAATATCAAGATATATATATATTTGAGAATAAATTTACCTGACACAGAGGATTCTAAATAAAAATGGTGGTGAACCAAAGTATTGGGTGCAAGGAGGAAGGGAATAATGTTGTTGGAGAGTAGAGAAAATGACATCAATAGTTTTGTCATGGAACACCTAACCTAAATTTATAAAATGGATTATATGATTTATTATGGGTTCAGGATGAATTTGAAGCAAGATTAGTTCCATCGGGTAAGGCAATTCCCTCAACAACTATTAAAATTTTCTTTTTTTTAATTTTTTATTGTTATGTTGGTGAATACAATGATTTATACCTTACTAGGAACCAAGGCCATTCTAGGAATGATATTATCATTTTCATCAATGATTTTTAACCCATAAATAATAGGGGCTATTCCAAGAAAAATCACATCATCCACATCACAGAAGATATATCCATCAAAAATTGAACCTATTCTAAGAATTACTATATTGCTCAAATAAGTGATGGAGGGCCCCTTGGGAACAAACTCCTTTCGTTAATAGTTCCATCGATTGAATCGATGAAAATAGTCCTATTGGTAACATGTATTATACCAATAAAAATAACATTAGATGCATTGGTGAAGACATATGCATTGATAACTAATGACCTAGGTGGAACAAGATAACCATCAACAAAATTAATAGTCTTAGGAACTCAAACTTGGGACTCAATATGAACTTTTCAGACTTAATTTTTATAATGAAAATTTATCACCTCAACTTGGTATACATAATGGATTAATAAATGGGAAAAATTAGGAATTCAATTTTTTATGACCATAGTTTGGTCGAATGGGAACTTGAACTATAAGGTTTAAAATAAGACTCCATAATTTTAGATTTCATAGATTGTAAGCTTCTATCCATTGGGGTACAGAGTCAAATTTGACAAAATAGACAACAACTTATTTTGATAAGAAAAAGGAGAGGAACACAATATATAATAGGAAATAGGAAGCATGCAACAAATGAAACAACAAATAAAAATAAGTGAAAGCACAACAAAATCCTTATTCACCTATGTACATGTAGAGGATAAACTATTTTAATTGTAAAAAATTCTTTAAGTATTTCATATTTTAGGGAAATGGGATATGTGTACCATATCTATATGACAAGTAATAAATTTTATCTTCATAATTGTGATGAATTTTGAAAGGGTTAGTCTACAGTGAGTTAAACTTTATATGATTTTCCTTTGATTCTCTTCTCTTATCCTATAAAAGGGAAAGGTATCTAATCTATAAAAAAATCTTTTTTTCTTTTTTTCAAACAAATTATTGACTTTATTTGCATCTTCAGTGATATTTTCAATGATTATCACTCATTCTTCTTCCAATTGAGATAGGTACATGATCCTTTTATCTAGTGAACTTCTAAAATATTCATTCTCAATAGCTTTGGCCAATTATAGAGCAAGTAACTCTATTGAAATAGGAATTTATGCTTCTCTTACATGTATAAATTAGAATGGTGATATCCCAATAGATAATTTAGGATTGATATGATCATCTCACAATGAATTTATAACATCATATGCTAGTTCCTTTGGTTATCATCAACCAATTTTTGAATAATAGTAGCAATGTTTTTGTTACATGATTTTAGCCTAGCTATTTCCTTGTGGATAATAGTCAAATGAATATGACATAGATATCCCATAACCATCAAATAATCCTATTATCTTATATGAAGACAAAATTGAGGCATTATCAATCACATTTGTTTGTGGAATACAATACCTCACCAAGATGTTTTCTTTGATAAAGTTGCACACAACCTTAGATGTAGTTTTCTTGACTAGAATGGATTCAAACCACTTGGTAAAATATCTTGTGACCATAGGTACATGGGTATGACCTACACTTGAATGTGGATTCATATTTCTAATGAATACTAGACTCCAATGTTGAAATATTTATTCTATTACTATTGGTTTGAGTGGGATGGATGTGATCTTTTTTATATTACAAAAGGCTCAAAATGATTTACACATGTATATAATTTTTTTAATAAATCAATTACACTATAAATGATAAGGAAAAATTATAGAGATATGTACTTCAATATGTGATTATTGGAGGGTATTTATTTAAACGGTCATTTTAAGGATAGTTAATTATATGCATAAGCACTAAAGAGGCTAAGATAGTAATACAACAAGTACATGATAGTGAATGTGGTGACTATTTAAGTGGAAATTCAATGTCACAAAAATTAATTTAGCCAGGGTACTATTGGCCTACCATGGAATATGAATGTCACTAATATGCCAAGTTATGTGAAAATTTGTAATAATAAATATAAAATTAGTAAGTTGGCATAAATTCATAATTATAAATACTAAATATTTCACCAAATAAGTATAATTTATACCCTTATAGTATGATATAAGAGATTAAATAAGTTGATTATTTATGACACACATCATCTCCCTCTTTGTTTTCCTTCATCTATTATTACAGATAATGGCTCATCTTTCAAAAATAAAATTTTCATTTTTTTCACTAAACATAAGATTTGACACACATTTTATACTCATTATTATCCCTCGCTTATCAAATAGGCATAAACTATAAATAATACTATAAATAATATATTGAGAAAGACATTTACTAAATTTTTTTATGATTGGCATAAACAAATTATGTATGCATTATGGCATACCACATAATCATTCACACACCCATTGGGGCTACTCCATATTTCTTGGTTTACAGGACATAACTAGTTCTTTAATTAGAATTTAGAATTAAATATCTACACATATCCCTCAAATGGATTATTAAATATGATCAATACATATAAAAATGCTTTCATGAGTTACAAAAACTTGATCATACACAAATTCATGTAGAAAAAAATCTCAAGGTATATTAAAATCACAATCATAAGGCCTATAAAAAGAGAATTCACAATCAAGAGTTTGAGATTAGTGATTTGGTTTTAAATTAAAATATAAGGAATTTCATTGAAAAATAAGAAACCAGAAGCATGTTCAAACCTAATTGGTTGGGTCCATATGTGATTACAGAAAAATTAATAAAAACATTTATCATTTAGCTTCACTTGAAGGCAAAGTAGTCAAGAACCCAATGAGCATTATGCATTTATAATGTTTCTATACTTCAGCATTCTAAAATCTAAAATATATTTTTAATACTCAAAAATACAAAAAAATATTCCATAAAATTCAAAAATTAGGACTTATGCATTTTATGTGTATTTTATTTGCATCGATTAACTTGTGCTCAATACTTCTATATATATATATATATATATATATATATATATATATATATATATATATATATATATATATATATATATATATATAGTTTTTCAATAAAAAATAATACATGACTAAACATAGAACATACAAAATTTCCATTTACAAACATAGTTGCAAGTCATTTAACTATCTCAGACTCAAAAATTATAAACATAAATAACTACTCTAACAGATAGTAACACACCACTCTATTGTTGATTTCATAAGTATTTCCCTAGTGAACATAAGATAAAAATTATCAGATTCAAATAGATTAGAAGCCTCCTATATCTTATTTATACCTTATCAATTTCATTAGGGGCATAATTTTACATAGGTTCTCTCATTATTTGGCTATCCCTTATTTTTCATACCTTAGTTATTTACATTACATATAATCTATTGATATTTCTCAGTTACATTGACATTGTTATCTTCTTGGATACTTGATTTACTAAATGTATTGATGTTATGAAATTCTAGTGTTGACCTATTACACATATTAATGCATGATTTTCATGTTTTATTTTCTACTTCATGTCTTGTGTGTATTTCTTATTTATGATTATGGACATTTTAACGTGTCATTGTGTGTGGCTCTAAGCCTATTATATGTTTCTATGTTTGTGTGAGTGAAATTTGATTATGTCTCTCATAAGTGGCCACTTGGCCTTATATTGAATGATTTTTGTGCTTTGTATATAATTTTTGTATGTGTGTGTCATATCTATGACACTTATTTTCTTTTAATTGCTCATTTTTTAATGTCATGATAGACATCATGCATCTTCACTATTTTTAGATGTCATGATCAATATCATGACTACCTCTATTTAAGATTAGTACTCAATTTTTATCACTTATATGCATGTTTCATTGCTAAAATCTTCTTGAAAATGTCACTATGTATGCTTGTTTCCACATGCATCTTAAATTACAACATTTTTATTAGTTTACATATGATGATGTCATGTTCATACATCTTATCATTACTAAATAGATAATTTACATCACTTCATAGCATCTCTCACATAAATTTTTCTTTTGATTTAAGTTATCATAGACATAATTTTGTAGGGTTTATGTAGTTGATCATAATCCATACCCAAAATCCACCCATAAAATAATTTTAGACAACAATGCTTCATTTATATAAGGGTGTAGGTCAACCATAACCATAATAGTGTGTTTCTATCCTATAAGGTATGAAATAGTCATTTTCATAAAATCTCATAATTACATACATAATAAAGATTAGATGTCAATAGCTACCCAATCACATTTTTGTGAGAACTACTTAGGTTTGTCTTATATTTTATAATTTTGGGGTCATCATGCATGACATGTGTTCCAATTTATAAAATTTATGTATTTTCTCATAATAACACAATATTACTCAGTTATAGAATCCATATACACCTATATATCATATTGGATGCATGTGTGTGTCACATGAACACTCTTTGCTCAGTTTTACACTAGTTTCATAGATGGAGTGGAAATTTATGTCATTATCCATGTTTTATACACCAAACTCATATCATACTATATTTTTCACTAGTTTTATGCCATAAATGAGGCTTATTCCATATGTAATTCCTAGCTCACCTTTTACACTCAAACAATATATTAGAATTTATACAAAGATTCCAAACTAATTCACCACTTTGGATATGCAATTATAGATTCAAGAATACCTTATGTTCTTAAGCACACTCAGCTATCAATGAGGATTGTGGCATGAAAAATACAATCCAAGTTCATCAATGAAGAAGAAATATCTAAGGGTATGATTATCTATATTCATCATCTTTTGCACCAAAAATGTAATGGTTCATGTACCCAATTAGGTGTATTTATTCTTTGTTATTAGATATATAATCTTTATTGTCTTTAATTCTTGATTTTTATCTTAAGGACTAATTTTATATATGTTTCATTTCAAGTTTTACATGAACCACAACTCAGTGTTGTGGCCTACTTTCATGACTGATCTCCATAGGTAAGTTTAGGTACACACTTTTCCTTTTACTCTAGTACTTTCACATTTATTGCATTAATAGAATAAAATGGATACAATATAGATGAAAATTAAAATTTAAGATGAAATAGTCTATATGTGACCACTCCATTCACACAAATACCCCATACCCCATTCCATATTATTTTGAATGCCTTTCCTTTACTTTATATGTGAATGACCCATTCTTACAAGCAATTAATGATTACAAAATGTCCCTATTCCTCATTTAAAACAACTTAACATTATCCCTTAAAAGATACATACTCCCATCTTATTTATATTTTCTACATAGACAACAACATACCATTTGGACTATCATTATCCCTAGTCTTATCCAATTTTGTTGGTTACATCCTCTCACCAAATAGCAGATATTTACACAATTTCAAACTTATGTAATAGGTCATCCCACATGTTTATAAAGTCCTATCCAAATTAATTCCTTATTTATCACTATAAAATCACATTTTAAATTAATTTTACACCTAATATTATCATGCATTGAAAATCAATATAATTCTAATTGGACATTGAGAGCAAATTCCCTATTTCACCCAATTCTCAATACACACAACCTTAGTAGTCCTAAGCTAAATTCTGAATATACCTTCAAGGTCATAAATCATAGTTTAATAAATTACTCACACCATAACTTCATAATAATTTATAAATACACCAATATTTCACACACGCCACCATAGCATGAAAGAGGTACATGGAGTTGAAGCCTCTTTGGAGTATTGGTATGTAGGTAGCACTCAATATAGGGGGTGTTGAAGTCTAGCACATCTTCAATAGCTAAGCCTTTTTATTATTTTATGTGCTTTATCACTCATAATATATTAATATAGGGTTAAAAGTGAAAGATATGGCACATGATGGTTTTTAAATAGATTGAGAGATCACACACAGTTAGGTAGAACACATATGCAAAGTAAACCTACCATATCAGTCATAAATCATAAATTCCTATTGCATTCCAACACTCCCTAAGGACATTAGTGAACTATGCCCTTGTATGATTCTAGCATCTTTATCTAAATAGTAATCAAAACACTATTCTTGATTTAAAATAAGCCAACATAGTCACACAGTTTTTATATGTCTATGCCAATCCTACATTGTCAAATTTATAGCTAGGTAATTTATCTTTGTTATTTTATATTTTAGCATATTAATAAATTTAACAAATTCCAAATTAGTTTATGATATTTATTTCATATCTATATAATTCTACTTTTATGTAACATGATATGTAATTAGCTATCTATTTTTCCAAATTTAATAAAACATTGTATAAGATCAAAGTTTGTGAACCTTAGTGTGGAATATCCATCTATTTTTTAGATCAAATTATGATAAGTGTGCATGTGTCAATAGATATTACCCATTGTAAATAAGGTATTTAAAAGGATAAGTAATTAAATAGAATAATATATGTAATGTGGGAGGAATTTTTAGACACTAAACTTGAATTATATATCCCCTCAATCTTGTACACTTGGAAAATACCTATCATGGTTGTACCCTTAAGTTATAAGACCTTCCTATTTCTAGAAGTCTTGCATTTTCTATCTCGTGTGCCTATTTATTATCTTGTTGTTTGACCATATGTTATTATGATGACTAGGTCTTCTATGTTGTGAAAAATTCTATTAACCTACTTATTATCATCCTCTACAAGTTTTGGGCATGTACATATTTTTATATTCTTGGACATTTGTGTCCCAGTCATATGCCTATGTCAATTCTAGTGTCTTGTACCAAACTAAGTGTTCATTACCCTAAAATAATCAAATATGTAATTTTAACATGTCCTTATGGTTGACCTTAGTCCTTTTTTGTGAGATATTTCTAAAAGGGATTGGTATATATTCATGATCAATCCTCATTCATTCCTCACCTAAAAAATACATATCAACTCACAAGGAAACTTACCAAAACCACCCAATAAAGCATTCAAGTGAGAAAATATTCCTTGTTCTTTCCTATTTCAATATATAGGGATAACCTACCTATAGGTTTGAAGTACTAAAAGAACATTCCATGAGTTTTATTTTTGAAGATACATTCTAAGTCACCTATGTACTTACTTATCATACATTACATCCTTATGCACACACAAGCCAACATGTAGAGGAGAAATATAGAAGTATAAGTCTCTCTTCAGAGTATTGGCTATTTATGTAGTTCTATTGATATAGGGTTCCATGGGGTAGCTCAAAATCATGTGCCCACTAACTCATTTTTCATGCAATCACTCCAAGGCTAAGGAAATTAGGGTTTGATCATTTGATAAAGAGTGGTAACATGTGTATGAGGTTTAAACGCACTAAATATAAAGATAAAATCCTAGAATGTTCTAGGTGTTTGCATCAATATCCAATCAATATTCAATAATATACACCTATATCTAACTTAACATGAGTATCGATGTAACTATTTAGATCTGATGCAAGCATCCAAGGCCCAGAGTGTAAATTTCTTGAATTTGATGATTGATCTAGAGTTTATATATAGTATACTTCCATCATATTCCATATCATATCTTCATGTGTACAAGAAACTAGATAAGTACACTTGTTTTCAATTTATTACAATATCAATCAATAGTTTTACTTTTTATTTTTAGCATTTCTCAACATTTTAATTTATAATATTGTTTATTTGAGTTTGAAAATTAATTAGATTGATATAGATTTGTTTATCACCCTTATCCTTATTCATTTATATATTCTTAACCCTATACTATATTTACCTAATTCAATTTATGGTTAAACAAAGTTAGATAAATTATTCTAAGACCTACAGGATGAAGCACAATATGAAGGAAGCAAAATAATGAAGGCCCAAAATAACTTCAAATAAGATTTTTAAGAAATGAACATAACATACAACAAGGGCATCAAAAAATATTATGGACATAGAAAATAATAATTAAAAAAATATATATTTTCCTTGTATTTATTTTATTTTTGTTGTGCACTTCAAAGTTATAATTTTTTATCAATGCCCTCTTTTAACTAGCTCCTGATTAGTACTTGCCACCCAAAAATACCATTAAATATACATGTAATCCATATGCCCAACCAGATGACACTATATAAGTCCAAAATTTTGAGCATTAAGACTATAATCATGGCCTCACAAATGCTTTTACTACTTCTATTGGGGTTAGAAAACTTTATGTTGGTTATTTTCCTTCTAATAAAATTATCTTGAGTAGATGAAATTGATGAATTGTATTGAGTTTATGTGTATTAGTTGATTGGATCAACTACACTTGGGATGCAAGTTATAATCCATTAACTATATGGAATTTCCATCTATGTCTAGGACCAATAAATCCAATACTACCTAGGTGTTTAGGAAGAGGCCTAGTGGCAGGTAAGTGATGATACCAACAACCGAGGATAACACTAAGAATATTTTTTGGTTTTTTCTAAAGCCAAGTAGTGGGGAAAGTGATGGTAGAATTGAAGTGAACATATCCATGGTAATGACCCAAAAACAAAATTTGAGTAATATGGATATATTTTAGGTCCATGATGATCAATGTAAGACTGCACTAATATTTCATATCTCTAAGCACTAAAAACTTATTAGAAGGTTTTAATGTGTAAATAAAAAAAATTGATTTCTACAAGTAAATTTATTTTACTTATCCTTATGTCTAGATGTCAAAAGGGGTAGCCTACATTGGAAGTAGGGTTGAATACTATATCCTAAAATCCAATAGCACACAAAAGTAGATCTAACCTGATCTAGAGTTTTGATCTATTTTCTAAGCATATAATTTTTTTGTTGCCCTGTGTTGTATAAAATTTAAATTAGGCATGCATTCAGTTATATTAGTCAGTTATTAACCTCTTAAAACTAATTAAAAACATGGAATTGTCTCTCTACACTCAAAAATTTACACTTGGAAACATTGGTATCAATTCACATAAGGCACAAGCCTTATGTGCTCACCTAAATCATAACAATGAAAGAATCAGGGCCTGTATTAGGTTAGTTACACCATGGCACAAGTCATAAATTTTAGGACTTGGTATATTCTAAGAGGTTTTAAGTAGATTCATAGGCACAAGCCTTTAATGGGTTAATCATAATGGTCTATAGGTGCAATCCCTTGGATTAATCTTAGTAATAAGGTCACAAGCCTTTACTAAAATAAGGCTAGCATCATGTAGGCACTTGATAGGTCAAAGGATAAGTTTCACTTCATACACAAACTTGGTTTGTGGTCCTAACAAGGGCAAGAACAATTGGTGCATCAAAGTTATATACTTATTCTATTTCTAAAATTTATAGTTGACATCATCATTTGTTATAGGGATGCCATTAATGACCCAACTAAAAGCTAGTAAATAACATTCTTATCATAAATGTATAGAAATTACAACATGATAACCATTATGCATTCAAAAATCAACACCAAATAAGTATAAACTAGAAACATTATATGATACATGATTACCATGTTTTTCCATTAATAAAAGTTTAAATATAGAATAGATTTCATAATACTTAAATTAGGGTATAGGCCTAATTCACTCTAATTAATGGCCCAAAGGCTCACAAGTGAGCTTGGGCATATAAAAATGGAGCCTTAATGTAATATAATTTATTCATAGATCTAATGGTAGCCATAACATTATATATGAAACCAATTCTCTAGAGTTTCACTACACTAAGTTTGCATCATCTTTCTTCATAGGTTCAATATCCTTTTATAGCTCTATAGGAATGTCTCTGCCAGGGCATAGAGCACATGTTGGGTGTCGAGATAGAGACTTTTTAGTCATTCCCACCAGTTACATCACCTTATTCCCTTAATTTTTTAGTCACCACATATCATCCAACCTAAAATATTCCCTAAGAATCCTAGAATTGGTTATCTATCTGCCAACTAGCACAAGGTGTACATTGATTCCTCCATCTGGCACCAAGATGCCAAAAAGTCATCATCAGTCAAAATGATGCCTTGTGTTGATTTATATATCATGTTGGTGTGAATCCTTATATAAAAAAATAAGGGTCCCAACATTACCCTAAACAAAAGTTCTAATCCATCCTTAGAGCTATCAAAGTCTTTGGTGGATAGAATTCAAGCACGCTCTCCTTAAGCTCGATGCTGAAGTCCTCAAATCCTTTTATGGTGAACTTTATTTCTTTATTAGTGTTGTCTATTTCAATTGAGGTTTCACTAATTTTAAGCATTCCAATCTTTTATAATTCCTTTTTTAATGCCTCTAGATTTGCCTTAGACTTTATCACACCCCTATCCAGGATTGTTCCTTACTCAGAGGCCTTAGTCTACAAAGTGTAGAAGAGTGCTTCCAGTTTATATTATTGGCCATTTATTTGGGTTATTATTTAATTAAAATTACCCATTATATGTGTTCACTCTACCTTACTTGTTGAGTACACTTGTACCATCAGTTTCTCCTTCTCCTCCTTTGCCTACTTAAGGCACATGTCTATGATTGATGTCTAGTTGGTGAAGCTCAATGAGATGGTGATGGATACATATTTACCCTCCTATAGATTTACAAATATGTCCTCCACATCTTTGAGCTAAACTACAAGTTCCTTATGTAGTATGGTGTATGGATCTTCTTATTCTTGCATCAACTCCAATTTCATCCTTGGGAACATCTACTCCATTAACACATATTTTATCAACCTTAGAGAGGTTTGAGTTATCCACACCAACTATAAGGGATGGTTCAGTCATCTCTATGCACTCACATAGCTAATATAGTTTGAATTTTATGGCCTATACTTCATCTTTGACATCTTTTTAGAGTTTCTTCTATTTCCATGCTCTTCCATCGTTGATGATATTTTTGTGCACCAATTCAATCACCATTCTAATAAGCACATTTCTAGACTATATTGGGTTCATGGAATGAGAGTTTATGATGACGGATTCATACCCTTATTTAGGGTCTTCTGAGCACAAGATAGCCTTTCTAGGAGCCTCAAAGTGTAACTCATCCATGTAGTGATCAAATGCAAACATAAGTTGTTTGTGCATCCTAGTTGTGGTGGCCTCAGGGGGCATAAAGTCAAACATGTAAAATTCTTCATCCATCCACCCCTTATTAACCTTTTATCTAATGATTAATGTTATACCACCCTTCTTGATAATAACCATCTCTATTTTCTCTTTTTCCTCTTCACTAGCACCACCACTTTCTTAGTGATTTATTATTTTTGGGAATTATATTTTTAATTCATAAATACTAAATGAGTCTGATTAGATAAAATTAGTAAATAATATACAATAATTAGGCTACTAATTTGTGAAACTTGACCTATTTATTATTTAGGAATTAAACATCAAATTTCCTAAAAATAATAAATCATTTGGTAAACCTAACTTACTTTGAAATTTGCATAAAACCCGTAGGGTAAATTCCTTGCTGATTTTTCCCATTGATTTTTAAATTTTTTCTTGAATATTAAACTCATAAATTCCTCTCAAATTTTAAAATTTTGTAGTAAATTTCAAAACAAATTTATTTCAAATCATAGTTGCATCAACTAGATCCCAATAATTTTCTAATCATTTTTTGCATTTTTAGTTACCTATTAAAATTAGAATTTCAATTTCAATTTCAAAAATTCATAGTATTTTGCAAAAAAAATTGAAAAATCCCTAGTTGTATATACTAGCTCGTATTTTGCTTCTTGAGGTATCACCTTACATGTTTGTTCACTTCGTATCCTTTTCATGTAATTTTTAGTTAACTATTTTTAGGATTTTACATTTCCTATATTTAATATTTTTATTTTATAGCACTTGGACCATAACAAATTATTTCAATAAATTTAAACACTTCTCAAATTGTTTTCCTACTTAACAATGGCCCAATACACTAGTTTTGATGAAACTGATAAGAGAGAACTTCAATAACTCTTAACCAAACACCTTGACATGAAATATGACATGCTTAAAATATTACAAGAGGAACAACAAAGAACAAATAATGGGAAATATTCTCAAACCACATGGTAACCAATTACAAATGACATTACGGGGGCAACTATCTCTCAACAACCCCTTATAGTAGCCCAACTTGCCTCTATACCACCAGTTACAACTAGTACATCCCTATCTCTTGATGTGGTATCCCTTGTGTAAGAGATAAGATCTCTTCAATATAAGGTGATACATCTTGAGCAAGGTGCCACTAGACCTACGTCGGCTTTGGCTTATTTTACTCTTCTGCATAGACCATTGGTATGTCACATTGCTTCTACACCCTTATCACAGGGTTTTATTCAACTTAAGATTACTCTTTATGATGGAAAGGGTGATAAAAAGACACATTTGAGATATTTTCATGCATCACACTTGGATTATGTACCAAATGACTAGTTACTACCCAAGTTATTCCCATGGAGTCTAAAGGATTATGCTTTACAATGGTTCTATAGTCTACCAAATCAGTCATTCAATGTATTCAATCCTTTATCTAACATGTTCCTAGCATATTTCAATATCAACATTGGTGATGAGGTCTCTTATGCATAAGTTGCACAATAGAAAAAAAAATACAATGAACATCTCATAGACTATGTGCTTTAATATAACACCAACTTGACTAGCCCTATGGCAGATCAGGAGTTAAAAGATCTCTTCAAATAGAGCCTTATACCAAAATTTCATGAATCTATTATGTTCAAAAGATTCTCTTATTTCACTAAATTATGTCATACACTAAAGGAAAGAGAAGTAAAACTCATTTCAATGGGCAAACTCAAGTATACAAACATCCCAGACACAACAAACAAGAGTAATATCAAACTTCCATACAAGGTCAAGTTAAATGATACTAAAGGGCTGAATTAACCAATAGTCAATATGGCTTCAAATCCCCCTCAGTGTGTGGTTTTATCAGCACGTCTTTGATGTACATTTACCAATCTACCAATTTCTCCAATAAAAGTTTTACAATAGTTATTGGAATGTAACATCATCACTCTCCCTCCTATTTAGAAAGTTGACCCAACAAAGCCTATACCATAGGGATATGATCAACATGCATTTTGTGATTTTCATAGGGTACCAGGCCATACTATAAATAGATGCATCAGTTTGAGACATAAGATACAAGACTTGATATATGATAACCTACTTGATCTTGGCACATTAGTTGAGCCTCCACAGGTAAAGCCAACATAAGATAAAGCTTTGAAAATCTTCTAAGATCCATTTCCAAAACATTCTAAATAAGAGGAAAGTGACACATCAGGTGTTCACCACACATACCATGCACATCCTTTGAGCGGTATGATAGGTGTGTATGAGTCTAGGATTCCAACTACACCTTTGATATCCTTCTAAGATCAGGATATTGTTGAGGATAATTTAGATTATAATGCAAACTTTATTAGAGCACATATTCATAATCAACCCATTCATAGTGCTCTCATCGATAATGGTTCCAGTGTTAGCATGTGTACCATTACATTATTACAACATTTGGGATATTTAGAGTATGATATCACTCTAATAGATATATTTATTAATGGATTTAGTAGGCACATATATATTTCATTGGGTGATATTTCATTTCCTTTATAGATTGGTCCAACACATGTGACCACACATTTCACCATAGTTCCCAGTGCAAGATTTTTTGATATGTTACTTGGTCACCCATGGATTCAAAACATTTGATAAGTACCATCTATAGTTCAAAAATGCATGAAATTCATTCACGCTAATAATTTTTTTATAGTTGGTGGAATTTCATATGAGATACAACTCCTCACTTCATATACATCTCCTTTGCAGTCATGAGTTCCAACTTCTCCACTAGTTTTAGTTTCCCCACTAGTCACAGTTCTTCCTCTAATATAGATTCAGACATAGTTGAGGCACCCATCACCAGTATAGATAATCCATAGACCTCCATAGCTTCAATTTTTTAGATAAGTTCTAGCTACAATATTCATACCTAATACAGTAACATTGAGATCTTATGCTTCTAAACATAAAGCACACATTTAGAGAACTCCTTCTCCTACTTCTATATGGTTCCCTAAGACTCCCTTAGTTTCATCCACTTCTCAAAGTTATAGGGGAATCCCATATTTGGTTTCTACTTTAGATATATCAGAATAGTTACAACACACACAACTTTTAGAGTCATAGTCTTAGCCTTTCCATCATGCTTCACAATCAAGCATAATACCTTTGTTCAATACAGGACACCATGATAGGGAATCTCATCAGAGACTCATCAGTTAGTATAATTTATTCTCAATATTTCATGTACACAAATTATTTCAAAATACAAAATAAAAATATCCAAAAACATTCAAATAATTCCAAAACATAAAAACCTTTTGATTCTATGCATCGTCCATGCTTTACATTGCAACTACTATGCCAAACTTATATTTGTTGTTATATGTTATTATTTGTCTATTTATCTACGTTACCATGCTTCACTTGATCTTCTTTGAGTGTGTGTAGTGATATTCATATCCTTCATTGAGTCACTTTATCCATTGAGGGGGCATCCTACTTCTACATTCAAGACACACATCAATATACATACCCACTGGGGACATCTTCTACATTACTACACCATCCAAATTATGTCATTCCTACACTACACACTCTAGTTATCATGTTGACATATATTACTTACTATGATTACATATATTACCATATCAACACTCACTAGTATCTTGCACTTGTGTATTTCCTAGCATATACCTAGTCTTGTACTAATATGTCTTGCATACTTTCACTTCTTGATTTGATTAGTTAGATTGCATTGTACTTCCAATATATACATTCTTTCCTTTCTCACTTAGCATAAATTTATGTGTTTTCATTTTCTCATTTCTTTTTCCATGTCTTGTATGTGTTTTAGGACATTTTCCAATGTCCTTTTCTTATATCATGTGTGTACCTTAGGACATTTTTCAATGTCCTTTCTTTGTGTTCTTCCATGTGCTTTCGTCCCTTGTTACAAATTTATTTGTTTCAATTGTATGTGTATGTGGAATTTAAACATGTCTTATTTCTTAATTTATAGTTTGAGTGACACGTGCCCATGTCCCTTGATTACTTGGCCCCTTGACCACTCTTGTATGTTTCTTACTTCTTGATTTGTATGCTTGTTTCTTGATTATTGTTCATGTTTGTAATGCCATGATCCATGTCATGCATTTCCTTAGTTTTTTGGATGCCATGATGGACATCATGCTCCATACCTCCTCGCTAATAACTAATAACTAATGACTAACACTTTTGATTCTAGTTCAGTATATTGCATATGTTATTACATTTTTATATCTATTTAGGCATACCCTTATTGATCTAAACAATATCTTAATACAAACCTTGCTATATCTCAAGATATCTTGTCAATTATCATATATATATGCAACATAACACACTTGAAGGGCTCTCTCTTCTAAGGGCAGTGATTACAACATCTTTATTCCTACATTCAAAAGAGGGGGAAACAAACAAGGGTTTTATCATAGGGATCAAAGCTATTAATGGTCAAAAAAGCAATTTTCAGAAAGGTTATAATAAAATATGGATATCAGACTAGGTAGACAACAGAGAATCTACAATAGTTACTAGATTTGGCCTTGGATAATAGTGATAAAGTTGGACTATAGTGCCTAAATATATATTTTTTCTAGAAATATAAAAAAAAAGTGAGTTTAGTCACAGGTTTGTTAGCTTAGTATAGTCTAGATTTAGCATATTTCAATGTATTTTTTGCTTAGAGAATCTATATATAGGGGCATCATGCATGGCATGATGGCTCTCACTTCTAGTTTTAGATTAGGTAGTTGATATAACTTCTATATTAGAATCCATGTTCCAGACATAAGTAATTGGCGTCAACGTGCATGGCACATTGATCTTGCCGTTTTTCCAAGTTTAGTTTATTTTCTAAACATTTCTCAATAGTTGCATGCCTTACTCCATATGCAGGTGGTTCACATCCTTTTTCATGTTTTTATTTCAGACAATATTAACTTCTTGAGTTCTTGATTTGGCCTCCATGTAATCCTATTTCACTATTCTTAGAGTGGCTTTCAAACAAGCCTAATCTCCATCTTTCAAAATAGCCAAGAGTGGTCTATTTTTTAGCATATATTCTACTATCCATGCCAACATTGTTAGATCATAGTACATTCATGGGCTTCAAGAGTCATCTCATATGACATATATTATATATTGGTATTAATTCATATCTTTAATTTATGGGGCAATGATGGAGCCAAAGGACTAACTATCCTTTGTATTCTTGAGCCACCTATTCAGAGGGATCGGACACATAGTCCAAACATTAATTGACACACACATGATTTATTAGCTTCACTTAGTAGGAGATGATGGATCCAAAAGTACTTATTTTTCATTCTTGAGACACTTAAAATTAATTAAGCACTCAACTTTATTCATGATATTACTTTTGGTACAACACACACCTAGTACAATCTAGCATCACAATAGGTTTTATATTATTTTATGTACCTAGTGAGGTGTACTCATTCCTTTATCTTCCTATCTCTCTCTCTCTCTCTCTCTCTCTCTCTCTCTCTCTCTCTCTCTCTCTCTCTCTCTCTCACCCTAATTTTGTATGTTCTTATTTTAGTTATAGAATATCTAGTAAATATGGATCTACTCTATGCTTTTCATTACAGATTCACACTTCACACCATGCTCTCTCTCTATGCACATCTAACATCACACAGCTTCATGAGCTTCACCTTTATAGGTAGGTTTAGGTACGCTTTCTATTTTTTCTTTATCCTAGTATTTGAATTTGTAACATCACTAGAATAAAGTTGGGGGGGGGGGGAAATTTAGTCATAAAAAAAGCAAAATTTGGTGCTTGAGTGTGGCTAATGACACCCAATCCATTGGTCCATCTTGTTTGCTCTCATGACCCTCATAAACATGTTTTCACTGATTCCCAATCATCCATAGCCTCCCAGACTAAACCCTTGTAGACCTAGATGTCTCTTTCCATGATTAATCTATCCCCCTAGGTCCCATTAGCCATGGAGAATAGTGCCCAAACTTAGACTATAGCATTGAAACCCAAGGTGTCATATTTTTAGTGTTATTGTTCAAGCGTATTTTGGCTTCTAACAGTCATATTATTTCAAATCCTTATCCTAATTCATGTCATCCTAATGATAATTCATTTAACCCATGATCATTAAATCCCCTATAACATGCCATTCAAAGTTAATTTAGAAGGGTTGGCACTCATTTACAAGAGAGAAGAAAGAATACAAGCAAGACCACTCAAGCAATTTTCCCTATTATATGCATATAGTCATCTAATAGTATTTCAAGCTTATTCAAACCTTTACACTAGTCCTTATTCATTCCAAGTACACCTAATTTCACATTTACTTGCACTTTCATCACACTATTACACTAAGCACTTTAATGGAAGAACTACATATAGCTTGATCCCTCCTCAGAGTATTGGTACGTAGACAATATGCCCACACATGGAGTGTGAAGTGCATCCAATTTATCCTTTACACACTAAACCCTCCTCTCCTTTCTCCAAATTTTACATTCAAGTTTAAGCATAAAGAGGACCTAGGGTATTAAATACTAAATCAGATACACAATAAGCTCCATAAATATCTAGGCTTTGATATTTAATAGGCAGGGTCAAATAGACTTGATACACAAAACCCAAAAAGCTTAGATCACTAGGATAATAGTGACATGATAGGACTATAACACCAAAACCTAGGGTGTCCCACTTTTGACACTCCTATCCAATCAAGAAATGAACTCCAAATTCATGTTTGTGATAGTCTCCCAAGCTTGCACACAGATTTCTAAATCCTATCTCTATCAAAATAGTATAGAATAAGATAAGTTGGATTTTCTCTCTCTCGCTACTATTTTATAAAATCCATAATTACAATCAAGTTTCACAAATTAGTAGCCTAACTATTGTACATTATTTACTAATTTTATCTACTTATACCTATTTATTATTTAAGAATTAAACATCTAATTTCCCAAAAATAATAAAGCACTTAGATGCTTTCCTTAAAACACTCATCTTCTTGTTCCTTAAGGGGTTCTTCATTGGACATTCCCCTTCATCCACTTCTCCCTCTTGGGTTCTCTCAATGCTCACCTCCAGGTTTATTCCCTTAGTGGTAGCATCATCTTATTTATAATAGGGTTCCTCTTCAGTCTCTTTTTGTTATTTTGAGGTACTAATATTGCCTTCCTTTTCTTTAGGAACCCCTTCACTACTTGGGCATGCCTATTATGTAGCTTGATCTAATTTCCTAGTGGGGATGTTAGGTACATTTTTGGATTTCTCAAATTTTTGTCCCATGCTCGTGGGAACCTTATTTTTTTTCTATTTCTTGGCCTTCTCTTCCTCGACCTCAGCCTTCTCAATATCTACGTCACTTAGGCCCATTTCCTTCCAAGACCTCATCTTATTTTTAAGAACCAACACCATCTCAATTACTTCCTCTTTATGGACCATTTTATTCCATAAAATTCTCTTCTCCTCTTCTATTTGTGGAGGCTATGTGGAGGGTTATTCTCTAGATGAGGATCTTGTCAGCTTTTGTGCTTATTTAAGTGTGGTGATTGTGCCACTTTGGAGGTCCTATTGTACATCCTTGGCACTAGGTTCCTCCTCCTCTTTAACTTACATAATGTAGGTATTTATTCCTTTTTCTTATATCTCTCCCTAGTCTATACACGAGGGTCTTTTCCTTTTTCATTTATGCTAGAGTTATTTTAGGGAGCATAATGGATCCCTTAGACTTTTTATTTTTCTTCTTATTACTAGAAGAAATAGTCTCTAACATGAAGGTTAGGTGTTTCCTGGGATCTGGAGGTGTATCTTGTTTATTGGAGGTATCCTCAACTTGACGCACTCCTTAATTTCCTCAAATGTCCCATTTATTTTGGGGATATTTTTACTACATTTTTGGCATTAGTTTCCCTTTGTCATCGATCAAGAGGGGGTGATCATCATATTTCTTAGGGTTTATACCCTTCCTCCATGACTTCATCTCATTATAAAGATTGAAGATGTGCCTAGCTATAATTTCCCTCTAGAGGGGATGGAGGTCCATCTAGTCAAAGTCATCCTCCTCATCCTTTGTGGCTTTTTCTCCTAGGTGCATATAGTATCACCTCAACTTGTTCCTTTCTTGGTCCATGGCCTTCATTGAGATATCCAAATAGTATTCATTGGGAATCCTCCTTAGCACTTCCATGAAATATTTGGTATAAAATGCATAAGGTAGATTCAACCAACTGGATAAGGTTTTAGTTTGTGAGTGTTAGGCACACTATATAAAAATGTTGCATGATTATGAAGGTCATCATTCCTAACATGTTTTGGGTGAGCTCCTAGGGGATGTGCCACTCAATCCCAAATACCTCAATGTATCAATCACACCACCCATATACTCTTATCTTATAATTTTTGGAGAAGCTAGGTGGGTAAATAAAGTCTTGATACTTCAGTACTGAGGAATCATTATGTAGTGAGAACACCCAAAGGTTGTCCTCATCACTATTTAGCACATTGATCTCCTCCATCATAATCAATATCGACATGGACCCCCATCAAAAGGTATCACATTCCTTATGGAACTTTAGCACATTTTTCATAATCTCCTTAGTAATAAACTTCGTGATATTGAACTTATACCCCTACACCATGTGGTGGGTGATGCACAAGTATATCTTGCTCATGTCAAACCATCATCTACTACGAAAAATATTAGAGCTCATGAGTCACATTACTACCCTCATTCTAGGGTCTTAAATTTATTTAATAGGGAATGAAAACCCTACCTTGTATTAGCCCAAGAGTTTTATAATCCTCTCTACCCCTACATCATCCTCCATCATTTGGTAAATGTCGACTCCTATTCTTAGGAACCCTATAATCTTATTGATGAGACACACTGATATTTATATGTACCTCCCTAAAAAATAAAACTTGACACCATGGATACACAAGAGGAGGAATTATACCAATTCCTCTAGCTTGCTAAAACTTGATAGCTCATATAATAGGGTCATGCTAGTGGTCACTAGTTTATCTCAGATGGAGACATCAAATAGCACCATTCCTACCTTGGTCTTCATTCTTGTGTCAACTGCGCAATCTAAGTTGAGCTCTTATGTGTTACTTGGTGTTTGATTGTTATATTCCTTCAATATGCATGTGTGTATGAAAGATACTCATGTTTCCCCACTATGACCTTAGGGGGAACTACATCTCCCTATACACAAGCTTTATACTTACTTCTAGGTCTACCTCCACAACACTAACACCTTCAACCAATTCTACCTCTTTCTTTATAGATGCTAATTCTTCTAGTGTTCATGCCTTCTTAGTGTCCTTCTACACATGTGGTAGACCTGAACTTAACCTCTTTTTACCCATTCTAAACTAGCTGCTATTAAAGTGTGATCAATTAATCTTCTCATAGCCCTTAATATTACTTGTCACTTCTTCATAGTCATTAGGTCTATGACTATGACTTCGGATCTTGAGCTTCATTCATAATTAATGGTGGCCTTAATGTCCTTTATAATTCATACTGCCTAGTTCTCTCATAATTATCTCTCCACACACCTTTTCAATACCAAATGGAATTCAATCTCTATCTCTATTCCATCATTCTCGTGTGGGGCCTTTGGGTGCTTAAGTTTTTAATATGGTAGCATTTTCTTATTTTTTCTAACTTTTTCTCTAGTTCGGTGTTTAATTCACACAAGGTTTGTAACCTATTATAATTTATCATTTACCCCATTAATGGCTAGTGATTAATGGCATGGTGGCACATGGGTATCTTGAAATCCACTAAACCCATGAAATCCATGAAAATCTATCACCACATTCACATTTATTATAGATCTTTATGCCTCCACCATTAAAGTCATTAAATTATCTTAGTAGCTTATTTAGTGAGGTGATAGGTGGTTCAAATGGGTACTTCCCTCTAATCCTTGGGTCGGTGTCAACTATATGAATGATCTTTCTCTTTTGATTTGTTCAACTTGGCATGACCTTCACCCTTCTTATGGTAACCTAGGTGTAGGACTTCACATACGCATGACTCAGCATCCATGGTTCTATATCTCCTTCATATTGTGTTTCCTTTTCAAGTGCACTTCCATTTAATGGTTTATTTCTTGTACTTTCATATGTTCTTGCTTCAGCTTTGCATATCCCATATAAATTCCTACACTATTCCTTTAGCACTTTCTTCTCTATTCTTAATTTATTGTGCACAATCATCTTGTGTGCCTCCCCTCGTCAACTTGGTACTCAGTTATTTTTAGATCTATCAAAATTTATGTGCCCATAAATGTAGGTGTTCAAACTCAGGTACTTAAAAAGCATCTATGCTCAACTCACCTGATTGGATTTATGTATATAAGTGCTAAAAGATTTCTCTTATAGGCCTAAAAGAGCCACTTATATTCACTCAACACAAACTAAATAAACATAAGGAATTTTTTGGCTTGCACCAAACTTTATTAAAGTCAACACAAAACAATTACTTATGATTAGAAAGTCGATGTATAGTGGCATAAGCACCATCTTATTGACTATAATTCTTTAATATATTTCCATTAAAATGTAAAGGGATCATTTCACCCATCAACATTTGCATATTACATGCATTAGTCTCTAATATATTTTGGATGATATAGGGTCCCATCTACCTAATCTACAACTTACCTAGGTGCTTAAGGTACTTTGAGTCATATATCAGGACCAATGTTACTTCAGTCAATACCTTAGAATTTATATACTTGTCATGCCATAGCTTTTGGCATGCCTTCTTTGCTTGTTGACTCTAACTTGATTGGGCGTGTGTCTTATTTAATCACTCCAAGTCTTCCAAGTGTGCACTCAAAGACTCTTGTCCATCCAATCAACCAATACATGTGATGCATAATAAGGGAACTATAAATTACATCGGTATAATGGCCTCTATGCCAAATAACAAGTAGAATGGTGTAACCTTATTTAGGTGCTTATATGTAATGTGATAGGCCCATAATACTACTGACATAGTCATCCCAATATTTACAACTAGCATCACATATATTTATGAGGTACATTCCAATTATTTTATTGAATGCCTTAGTGGTGTTATTTTATTGGAGATTATAAGGTGTTATCTTGTGGTGCACCACTGTGTATTCAATCAAAAATATTCTAAGGGTCTCATTAGAGATGAGTGTGTAATGGTCACTAGTCAAACTGAGTGGACCCCCATAGCAACTGATGATGTTCTCCCAATAAACCTTATGGATATGGTGGTTGTGAAATATTTGGTTGGTGTTTCCTCAACCCATTTGGTGAATTAATATGTGGTCACTAGAATGTATCATGTACCTATGCACCTTGTATCAAGAGTAATAGGCCCAACAAATTTAATGGTCCATTTTTAAAAAAGCACCTATGAAAAGATGGGGATGAGAGGCATTTCATCCTAGTGGTTTGGCTTTCCTATGTGTTAGTAGATGTCTCATGTTTTAGTACACTCTTTATCATCCTAGAATAGATAGGGCCATCAAAATCCTGATTGTAGAACCTTGTGCACTATAGCATCTCTAGTGTAATATCCTAAAGTAATACTTGCATGTGCCTTTTTCAAGACTGAGCCTCACCCATGCTCTAAGACACATCGATGTAGGACCTCATATTGACTCAACTTGTATAATTCCTTGCAAATGAGTTGAAATGGGGTGATGTGAACTGTGAGTTACTTCTCCTTGATTATCATAGTTTAGGGCATAGATCTTGATGTTATAAATGTTGTGATCTCTACCAAGTCTTATAAGATGCAATAGACCCTATACATTTGCATGTCAAGCTTATAATATTCTATAGGCATGGTTCCATCATTCAAGTTGATGTGGGATAGATAGTATAGGCTTGAGTTTTGTTTTTTAGGTTTGACTACAAAATAGAATTGGAACTCTTGAAACAAAACTATCCATTGACAAATGTGCCCATGGAGAATGGGCTTATTCACTAGGTACTTAAATGCCTCATGATTATTGAATAAGTTGAATGGGGTTTCAAATAGGTACTATCAAAAATTTTGAAAGGTTTAGACCATGGAAATTACCTCATGCTTAGTTGTAGTATAGTTATATTCTACCTTGGTTAGTTTTCTACTTGTTAAAGAAATGGGATGGTCCTTTTTGCCTTCACTTGGTTGCACTAGAATGGTGCTAATTATAATACTAGATGCATTTACATGGACATGGAAGGGATTCATCTAGTAAAAAAATTTTAATATTAGTGCATTTGCCAATTTGAGCTTTAATATCTCAAATGCATCTTCCTACATCACACCCCAATAGATTGGGCCATCCTTTCACAAGATTTATTCCAGTGGCACTAAAATATTGGCATAGTCCCTTATGAACTTCCTATAGTAATCATAATGGAAAAGAAAGGTGTGAAGGTCTTTCTACATTGATGGGGTTTGTAACTAAAGGATGATGTCAATATTCATTTAATCAATAAGCAGACTATCCTTGTAGATGATGTGCTCGAGTAAAGTGCTAAATGGTGTTGTGAAAATACACTTCTTGAGGATCAAATATATCTACAACTATTTGCACCTCTCAAACATTAGGCACAAGTTGTCATAATTATTCCTTACTAACCCATACATAGTCTAATCATCTAAGTACACTTGGAGGAACTTACGAATGAAGTCCTTAAAAGTGGTGATCACCACTCAAAATAATGTGTTGGCACATTTTTTAATCCAAATGGAATCACATTATATATGAAATAACCCCATTATGTTGCAAAGGTCATTTATGCTTGTCCTCCTCTTCAATCTGGACTTGATGGTATCTTGAGAACCCATCAATGAAAGTGTATATCTCACAACCTATGACACCATCTAAAACTTTATAGATGAATGGAATAAAAAATGGGTTGGTTATGTATGAATCATTTGATAGTATATATTTACCATAAATCTAGATTTGCCCATACTTTTTTATGCTAATGATCATGGGGCTAGCCCATTCATATTATTGCATAGGTTATATGACACCTACGAATAACATACCATCAATCTCTATTTTGATCTTGGCATGAAGATTGGGGTTCATCTTGGAAGGTCAATTTTTGATAGGCTTGTGCCATCTACTAGATTTATTCTCATATTTTTAAGGGATGGGTGTGTACCTTTCATGTCTCTATAGTTTCTAAGTAATAAATCTTGGAATTCATTCAAGAGGTCCACAATGCATGCCATCTTCACATCAAATCAATATGCATCCATAGTAGAAATATTTGGTTCCCCTTATGAGTTGATGTCTACCTTTATCATTTTTAGTAACATGCAGTAGGGATATTTCTTCTCCAATTGTAAATCCTCAACTTGTCTACTACCCTCCATTATTTCTATGTGAAGATTGGTAATGTCTTCCTCCTTTAGAGTTTTATCCTCAATTTGGAGCACAAGCTTCCTTTTATCTATTAGATTGGTCCAATTGCACACCTTCCATGGTTCATCATCCTTGTCACTATTGAGGATTTTATATTTAAAGAAAGTTGGGAGTTATAACCTCTTTTTACCAAACATGTCTTTTAAACACTCCTCTAATATTATAGTGTCCTCAAACACTGGCCTCTAAACTATCTGTAGTGGCTCAATTAGTTCAAGGTTTTTTGAATAAAAAGAGAAGGTGTGGACAAACCATTCCTTAAGTAAATCCCATTTGGTTTTCTCGATACACATCTCAATGATAACATACCAAGCTCATACTAAATTTTTTAAGGTCCTATAGAAGGCATGCACCCATAAGTACCTTGGGGTGTTTTCATCACAGATAGTCCATGTTTCTTCACAAAGGCATGCATATGCTATGGGGTCAGAGTTACCAAAGTAAGATCAGATCTCTAAGTCCTCATTACTCTTCCTAAATCTAGTGTATATAGCTACATTCACATCTTTTCAAGTTGGTAAGTTATTCCTTTTTACTGCCCACCAATGAGTGGTAGTGATCTTCAATGTATAAACTAGTGCACCCATCCTATTAACTTCTTCTAGGATTGATGATTTGAGGTCTTAAACATA
This sequence comes from Torreya grandis, assembly GCA_037957365.1. Lineage (NCBI taxonomy): Eukaryota > Viridiplantae > Streptophyta > Pinopsida > Cupressales > Taxaceae > Torreya > Torreya grandis. The sequence continues at coordinate 109,245 of JARHVA010008819.1, read as the reverse complement.
GTATTATACTAGACTACTCCCTACATATCTTGATAGCACTATAATTTTTCCCTTACTAAGGTGAAACACTCTCTTTCTCTTATACTTGGCATAAGGGACCCACCTTTTAGAAGCACAATCAATTTGGACCTAGCTTGTCTTCACTAGTTTTGGTGACTTTACAAGCACCAAACAAAATATTCAACTAGTGGTCTCATATGCTTCCTCAACCCATTGGTCATAGGAAACATTAGTATTATATGAGGTTGATTACCCATCTTCCCAAGAAAACACTCCTTGATCATTGGGGTTTAGTGTCTTGGTGCCTTATGCCATGATGTTATATATGAGGTTGATCTCATCATTGAGGTCCCAAATCTTGGCATAGTGGGATCTTTAGTCTTGTAAGAGGGGTATAACTACCCTCTCCTTTCCATTTTCAAATGTCATGTAGTGCTTATTAACGCACATATAGGAATTATTTTTATATCACCATGGCCTTCCTAGAAGCACTAGGTAGTTATCTTGTTTTGCCAACTAGATCACCTTAAAGTCAGTATAAAAGTTAATGCCCATGATGTCTATAACTATGCTCTTCAAAATTATGATAGGCTACACCTGGGTCTTGTTGGACATGAAAATTACATGAAGGGAAGGCCTCTAGGCTAGCCTATCTATTTTATCTAAGGCATTCTTGGTTAATATGTTGACCTCGATGCGTATGTCTACAAAGACCTCACATACAAACCATCCATAAATAGTGTCATCCATGAGGAATTATTGATCATATTCAACATTTTATGTATGCCTAACTTCTCATGCCTTTTCCATGTGTGGTACAACAACTTTAAATGGATTCTAACCCATATACTCTAAGAGTAAGTTATTTAATAGGGGAAACATCCCCTCTATTTTCAATCAATAGGATCTTTATTAATTCTTGTATCTCAACCTCATAGCTATCCTACTTCTTTCAATAAGTAGTAGCTTGTACTTCTAGATCTTATATGTTGGGATAAATATAACGAAAGCACACAATTGATTACCAAGCAACTTAACATGTGGAAATTAACCAGAATACACAAGTAACTAGAATTAAAAAATAACACATAATATGAGAGACAATACACAACTTGTATTAAAACTCTTCCAGAAGGAAATACAACAAAGAAGGCTGCCACAGTTCTTCTTCCTTACACACCTCTAGGGCTCCCACACCTCTAGGGCATCAATAGTAAATCTTCCCTCAAAGATCTCTCTCTTAGGTCTCAACATACAACTCAAACATAGAGTTGGTGTTCACCTCCAACCAGCTAGTATCCACTACTGCCAGTACACCTGTGCTCCATGCACTCCACAAGTACACAAACATACTTCAAGTACATCTCCCCTAAACCTACAACAACCTGCACCTCAATCTGATCTTACTTATGGAAGGATCTTCCTTGCCTTCCTCTTTGCTCTCTTTCTGAGTACACACTGTACTCTAAGTAGATCCCACCTAATTCTGTTCCCTATTGTGTTGATGTCCTATTTGATCTTGCACACCTGTAAATCAATCTGGTTCTGCACACCTGTGAACCTTAAACCTTGCACACACATACACTTGTAAATAAATGATCTTACTTACCATGTAGATCTCCTACCATGGCCATGCTCACCTGATGACCAAGATCATACATACATGAAGAACCCTGCTGATTCTCCAATCCAGCACCCACACTTGGTACTGTGGCACTAGGAGGAACACACCATGCTCTCTTCTCTCTGAAGGAGCTTATATTATTACTCTCTTACTCTCTAGCGCACCTTTACAATATAACCAATGAGTCTCTTAAATAAATCTCATGCAAACAATAATTAGACACCTAATTACAATAATTAGATCTACAGCTTCTAGTCTAAAAGCTTAGTTCATTAGCTAACCACCCATAACACACGCAGCTCAAACCACATAGGTGACCGATGTCGGTCCCTATCTACCTAGGGAGTGCTGACACCAGCCAACTTCTGACTAACGTCAGTTGCCTTCTTGTCTGATCCTATCGACGTCAGTTGGCCTGATCGACACCAGCATCTGTAACACTCAACAACCTTTCTGAAACCTCCTCCTTTGTTTGCATCAGTGAAGCTTTTAGCTCCACAACCTAACAATCTCCCACTTGGAGATAAATAGCTGCACTATACCTATACATGTACCTCATCTAATCTACTTCCTGGCTTGTATCCCTCATCAAGATCAATCCTGAAGACAACACACCACACAACCTGTGGTGCACCTCCTGTCATCCGAGTACCCTACCACATCCAAACCTACAAACCCATGTAGTGAAGTCTTGACCTTGAATAGCATGAATCCCTACTGCTGGTCCATCTCAAATACCTGAGAACCCACTTCCTTGAATTGGCTCCTAACTCTCTGACAACACCCACTGCCTGGGCAAACTCAGGTCTATACCAGACCTCATGTGATTTTGGACACTAAACTGTCTAGCCCTTAGTGTGCTCTGGCTCTTCATCCTGCATAATGAACCTCACCAACACCTGATTCACATCAGGTCCCACTGGAGACAAAATCAACCTGTGATCTCCATGTCTCCCATGCCAAAGAATTTTGCTGCTCCAAATTCTTCATAGAAAACCACTGAACTAATCTTACCCTTAGCTCAATAAAACCCTATATGTACAAACCTGCTAGCTAGCAAACATACCATCCACATATAGTAACAAGATAATGTCATGACCATCATCCCCCTAGTAAGACAAACCACATTAGTTACCCTGACATTGACTAAAGCCATGCTTTGTCATCCACCTATCAAAACCTGTACCACTATCCTGTAGCTACCTCAAGACCATATGACCTGGTCTTCCATCTCACATGTTCATTCACTCTATTCTTCAACTAAGGTATCCATTTGTCTCTGTGCTTTCATACTGGCTGGCAACCATACCAAATCTCCCACTTGGTTCTGCATCATATTCCTACCATGCTCCCACTGTTTCCTGGATCCTTCCTACTCTATAGTCAGCAACTAGTATAAAGAAGAGGAACAATGAATTTGAGGCTTACTTACCACCTTCAGTCCTCCATATGGGCATTTGAGACTCTTTGATAGCTTACTATCTACCCAAAATATGTTATAGTGACTGATCTCGGTCACTACATAGTCTGCATCCGACCGATGTCAGTTTCCATGCACCTGTCCTGACTACCAACCCTGTCGACATCGGTGTCTCTTATTGCTGATGTCAGTCCTCCTAATCAACGTCGGTATTACCTACTACCGACTTCAGTTTTCCTACCGATGCTAGTACCTATGTTCACCTGTGAGTAATGACTTTTTTACCCATGAGCTCCTTTGAATCAAAACCCATGTCCAAACTACCCTGCTCAGAAGTATCCAGCCCCATCCACTGGTCTTTGTCTACCATCTCCTCCATAAACACCAAGGATTTCCAGTTCTTAAGCCTGTCAAATATATCGGTCTTCCTCTTAAGAACATGCATCTCCTTCTTGCTCATGTGACCAAGCCTACAAAGCCATGTCTCCACAACAGAAGAAGAATTAATAATATAAACAAGTAGATAAAGAGTACATGTTTTCTTACCACCAACTAATTCAAGTGCATCCACTGTGAGAGTTCTTATGCATCTCTCATCACCCAACTTTTTTGAAGAAATTAGCCACATCTCTAAACCTGGGACCTACATGACCTCCTTCAACACCCATGTGTTGGCCACCTACAATTTTAGCTTCACTTCCCCTTTGCCAATAATCTGACAAGGCTCACCAGCTTCTCTCCTTGGGGCTGCATGGAAAGAGGCAATAGAATCTATTAACTAAGATTCAACTTTATCCAAGAAACCTCCCAGAGCATCCTATGCCACAACATCTGCATCTTTAGTTTCATCATGCTGATCTGCTACCAACCAACAATATTCTTTTACCTGCTCTTTCTTTCCATAGGACCGTAAGTAACCATATGTGCTTTTTAACTCCTCCATTCTTAGCTTACTTTCTTCTGCCATTGCTCTACTCCCACTCAATTAGAAACCCCTGAGAGTGACCTGTAACCAAACACAAAACCTACTCCCTGCAACCTGAGCTCTGATACCACGTGTTGGGATAAATATAATGGAAGCACACAATTGATTAACAAGCAACTTAACATGCGAAAATTAACCAGAATACACAAATAACTAGAATTCAAAAATAACACAAAATATGAGAGACAATACACAACTTGTATTAAAACTCTTCCAAAAGGAAATACAACAAAGAAGGTTGCCATAGTTCTTCTTCCTTACACACCTCTAGGGCTCCCACACCTCTAGGGCATAAATAGTAAATCTTCCCTCAAAGCTCTCTCTCTTAGGTCCCAACACACAACTCAAACATAGAGTTGGTGTTCACCTCCAACCAGCCAGTATCCACTACTACCAGTATACCTGTGCTCCACGCACTCCATAAGTGCTCCATGCACTCCATAAGTGCTCCATGCACTCCACAAGTACATAAATGTACTTCAAGTAGATCTCCTCTGAACCTACAACAACCTGCACCTCAATCTGATCTTAATTATGGAAGGATCTTCCTTGCCTTCCTCTTTGCTCTCTTTCTGAGTACACACTATACTCCAAGTAGATCCCACCTGATTCTGCTCCCTATTATGTTGTTGTCTTATCTAATCTTGGACACTTGCAAATCAATCTGGTTCTGCACACCTGTGAACCTTGAACCTTGCACACACATACACTTGCAAATCAATGATCTTACTTACCATGTAGATATCCTATCATAGCCATGCTCACCTGATGACCAAGATCATACATACATGAAGAACCCTATTGATTCTCCAATCCAGCACCCACACTTGGTACTGTGGCACTAGGAGGAACACACCATGCTCTCTTCTCTCTGAAGGAGCTTATATTATTGCTCTCTTACTCTCTAGCACACCTTTACAATACAATAAATGAGTCTCTTAAATAGATCTCATGCAAACAATAATTAGACACCTAATTACAATAATTAGATCCATAGCTTCTAGTCTAAATTTGGCTCTTGACATGCAAACACTTGGTTCGTTAGCTAACTGCTCGTAACACATGCAGCTCAAACTGCACAGGTGACCGACGTCGGTCCCTGTCTGCCTGGGGGGTGCTGACGCCGGCTGACTTCTGACCAATGTCAGTTGCCTTCTTGTCTGATCCTACCAATGTCAGTTGGCCTGACCGATGCCGGCGTCTGTAACACTCAGCAACCTTTCTGAAACCTCCTCCTCTATTTGCATCAGTGAAGCTTTTAGCTCCACAACCTGACATTATAATAGTTGGATCAACCCTTGTAGGTTTTGGATTACACTCATGGATCAATGTAGTACATCTTTTTAGTGTATTAGGTTTGGGTAAGGTGTAGCTTTGGGTTCAAGCCACATTACATGTTTAGTTGACCCTTATCACCATATTTTATGTGTAACTTAGGTATTGGTGTAACTAGTGACTAAGTCATAAATCCACTACAAATAGTAACCTATACTTTGATCATCTTTGTGCAGATTGGTAGCACCCTCAAGGTCTATTTTTCTATTTTTGGCTCATTCTTGATCATACTTGTGCCCTTTCTATGTCAAGTCTACCTTGGGTTAACATTTTGTACAAGTTAGGGAATTTCTATACCTTATATAAATTTTGACAATACCCACATGTGGGATGTGTAAGTTAGTCACACTCATAATGCTCTATCAAGCCACACTTATAACATGAGTGTGGTGGGAACTTTACACCATCTCATCCTCCACATCACCCTCTAACACCTCATTATATCCCAAATCTTGCATTCTATTGATCATAACCTTTATTTCCTTATTTAGCTTGCCCTCTGGCTTCTATAGTGGCCTACCTTGCACCTCTTTCCACATTCTTGTGCATCTCATCAATAACCTTGCAATTAGTTGTGGTATGGGTGTCAGCATCACACAACCAATAATAGATTGTTGTGTTGACTTGGATAGTGTGTTGCAATAAATGGTAGTTGTGAAAATTATGCACCTCTCAACAAACTTCATAGCTTAGAAGTAATGTGCACACATTCCTTCATTGGTATTTATTCCTATTATGGCTTTCCACTTCAAATTTGGTGTACCATAATCCACTTTGAGTGTATTATGATGAGCTAGTGGTAATAATTTAGATTTAAGAGGCCATGGATGTAATCTAAACCTCCATAAATAGACTGATCCTAATATTTGCACTTCTAACTACCTCGGTTCTGAGTGAAACTTTAAGCACTTCATGAGGGTCCATAAAAGTTTTCATGGAAAGTGCTCTTTGAAATGAAACTAGTAACCCTCTAATGAACCAATGTGCATTCTAGGAAGGGTGAATGTCATATGGGAGCTTTGAAAGGATAGTCTTGAACCTTGCATCATACAAATGCATGCTTTTTAGGAATCCTTAGGTTATCTCTTTCAATACAATGATGCTATGTTGTTTAAATTATGGAATGTTAAATTCCTTTAGGAATTCCTCCTTCAAAGTGTCATAGTAAATCATAGTCTAATTAGGGTAAAATTTCCTCTACCAAGTATGGGTATTATCTAGTAAATTTGTCATGAATTAGGTTGCCTTAAGCTTTAATTAGGTTATGCCCCAAGCATGCCACTATAGTTTACACTTTAGCACATGCTCTATGGAATTTTACATGCCACAATACTTTGGAAAGCACATGGCCATTTCATAATAAATTTAATATGAGGGGGTAACTAGGATTTGAGGTGCTTGTCCCCCTAGCATTTATCTTGGTGGTAGTACTCCAATGCTTCTAACCACTAGGTTAGGTGTTGGTCCCATCATTACTACTAGCACCATAAATGATGATGGCACTGTATTACTAACTTGTTGCACTGGACCAATTATTATGGGCTATTTCCCACTTTACATCACTAACATCATCTGATTTAGCATGCCTTCACACAAATTCTATTATGGTGATCTAGCACCAACTAGTCTATAGGTAGTTACACTCACCTCCTCTTCAGGAATAATTTATTCAATCACAAAATTACACTCTAAGTCTTCAAATTGTCTAAAATATATGTGGCTAATAGGGTTAATTATCACTTATGTACTTTATTTAAGTGGGGGATCTAGTGCATGAGCATGCACTATAAGTTCAAAAGGGGTAGGCACATCAAGTGTATCTTCAATCACTAAGTCTTGTAGAAACCTAGTGGATTCTATACCTATCAAATACTAAGCTCGATCTATCAATTCATTGTTTTTATCATCCTCACACTGCTACAATTCAAGAGATCCTTCATCATGCCCTTCCCACTACTATAGGTTCTCTCAACACTTTTAGGTTCTATATCTTCCATTAGCCTATGTCATCATTTGTTATATGTATGTCTTCTAAGCTCTCAAGTGTCAATATGTTCATCCCCTTCCATTATGCTTCACCTACACATCCCATTTTCCCCATCTATGCTACTCATATGTGAAAGTACTTTACCCTTCCATCCCCAAAGTCCCAAAGCCATAATCCACCATTAGATGTTTGAGCTCTACATCAAATTCCTTCAAAAATGTGCCTCTAGGTTCACACAAAAATTAATACTCTTCTTCCTCAGGGCATGAGTATGTTGAAACTATGAACTCATGTATGTAACTATTTAGTGCTCCTTGCCACCATTTATCTACTTCTCTAGTCTAGGTGACATCTATGGTCTCAAGCCTCTCTAAGTGCTCCTTCATCCACTCATAGCACTATATGTAGCTTCTTCTATAGTGGGTTGAATATGCATCTAAGTATTAATATACATGCTTAGGCAACTCATAGAAAAATAACTCATATAGAGCATCATATAGGTTGTGTTGAACCCACTTTTTTGGTTTTTACCCTTCACAAGTTGGATGCTTTAGTGCAAAAATATCTTCCACCTATTGCAACTAGTGATCGATGTTTTTAAGGGAGAGTCAATATATTATCCATTTACACCATTGTAATAATAAAATTCAACATGGGTCTTGATAATGGAACAAAAATGTTGTAGAAAAGTTAAGTCAGGTGGTTGTCTTAGTCGGTTCTTGACCTCTTACAACCAACCACAAACATGGAATTATCTCTCTACACTCAACATTTTACACTCAGTTGTACCACCATTAATTCACATAAGGCACAAGCCTTATGCACTCACCCAAATTATTGTAGAGAAAGAACTAGGGCCCATGTTGGGCTAGTTATGCCATGTCATAAGTCATAAATTTTGGGACCTGGTTTATTCCAATAGGTTTCAAGTAGATTCATAGATGCAAGCCTTTCATAGGCTAAGCCTAGTGGTCTATAAGTACAATCCCTTAGATGGATTAATACTAGTCATAATGGAACAAGACTTTATTAAACTAAGACTAGCATAATGTAGGCACTTGAAAGATCAAAGGATAAGTTTCACTTCTTACACAAACTAGGATCATGCTCCTAGCAAGGGTAGGAACACTTGACACATGGGATTTATATACTTAGTATATTTCTACAAGTTATAACTGATGTTATCATTTGTTACATGGATACCATTAGCAACCCAATCGAGAAGCTATCAAACAACATTATTATCATTAATGTATAGAACTTACAACATTATAACCATTGTGCATTCAAACATTAACACCAAAGAAGTATAAACTAAAAACATTGTATGATATGTGACAATCATTATTTTTCATTAATAAAATTTAAAATACAAAATAGATTTCATAATACTTAAAATAAGGTATAGGCCTAATTCAATCTACTTAATGGCCTAGAGGCTCATAGGTGAGCTTGGGTGTATACAAATGGAGCCTCATGGAATCCAAGCTATTCCTAGATCTAATGGTGGATATCACACTATATATGAAACCAATTCTCTAGAACTTTACTACACTAAATTCACATCATCTTTATTCATAGGTTCAATCTCCTTTTATAGCTATACAGGAACATCTATGTTAGGATGTAGAGTGCCTATCGAGTATTGAGTTAGAGCCTTTGTAATCATTCCCATTGGCTCCATTACCTTACACCCTTTACACTATAGTCACCAAGTATCATCCAACTTGGAATATGCCTTGGGAATCCTAGAATTGGTTAGCTACATGCTAGCTAGTGCAAGGTGTACACTAAAACCTCTAGTTGGCACCATGATGCCAAAAATTCATCATCACTCAAAATGATGTCTCACATCGATGTGTCCATAATGCTGGTGTGAATCTGATGCAGGAGCATCCTCATGTTAGGAATGTATTTATCATATTTTTTTGTCGAGTTTTAGCATGTCTAGGTGTATTAAGTTGAGTTCCCTCCATTTCTGGGTTTTAAAAATTTTAAATTTGGCTAAGTATCCTTTAAGCATGTAAAATCAAGTCTATTGGGTGAAATATTGAGTGGTTGAGTTTACCTATGTTAGAAGAACTATTTTATTCATTTTGGGAAGTTGTTGCATTAAGCTTAGGATAGGATTGAATGTCTAAGTTGAGAAATATGCTTTTGTATGAGGATTTTTGTGTAAAAATAGGGGATATATGTATATTGGTGAAGGAAGGGTAGGGGGAGAAATCTATAGTGCGTAGACAAACACCAGATGTATATTTTTTGGTAATATTAACAAAATGTGTGTTCTTTTTTATTAAAATTGGTTCTGAGATTGAACATGGGAAAGGGCATTTGTTGTTTGTTGTTTGTAGGCAAAGATTAGAATATAAAACAAAAAAAATGATAGGTCTCCCATGAAGATTTCAATTTTGGTAGTTGCAAAGTATATGTTAATGCTGGGCATTTCAGAGTAATGAAGTTAAGCGACGGTTTTGAGCTCAATTTTGCTGCTATTCCCAATGATTTGTGCAATCATTCTTTCCAAAGTCATGATCAGAGCAAAGGGTAACTGTTCAAAGTGAAAATGAATCTAGCTAACATTTTGTGTTTGAGAAATACGTTGTCAATACATATAGTCAGCCCTATTTGTATTTTGGTGTCTGTCACTATTAATATGTTGTCAAAACATGTTTGTAGAGATTTTTATACACCATTTGGTGTTATTTTGGTTTAAAACATATATTTTAGTCCTATTTGCAGAGATGTCTGTACTCCATGCCCTATTGGCAGTTTGAGGTCTGGCACCATTAGAAAACACAAGATGTTGTTATTTTTGTTTTAAATATAGAGTTTAGCCCTGTTGGATAGATTTATGTTCATCATTTGGTATCAGAGCCCAAGGGATTGTGCACAATCTAAAGATCCAAGTCAAAGAGAAGAAGAATGTGATTTGTGAAGAAGAGACAAGATGGCCATGAGAGTTAGGAACAGAGGTGGAGCTAGAGGAAGGAGACCTGGAGGATAGATTGCAATGGTAGAAGAGATTAGGAACCTGACAGCTAGGCTATAAGACCTAGAGATGGCTCAAAGAAGAGGCACTGACATGGGTGAAGTCAGTGATAGAGAAAAGGAGTCACTAGAGGATGAATTGGTGGTGGAAGAAGAAACAGCTAAAGATAGGTTGATTAGAGCCATTATGAAGGTGAACACAAAGCCAAAAATGGAGGTTCCAATGTATGAAGGTAATTTGAATGTAGAAGAATTAATTGATTGGATTAGTGCATTAGACAAATACTTTGAGTATGAAGGAATTGAAGAAGATGATAAGAAAGTCAAGTATGCCATGACAAGGCTAAAGAGCCATGCATCCTTATGGTGGGATGGAGTGCAAGAAGAAAGAAGGAGGAAAGGGAAGCCAAAGATTAGAAGATGGTACAGAATGGTAGCAAAAATGAAAGGTAAGTTTATGCCTAAAGATTATCAAGCCAATCTTTTTAAGCAATTAAAAAATTTGAAGCAAAAAGAGATGTCTGTAAAAGAATGCACTGAAGAGTTTTATAGGCTGACTATAAGATCAGGTCATATTGAGGATGACACAGAGAAGGTAGCTAGATACACTAATGGTTTGCAATTTTCCATTCAAGATGAGATTAGTCTTCTCATTCCTAAGACAGTTGAAGAGGCATATCAATTTGCCTTGAAAGCTGAGGAGAAGATTGCAAGAAAACAAACATCCTTCTTAAGAGGAAGGGGCAGATCCAACAGAGGTAGAGGATTTCAAGGAGGTAGAAGATAGTTGCAAACATCTCAAGAAGAGGCTAGCAACTCACAAAGCTTAAGAGGTAGCTATACACCAAGAGGAAGAAAGCCATACCAAGGCTATCAAAGAGGAAGAGGAAGATTCATGGGCAAATGCTTTAGGTGTAACAAGTATGCAGAACACAGGGCATATGAGTGTCTAGAGAACCCTTATACCAGCCATGAGAGGGGTGTACATGTGACCCAAGGTGAAGAAAAAAGTTGAGAAGTTGCAACAGCTTATGAAGATACCCCAGAAGAAGGTGAGTCTCTTTTGATGAAAAGAATCTTGTTAAAGCCAAACAAAGAACTTGTAGAACCACCTCAATGGAAAACTCTATTTAGAACCACATGTAAAAGTAAGGGGAAATGCTGCAAGGTCATCATAGATAGTGGGAGTATTGACAATCTTGTGTCAACTGAGATGGTGGAGAAATTAGGATTGAAGAAGGAGGTACATCCTACACCTTATCAAGTCTCTTGGCTACAAAAAGGACACAAACTCTTGGTAAGTGAACAATGTAAAGTAGATATTCAAATAGGAACATATAAGGATCAGATTTTATGTGATGTCATGCCCATGGATGTATGTCATATCTTGCTTGGAAGGCCTTGGCAGTTTGACAGGAAGGCCATGCATGATGGAAGGCAAAATACATATATGTTTGAAAAGGATGGGATCAAACATACACTCACACCATTGAAAGAAGAGGCTGCTACTATTGTAGGATAGAATTGTAAAGTATTGATAATGAGTGGTAAAGATTTTCTACATCAAATGAAGAAAGAAAAGGTAAACTTTATTGTGATTGGTAAGCCAAGGAGTGTAGTCACTAGTACTAAGTTGATTGATTTGCCGTTAGAGATTCAAGATATGTTGAATGAGTACGTTGACATTGTGGTAGATGATTTACCTAATGAGTTACCACCATTGAGAAGCATTAGCCATCACATAGACTTGATTCCAGGAGCAAATCTTCCAAACAAGGCTGCCTACAGGTTGACACCAAAGGAAAATGAAGAGATCAAGCATCAAGTTCAAGAATTGTTAGACAAAGGATTGGTAAGAGAGAGTTTAAGTCCTTATGCTATCTCCATAGTGTTGAGTCCTAATAAGGATGGGAGTTGGATAATGTGTATAGACTCTAGAGCAATCAACAAGATTACTATCAGGTATAGATTTCCATTGCCTAGAATTGATGACTTACTTGATTATTTGAGTGGAGCTACATATTTCTCTAAGATAGACTTGAAAAGTGGTTACCATCAGATTAGGATAAGATAAGGGGATGAATGGAAAATAGCCTTCAAGATCAATGATGGATTCTATGAGTGGTTAGTTATGCCATTTGGACTAACCAATGCACCAAGCACCTTCATGAGGCTGATGAATGAAGTGCTGAAGGAATTCACTGGTAAGTTTGTGATAGTGTATTTGGATGATATTTTGGTGTTTAGTCAAACTAAGGAAGATCATTTGAAACATTTGAGGATGGTATTGAGTAAGCTACATGACGAGAAGTTGCTAATCAATGTTAAAAAGTGTAGTTTCCTGAAAATAGAATTGATATATTTGGGGTTTGTGATTTCAAAAGAAGGATTGAAGATGGATAAGGAGAAGATTAAGGCTATACTTGAGTGGCCTACACCTAGGAGCACATATGAGGTAAGAAGCTTTCATGGTTTGGCTAGATTCTATAGAAAATTCATAAGAAATTTTAGTGGGATTGTTGCTCCAATGATAGACACAATCAGAGGTGATAAAAGAAGTTTTTGTTGGACTGAGGCTGCTGATAAGAGTTTCAGATTATTGAAAAAGAAGGTAACTAAAGAACCAATCCTAACCTTGCCTAATTTCAATAAGCTTTTCCAAGTAGAATGTGATGGTAGTGGAACTATAATAGGCACTGTTTTAAGCCAAGATGGGAAGCCTATAGCATACTTTAGTGAGAAATTAAGTGATGCTAAGAAGAATTACTCAGCCTATGAACACGGATTCTATGCTCTTGTATAGGCTTTGAAGAAATGGAGGCACTATCTTTTGCCTAAAGAATTTGTTTTGTTCACTGACAATTATGCTTTACAGTTCATTAGGAATCAAAACAAGTTGAGTCAAAAGCATGTTAAATGGATTGAATTTTTACAAAGCTTCACATTCACTATTAAGCCCAAGAAAGGACAATCTAACAAGATTGTAGATGCTCTAATTAGGAGGAATCTGATCATGCAGGAATCTCAAGTAAGCATTTTGGGATTTGAAGATTTGAAGGAGCTATATAAGGAAGATTCAGACTTCAAGGAACCATATGAAGCTTACATGAATCTAGTGGGGGTTGATAGAAGTCCTTGGATAGATTTCATGGTCCAAGAGGGTCTGTTGTTTAGAGGTAGCCAGCTTTGCATTCCCAAGAGTTCCATGAGAGAGAATTTGTTGAAGGAAAAGCATAGTGGTAGTTTATCAAGACATTTTGGGTAGAATAAGACATTAGCACAATTGAGTGCTCATTACTATTGGCCAGGTATGGGTACTAATGTCAAGAAATTTGTTTAAAGGTGTAAAACATGCCAATACACCAAGGGAAGTAGTCAAAATGCAGGTTTGTACCAGCCACTACCCATTCCAAATAAGCCTTGGGATTCAATAAGCATGGATTTTGTACTTGGTTTGCCAAGAACTCAAAAAGGTCATGACTCCATATTTGTAGTGGTAGATAGGTTCTCAAATATGGCTCATTTTATTCCGTGTTCAAAAACAAGTGATGCTACTCACATAGCTAATCTATTCTTTCAAGATGTTGTTAGATTGCATGGATTGCCTAGAAGCATTGTTTTTGACAGGGATACCAAATTTGTTGGACACTTTTGGAGAACCTTATGGAAGAAATTGGGAACACAATTGAGTTCTAGTTCAGCCTATCATCCCCAAACTGATGGCCAAACAGAGTTTTTCAATAGGAGCTTGGGCAACATCTTGAGAAGCTTGGTAAGTATGCATCTAAAACAATGGGATCTTACACTTGCACAAGCTAAATTTGCCTATAATTATTCTCCTAATAGAAGTACAGGATTGAGCCCATTTCAAATTATGTATGGAATGCATCCAAGAGGTGTGTATGAGTTAAGAAATCTAAGTAGCATGGAGACAAGGAGTGTTAATGCAGAAGAATTTGCCAGTGCCATGCAAAATTTGCATGAATAGGTAAATAAGAAACTTGAAGAAAACACCGTCAAGTACAAGTCAAGAGTAGATCAAAATAAAAGAGAGGTTAGTTTTAGTGTTGGAGACTTTGTTCTTGCTCACCTTAAAAAAGAGAGGTTCCCAAAAAGGGAATACAACAAGCTAAAGGTAAATAAAATAGGACCATGCAAGGTAATAAGGAAGTTTTTAAATAATGCATATGAAATAGAATTGCCAAAAGGAATTGGAATCTCTCCAATCTTTAATGTTGCAGATCTATATCCATACAAAGATGAAGGACAACCAGCCAAAGAGACTGAAACAGGGGTAGATGAAGTTATCCAATGGGAACAACAACTACCAAAGGAAGTGCCAAAGGAGATTGAGAGCATTTTGGACAAGAAAGTGGTTAAAAAGACAAGGGGAAAAGAATATTTACAGTATCTAACTAAGTGGAAGAATCTACCAGCTGAAGATGCAACATGGTTGACTACAAATGACATCCTTAACCTGGGCACAAGTGTAGAAGAATACTTCTTTTGCTCCTTGGAAGAATGATGCAAGAGCATCCTCACACTAGGAATGTATTTATCATTTTTTTTGTTGAGTGTTAGCATGTCTAGGTGTATTAAGTTGAGTTCCCTCCATTTTTGGGTTTTAAAATTTTTAAATTTGGCTAAGTATCCTTTAAGCATGTAAAATCAAGTCTGTTGGGTGAAATATTGAGTGGTTGAGTTTTCTTATGTTAGAAGAACTATTTTATTCATTTTGGGAAGTTGTTGCATGAAGCTTAGGATAGGATTGAATGTCTAAGTTAAGAAATATGCTTTTGTATGAGGATTTTCATGTAAAAATAGAGGATATATGTATATTGGTGAAGGAAGGAAGGGCGGGGGGAGAAATCTGCAGTGCCCAGACGAACACCAGATGTATATTTTTTGGTAATATTAATAAAATGTGTGTTCTTTTTGATTAAAATCAATTCTGATATCAAACATGGGAAAGGGCATTTGTTGTTTGCTATTTGTAGGCAAAGATTAGAATATAAAACAAAACAAATGATGGGTCTCCCGTGAAGATTTCAATTTTGGTCGTTGCAAAGTATATGTTAATGCTAGGCATTTCAAAGTAATGAAGTTAAGAGATGCTTTTGAGCTCAGTTTTGCTGCTATTCCCAATGATTTGTGCAATCATTCTTTCCAAAGTCGTGATCAGAGTGAAGGGTAATTGTTCGGAGTGAAAACAAATCCAGGTAACATTTTGTGTTTGAGAAATACGTTGTCAATACATATAGTCAGCCTTGTTTGTATTTTGGTGTCTGTCACTATTAATACATTGTCAAAACATATTTGTAGAGATGTTTGTATACCATTTGGTGTTATTTTGGTTTAAAACTTATATTTTAGTCCTGTTTGCAGAGATGTCTATACTCCATGCCCTGTTGGTAGTTTGAGGTCTGGCACCATTAGAAAACACAAGATGTTGTTATTTTTGTTTTAAATATAGAGTTTAGCCTTGTTGGATAGATGTCTATTCATCAAAATCATTACATACAAAATAAAGGGCCCAACACGTTGTTGTTTTCTAATTCCTATCTAAGAGTATAAAAATTATTATTTTGATATTTTATGATAAGGCATGATTATGCTTGTTAATTTTTGGATACCTAGACACATTCATAGTCCTATAAAATTATTACTAAATTATGCTAGAATTATCTCATGTTGAAAATGAACAAGGATTCAATATCCTTAATGAATTAGAAGTAGAAGGATATTTCCATTTGGATTCTCAAAACCCTAGTTAAGAGGTGTTTGAATCTAAAAGTTTTAAAGTACTAAAAATTGATGTTACTGAAGATAATATCCTAGGTACTCTTTTTAATTTTAAACCTACTGATGTTAAGCCATCCAGTGTATACAAAATGTCTCAATTGGATTCTAAGGGCAAAAATCTATTAATTAAATTCCTATATAAAATTATGTATAAATCATTTTTAAAGCCTCATGTTAAGTCTTTTAAGATTGCCTTAGAATACAAGCAAAAAATAATTACCAAACCAATTTAATTCCTTTTCTTCCTAGTTTTAAAATCAAATATATCAAGAGTCATGAAGATGTATAGTTTGTTCATTTTGGATTGATACATGTCAATATTAAACCCTTATTTCTAGCCAATATTAAGCCTACTCATTATCTTGAAATTTGTGATTGACACCAAACACTTTTTTCTCATGCTTTCCAGTTATCCATTCTTTCATAGTTAAATGATGGAAATATTTGTTATGAATTTTGTCCAAATTTATCAACCAGTGTAAGAAACAAAAGATATATAGAAGTAAAAATTAGAAGTCTAGATTATTGGGGTTTATTTTCATTAGTTTATGGTCTTGAAATATTTGGCCCATTTCAATATGTTAGTATTAATATCCAAGTTCTATATTCTATGACAAATTCAAACCACCCTATAATTATATAAAGTATTCCATATGCTCACAGACACAATGGTATGGTTTAGTTGTAGAAGGGTTTGATTAACTCTATTCCTATACCTATAAAATGAAAACTTGATTAGTTTAAATATGGCATCAACAAAGATAAACATGATAATAAATCCATTCATTATGTTGAAGCAAATAAGGTACATATCTTACCTAGGATTTTATCAAATAATATTTCTTCCAAATGTAAAGAATCTCCTAGACATTCTTTTTCTAGCCAATCTAGCATAAGTACCCAAAAAGGTAATTTAGTTGTTGAGCTAGAAGATGAACAAATCAACCAAGGGGATGAAAATTTCCCATATTTATTTATGTCTACATTATCTAGAGATAAAACTTTTGAATTTTATCAATAAGATGATCTTATATTCTATAGAGGTGGAAGATGGAATCCACTAAAAGGATACCACAAATTTAAAGAAGGAAAAGTATATTACTTTTCTTATGCTTTCCAACCCAACCAAGCTAAAGATAAGGAACCATAAAATTAATTTAAACACATAAACTATATTTTCATATTTAACTATCATTTCTAGTATAATTTTGATGATCTATATCGAGATGTACAAAGACTTAGATCATCTATGGATACTATTCATTATGTTAGTAATTTTATGTCTTACCTCATAAATTCAATCCAATATTTATATGCTAATTTAGATATATTATTGAATACTATGCATTCATATGCCGATAAAATTGATAGTATTTAAGGATCTATAAATAATATGTCTACGACTGTACATAATATTGATAATCAATTTGACCAGCTTGTCCAAAGTATTTTTTGGCTAGAAAAGGAAGAAAAAAGAAAACAAGATACACCATTGGCCTTGCCTTCAACCTCTGATAGTGGATTGAAAAAGATAAATTTTGGTCATAGGTTACATGTTTCCTTGTTTATAAAACACCAAGATAAACCTATTAATCTTATAGAAAATAAAGATGAATAATCCAAATATCATATGTAAAGAGTTTATGTTCTTATTCATCCATGGTATCTAAATATTGATGATCTTCTAGATCTATATTAATAAATTACTAGTTGGTGAAATTGATTTGAGTCTATCATATCTGCTAGTGGAATGGATGAGGCTACTACTATTGGTCTTACTACAAAGTATTTTTGGGGCATTGTTGGAGCGTGGTGGGATCAATTAGGAGAAACACTATAGAATACTCAAGTATTTATTCAAGTTGAACCAATGAAAGCTTTATATGTTTTAATAGTTGGTGAATTTGTTCCTCCACATCTGAATAAAAACATTGAAGAAGCTAAATGGATAATGAGGCTGAAGCTTTGTGATTTATCATAGATTGAAGGTTATGTTAAGAAATTTTTAAAGTTTGCTTATTCTTCCAAATATGCCAATTTTGATGTTGTAAACATGCATTTCTTAAAAAAAATTCCATATAATATTGTTGATAAGGTTTTTTCTTACTTACAGCTTAAAAATCTTGCTATTGATACTTGTGTTTTGGCCAACTTAATTAAGTTTTCTTATAGCCAAGTTTTATCCCTTATTTTAAATACAAAATCTATTACTAAACTTGGAAAACACAAAGCTAGTCACCTTGGTCCTAAATTTCCTAAAATTGTTCCCTATGGTTGTAAGCAATATGTCCATAATCCTAAATTTTAGCTAAAGTGCAAACATGTTTATTTTTGTAAATATTATTTTCCATGCCACTGTACACCTTCACCTAAACATACATATCTATATCACCACCACTTTCCTCATCCTCAATCTAATAAAATAATTTATTATATTTGTCATCAACTTGGATACAAAGCCCCTAATTGTAAATGTAAAAATCCTTCTATTAAATCTATTTACTCCTCCAATGCAATAGTGTGGTGGGATATAGTTGATGAAAATGATGATTTATATTATCAAGATGAATTTTATGGACCTATAGATGAGAAATTTGAAGAGGAATAAGAAGAACCAGATGAAAAAGAACATTATCCTGATGAATTGGATGCTTTGGCTGATGATTTAGATAATGATTATCCTACTTTTATGTAGAGACCTTGGAATATTTATGGAGAAAGAGGAACAAGTCCATACAAACCTCCTGTATCAGAATAGAGAGTAAGAAAAATCATTATCAAGGAAGAGGTCAACAACCTTCACATTTTAGTAGACCTCTTATAATCTATCTTCCAAGTCAATTACCATTAGCATTTCCAAAAAAAATTTGAGCTAATGACCAATGGATGAAAGACAAGTTTATTTTCTTACTTCTTGATGAAAATGCGATAGTAAGATCTGCACCTAAATGGGATGAGGATATCCTCAAGTATGAATATCCTTATATAGAATAAGTAAGAGAAGAAGAAATATATGATGCATAAGTTAAAGCTACTAATAAGAAACATGTCTAGTACAAAATGAGATGGGGAGAAGAGTTAGATTAGGAAGAAGGTCCTCACCCTTCCAGACACCATCCAACATGTTCAAATCTAGCTAAATGTAGATTGGTATGTTTAGTATTTCTTGTACCAATAGAACCAAAGCTTACATATATATCCCAATTGATAAATGGAAAGTATGCACAATGTGTTTCAATTTAGATAAATGATAATCTAATTAATGCTCAAGTTGACACTAGTGGTTCAATTTTATTTTGTAAATCAGTTATATTAAATAACTGGGAAGAATTAGATGAGAAACATAGCTATAAGTCTTTAGACATTTAAGTAAATGGGTTTATTTGTAATAAGTATAAACACCAAGAACCCATGATTATATAGGGTAGAACATTTTATTGTGACTTATTTGCTCATGATCAGTTACCAGTAGGCTATCTACTAGGAGGAGCATTTATAGATCATTATTCACCATATGGTAGTACACCTAAAAATGTTTTGTTTACTATGAATGGATAAAGAATCAGAGCTCCTAGATTATCCTATGTTATAGAACAATATCCCATTAAAACATATCTTAGTCAAGAACCACATAATCTTGTCCTAGATGAAATTGAGGAAATAGGATAGAAAATAAAAGAAAATATGTGTTCCAATGATCCTCAAAAGTTTTTTAATAAATCAATGCCTACCATGGAAATTAACTTGGTAGAAGGAAAGAAAATGAAGATATGGAAAAATATTCTTATCCTTGCAAAAGACTATTAGGATGTGGAAAAGTTTATTAAGGAATTACTTGATGATAGTTTGATTGAGTCTAGCACATCTCCCTATTATTACTATGCATTTATGGTTAACAAAAATTTAGAATAAAAGAGGGGTAAAAAGAGAATGGTAATAAATTATAATCCATTACTCTACCATATCTATATTATGTCCTTGATAATTATTATTTACTCCAAAAGGTTGCAAATTGTAAATATTTTTCCTAGTTTGATTGCAAATCAAAATTTTACCAAATAGGGTAAAAGAGGAAGATAGACCAAAGATAGCATTCAGTTGTCCATTTATCCATTTTTAGTGGAATTTGATGCCTTTCGGTCTTATGAATGTACTTGCATATTTTCAAATTTTTATGGAAATATATATATATATATATATATGTATGTATATGTAGGTATGATAGACTTCCTCTGTATATATTAATGACATTTTGATTTTTAGTCAATTGCTTGAAGATCATTTGCAACATTTAAAGAAATTATATGACACTTGTAAATTCTAGAATTGTGCTTTCTAAAACTAAAATACAACTATGCCAAACTAATTTTAAATTCACTAGTATGGAAGTAAATAATAGTAAGCTCAAGGTCCATAATCATATCAATGATAAAATTCTTGAGTTTCCAAATCAATTACATAAGTAACATTTACAAGCATTATTGGGAATTCTAAATTATGTAAATAGATTTTATGTAAACAATGGTGTAGATAGACACTATTTACAATAATTATTAAATAATAATCATAATTACAACTAGACTAATGAACATATTAGAGTAGTCCAAGTAATGAAAGATAAAGTAGCTAATCTTCTAGAACTACATGTGCGTCAAATAAAAACTTATGTATATATACTAATTCTTCAGATGTTTCTTGGGGGGAATCATTTGTTGTCTAAAAATAGAAATGAATATGCATTTGAATATGCCAGTGAAGTATTTTTTGATGATGTGAAAATATGCATTTCTTTTGATAAGGAAATATATGAATTAAAAAAATGCCTGGAGAAATTTGCTTTGAAATTGATGCATGTGCCACATTTTGTGATAAAAACTGAATGTACCAAATTTATAACATTCAAAGAGAAATATCATGGTATGAAAGATGGTTGAGGAAAATATGTTCATTGGTAGTATTATTTTAATCATTTTAATTATACTTCTCAACATATTTCTATTCAAGAAAATATAATTCTAGACAAGTTTAGCAGAAATTATTCTCTGGCTTGCATGGATTGACCACAAGGTCCTCAAAGCCTTAGTTTACTATTGAAAATTTAAAATGTATCAGGTTTGATGTTATTTATCTTCTTATTCAAATATATTTATTCAAGTATGGGATAATATAATTATATCACAAAATATCTAGGCATATACAAAAAGAATAGATATCTTTGGAGGCATGTAATATAAAATATTTTAGATTGCATAATCATTTGACAATTAGAAGATTGAATTTCAAAATATTGTGTCAAAATTTTATATATCTAATTTAGAGGCCTAACTATTGGTGGATTATCAAAATTTAATAATAATTAAATGATCATCTGATCAAAATTGTAATATTATGCGAACCTCCTATACTCAGATTATACGATCCAAATCCACTTGAAAGACTAATTACATCTATTGTAATAAGAAGAATATTAAAATGAGATTCACAAATATAAATGTGTATGAATTCCCATAATACTCTTCATACTCCATTTTGGAAATTATAATTTTATTTTGCATCACATGTAAGTTTAGGCCAATTATAACAGAATATATTATGCAACATGCTAAAAGATTACTATTTGAAGGACAAGGGTCGAATCAGTGGGACCCTAGAAGTTCATCTTCATTTGATGATGATTGGAGATTGACATTTATCCCTCAACATCTCTATCTTATCTCTTCATCATCAGCATCTTCTCAGTGTGCATCTACTTTATCTAGTGCACCCTACTTTATGTCCATATAGTATACATTATTTCTAGATTAGTAAGTTACTTTATAGTTGTAAAGCTAAGGAAGTTATTGACAATGTCAAAAAAATATTCTAATAATCCTTACTCCTTTTTTTATAAATAAGTGATTTTTTGAAGCATAGTGGTCATCAAGAAATATTGGTGTCTTAGTCATCTCTGCCTTTAGGAAGCTAGAGTCTAAATAAAAGAGTATGCTCTTCACTTGCCTTTAGGATCCTGTGAATAAGAAATTTTCTTCTATAAAAAAATACTTGTAATATATAAATTGCTTAAGTAATTTGAATCCATAACCATTTGGCCATCAGGTTCTACCACTATTTTTATTATATACAAACTAAGATCCTAAAGTAGTCTATTTATTTTGGCATCTAGACTATGATGAATTTAGCCTTGCTTAGGGAGCTAGCCAAACACATTATGTCAAAGGGTACTAAATCTATGGTAAAATTCACCTATGAATTATTTCATTATTTATTTGTGATATTTTCATTTATTATTGTCTATTGACAACACATCCATTTGAAATTTTATTGTCCTTCAAGTCTAGGGTTTAATAAATTATTCTAAATATTATTGTAGAGAAGGTTTATTTTATATCAAGACATGGTTTAATTTTTGTATTTGTATTATTTTTTTATTATGTCCATTTAGTCAATAATTTTGAGAATATTTCTAAATTGTCCTTTACAATTCCATTTTTAATACTCTCTAAAAAAATCTTTCAATTTTTGGACACTGCATATTTTGTTTTTTATTTATTATTTCTAATTTCCATTATACAATATATATTTATCATTTTATTTTGTTGCACACAAAATAAATATTAAATAAAATATTCACCTAAAATATAATTGATTTTTTAGATGAGTTTCTTTAAATTTTTACTCTAGAAAGTTCACTCTATATAATTTATTAGGTAACACATATTACTTATAAATAATAAATACTAGCATACCTATCTTAGATAAATATATGTAAAATATGTCAAGATATCATTCTATAGACAACTATATTATATTATATTTTTGAAATAATTGGAATAGGTACCTAGAGAATGATATATTTTAACACATTTTATATATAATTATATAAGATATATATATATATATATATATATATATATATATATATATATATATACACACACACACACACACATACATACATACATACATATATATATATATATATATATATATATATATATAGATAAAATAAACAAAAAATATATAAGAGTAATAATAGAAACAACCCAGTGCTGGGAAATAAGGTGAGATAAGACCATTGTTTTTTAAATTTAAGATGTTAATAATGTAACTAAGCATCCATGAGGCATCACAATAGTGGAGAAATATAGCATCAGTTCTTTTTTCTTATTATATCAGATCTCTTCAACCCACATAATCTAAACAAGAGGATGGCCTCAATGGAATTTGATTTTCAAATCTCATTCAATCCACCAGCAATAAAACCTTGTATTTTTTAGGAGAGTAATTCATCACTTCAAAATAACATGGAAGAGCTTGAAATAATCATGATTATATGATTAGTGTTGTGTGAATCACATGTTATAGAAAAACACTCAACAATCAATAAAAATGAAGTGACAACTATCTAATAAAACAAAGTAAATATATAATAATCCATTAATAAGTTAGTAGCCATAGTAAATAGTATTCATCTAGTATTAATAGAATAAAAATAAATATTATAGTGGTTATAATCAAAATCTAGAGGAAATCACGGTGGCTAGTAGACATTGAATAAACAAGTTGACTATGAACAACATGAAACAAGAAGAGATTGAGACAAGAAATCCACAATTATCAACTCAATAATATATTGAATCTTGACTATGATAATATAGTCCTTCCATTTAAAATAAATAAATGAGAAAATATAAAATCAACTATAAAGAAACAAGTTAGAACAACCATTCTAAATTAAATGATATTTGTGAAAAGTAGCTTTAGCAGTAAATAATCATGAGTCTCTAACAAAGGGAAATAAAATAAATGTGAATAGAGGAAAATGTAACTGTGAAAAACCTTGAATTTAGAGTACAACATGGAATTTCTGTTAGTGTATACACATAGCTCTGATACCACTTGTTAGGACCTTAGAGTACAATTGATTACTTTTGTATAAGCAACTAAACATAGAATTAAACCAAAAGTAATAAGTAACTAGAAATCAAAAACAACAAAGAATAGGAGATACAAGAAACAACCAATCTTGTATTAAACTCTTCTAGAAGGAAATACAATGAAGAAATCTCTCTCTTCTCACACCTCGTAGATGTACAATAATTCTCCTTCAAGATTTCTCTCTCTCTCAATCATTTACAACCAACTCAATAATTGAGTTGTCTTTAGCAGATCTTCTTGATCTTGCACCTTGCAGATCTAATTGATCTTACACACCCCTTATGCAGATCTTCTTGATCTTGCACCTTGCAGATCTAATTGATCTTGCTCACCCCTTATGCAAACTATCTATTCTCTTAAAATTAGAAACGTTGTCTAATTCTAGAAATGCACAGAAGTCGGTGTCGGTCTACAGATGACCGATGCCAGCCAACCCTTGACCGATGTCAATCAGTTTTGACCGATGTTGACCGATGCTAGTCAACCCCTAATCGATGTCAATCACTGGTTAAGCCCAGTAACCTCCACATGAGCTCATCAATGAAGCTTTTAGTTCCACAACTCAACAATCTCCCACTTGGAGATAAAAAGATGCACCTGTACCTGTACAACAACATCCTCTAGCTTGTTTCTCTAGCTTGTTTCTCCCTCTTCAAGATCAATCTTGAAGACCAACAAAAGTTGAATGAAGATTCAACTTCTCCTTTATTACCAGCTTTGTTAACATATCAGCAGGGTTCTCATTCATATGGATCTTTTCCAGCTTCAACTATCCATCCTCCAATACCTATCTAATGAAGTGGTACCTAAGTTATATATGTTTGGTTCTTGAATGAAAGGCTGAATTCTTTGCCAAATGAATTGCATTTTCACTATCACTATACAATCTACAACTCTCTTGCTCCTTTCTCAACTCTTCCATGAACTGATTCATCCATATCATTTTCTTGCTAGCCTCTGTGACTGCAATGTATTCTGTCTCTGTAGTAAACAAGGCAACAACCTTCCACAAATTTGAAATCCAGCTAACCACCGTTCCACCAATAGTGAACACATATCCTGTGGTGCTTCTCCTACCATCCAAGTCACCTTCCATATCCAAATCTACATACCCATGTAGAGAAGTGTTTGACCCTCCATAGCATAAATGCCTACTACTGGTCCCTCTCAGATATTTGAGAATCCACGGAACTACTTTCCAGTGTTCCTTTCTTGGATTGGCCACAAACTTGCTGACAACTCCCACTGCTTGGGCAATATTAGGTCTAGTACATACCATTACATACATCAAGCTCCCAACTATAGAAGCATATGGAACTCTACTCATGTACTCAACCTCATCATGTGATTTAGGACACTATTCTTTGCTCAACTTGAAGTGTCCATCCATAGGTGTGCTTACCGGTTTTGCATCCTACATATTGAAACTCTCCAACACCAACCTGGCCTTATGTCTCATCTATCCATTCTCTCCTTCATTTACCCTATAAACCCATTTGCTTTTTAGTGCTTTCTTTTTGACTGGCAACTCAACTAAATCCCACGTATGGTTCTCTTCCAAGGAATCAATTTCCTCATTCATGCCATGCTCCCACTATTTCTTGGATTATACCTACATTACCTCATTAAAATTTTCTAGTTTTCCACCATTCATGAGAAATAAGTAGTATAAAGAAGGGGAATAATGAATTGGAGGCTTACCCTTTCAGACCTCCTTATGGGCATTTGAGACTCATACATAGCTTGTTGTCTACCCAAATTTCCTTCTGATAGTCACCGATCTTGGTCATCTCTGATTGATGTCGATCTACACTTGACTGATATTGATTCAACCTAACCGACGTCAGTCTCTACCTAACTAACATCGATTCCTACCTGACTGATGTTGGTGTCCACCTGACTGACGTTGGTCTCTGTGTTTTCTTGTGAGTGATGATTTTTACCCGTGAGCTCATTTTAGATCATAACCTTTTCCAAATCAGGATTGCCCTACTCAGAATTATTCAGCTTCTTGAGTTGATCACTATACATCACCTTCTCATTGAAAACCAAGGCTTTCCATTTCTTAAATGTGTCAAAAACATCATATTTCCTCTTTATGCAATAAACCCATACCTTTCTTGTAGCATCATCAATGACAGAAACATAATATTGTGATCCTCCAATAGAAGCTACCTGAGCTAGTCCCCACACGTCTATGTGAAGAAGATCCAACTTGTGCTTCTTCTTTGTTGACCCAATTTTGAGAAACCTCACTTTCTTCTATTTCCCAAAAATATAATGCTCACAAAAATCTAGATCTATGCTTTTCAAATTTGAAAGCTTACCTTTTGACTTAAGAACATCCATTCCCTTCTCACTCATGTGACCAAGCCTACAATGCCCCAACTTTGCATCTACATATGAAGTAGATAAAATAGAAGGAGAATAATCAGTAATACAAGTAGATAGATAAAGTGTACCTACTCTCTTACCTCTTGCTAATATAAGTGCACCCTTGGAAACTTTCCAAGATTCAGCTGTGAGAGTTACTGTGCAACCCTCATCACCCAACTTTCCTATAAAAATCAGATTCCTCTTCAAGATGGGTACATGCATGACATCCTTCAACACCCATGTGTTGCCATTCTACAATTTCAGCTGCACTTTTCCTTTGCTAACAATTTGACAAGGCTCATCATACCCTAAATAAACTTTTCCAAAATCTCCATGGACATAATCATTGAAAAATTCTCTATTTGGGGTTGCATGGAAAGAGGCACCAAAATATAAAACCCATGATTCTACTTTATCCAAGGAAAATATAAGAGCATCCTGTGCAACAATACCTACATCATTTGCTTCTTTATTACCTCCATGCTGATTTTATTTCAACCAACAATCTTTCTTTACATGCCCTTTCTTTCCACAATTCTAGCAGGTTATTCCTCCATTTCTAGATTTGGATCTACTTCCCATATTTGACCTTGATTTCCCTTGCTTGCCCTTCTCTCTTTGCCATCCCCTACTTTCAATACTTAGAGCATTACCTGATGTTTCCCCTGTACTTTTCCTGCAAATTTCTTCATTCAAGATTACACTAACAACATCATCAACTTTCAAGATATTTGAAGCAAATGCAGTATTACTAACTGCCATTACCAAACTATGCCAACTTTTAGGTAAAGATCATAAGACTAAGAGAGCCTTAATTTCATCATCAAAAACTATTTTGATTGAAATTAACTGATTTAATATTGCATGGAAATCATTAAGATGACTAGATACCGATCCACCTTCCTACATTTATAAATTAAATAATTGCTTCATAAGATATACCTTATTCAAAGCTGAGGGTTTTTCATATAAATTTACCAAAGTATCCATTAACTCTACCATTGTCTTTGCCTGTGATAAGTTGGAAATCACAGAAGCTGTCAGGCTCAACCTTATAGATCCAAGAGCCTTTCGATCAAGAACATTCCATTCTTCATCTTTCATATCTGTGGGCTTACTTGAAACCCCACCCAACAGTAAGTACAGATCTTTCTGATATAGATAATCTTCAATCTGTATCCTCCATAATTGATAATTCTTGCCATTGAACTTCTCCATTCTTAGTTTACTTTCTTCTGCCATTGCTTTACTCCCACTCAATCAAAAACCCCTGTGAGTGAACCCTGTAATCAACAAACACTAACCCACTCTAAAACCTGTGCTCTGATAGCAATTTTTAGTGTATACACATAGCTCTAATACCACTTTTTAAGACCTTAGAGTATAATTTATTACTTTTGTATAAGCAACTAAACACAGAATTAAACTATAAGTAATAAGTAACTAGAAATTAGAAACAACAAAGAATAGGAGATACAAGAAACAACCAATCTTGTATGAAACTCTTCCAAAATGAAATACAATGAAAAAATCTCTCTCTTCTCACACCTCATAGATGTATAGTAATTCTCCTTCAAGAGTTCTCTCTCTCTCAACCAATTACAACCAGCTCAATAATTGAGTTGTCTTCAGCAGATCTTCTTGATCTTGCACCTTGCATCTTACACATGCCTTATGAAGATCTTGATCTTGCTCATCCCTTATGCAAACTAGTTGTTCTCCTAAAATTAGAAATGTTGTCTAATTCTGGAAATGCACAAAAGTCGGTGTCGGTTTATAGATGACCAATGCTGGCCGACCCTTGACCGATGTTGGTTGGTTTTGACCGATGCTGATCGATGCCGATCGACCCCTAACTAATATCGGTTGGTTCTAACCAATGTTGGTTACTGTATAACTGATGATAGTTACTAGTTAAGCCTAGCAACCTCCACATGAGATCATCAGTGAAGCTTTTAGCTCCACAGCTCAACAATTTCATCTTATATTTAATGTAATTTGCTTAAATTAGATTCATTAATTAATGACAAAAAAGTCTCTCTCTCTCTCTCTCAAGTACACACACACACACACACACACACACACACACACACACATTTGGTGATGATTTGCATAATCAAATTGTGTATGTATTATGGGCCTACTGCACGAGCATTTATACTCACTGGGATGATTCCATATTCCTTAGTTTATGGGACATAAATAGTTATTCCATTAGAATTGGAAATTCCATCT
This sequence comes from Torreya grandis, assembly GCA_037957365.1. Lineage (NCBI taxonomy): Eukaryota > Viridiplantae > Streptophyta > Pinopsida > Cupressales > Taxaceae > Torreya > Torreya grandis. Next base: position 80,552 of record JARHVA010008819.1, on the reverse strand, counting down.
TTACTCATATCCCTCAAAGGGGTTATTAAAAATGATCAATACATATAAAAATTCTTGCATGAGTTATAAAACCCTAATAATACATGTATTCAAGCAGAAAAACATCTCAAGGTATATTAAAATAACATTCATAAGGCTTATAAAAAGTGAACTCATAATCAAGAGATTGAGGCAGGTGATTTAGTTTTAAATTAAAATATAAGGAATGTCAATACAAAATAATAAACCAAATTCAAGTTTAAATATAATTGGTTGGGTCCATATGTGATTACAAAAAAATTAAGCATAAAGGTTTATCATTTAACTTCTCTTGAAGTCAAAGCAATAAAAAACCCAATAAATATTATGCATCTATGATGGTTCTATTCTTATGCATTTTAAAATCTAAAATATAGTTATAATACTCAAAAATTAAATAAAATAAAATATTACATAAAATTCAAAAATTATGGCCTATGCATGGTATGTTTATTTTATCTAGATCAGTTAACTTGTTCTTAGTAGTTCTCTATATATCTATTTTTAATCAAAAATGCTTCATGAATTATACATATCTAAATTTAGAACATACAAGTTTCCATTTATAGACATAATTGTAGGTCATTTAGCTATCTTAGACTCATAAATTGTAAATATAAATAAGCACTCTAACTAGATAGTAGTGCACCATGGTATTGTTTGATTCCACAAATACCTTGCCAGTGAGCATAGGATAATAATTCTTAGAATCAAAAATTCTATATGCCTCTTATAACTTATTTATAACTTATTAGGTTCACTAGGGGCATAAATTTACATAGGTGTTATCATTCTTTGGCTATTCCTTATTCTTCATACCTCAGTTATTTACATTATACACAATCTATTAATATTTATCACTTTGATTCACATTGTTATCTTTTTGGATACTTGAGTTACTAAATATATTGATGTTATGAATTTCTAGTGTTGATCAATTACACATATTAATGCAATATTTTCATGTTTGCTTTCCCACTTCATGTCTTGTATGTATTGCTTATTTGTGATTATTGGATTTCAATAGCATGTCCTTATTTTTGGATCTAATCATATTGTATGTTTATATGTTTTTGTGAGTGAAATTTTAATGTCCCTTATAAGTTGCCACTTGGCCTTCTATTGAAAGATTTATGTGTTTGTGTGTACTCTTTGTGTGTGTGTCATGGCCATGGCACTTATTTGATTTTACTTACTCAGTTTTTGATACCATGATGGACATCATGAATCTATCATATTTTTATATGTCATGATAAATATCACACATCCCTCCCCAAGTAGTTTTATTTATATTTTTGTACTCATTTTTTATCACTTATATGCATGCTTCATTGTTTATCATCTGCTTGAAAATTTCACTATGTATGCTTGTTTCCACATACATCTTACATTACAAAATTTAATTGGTTTACATATGATGATACCATTCTCATCCATATTTTCATTACTACTCAGATAATTTATATATTTTTATAACATCTCTCACATAAATTTTTTATTTAAGTTATCACAGACATAATTTTGTAGGGTTTATACATTTGATCATAATCCATACCCAAAAATCACCCAGAAAGTAAATTCAAACAACAGCACTTCATTTGGACAAGGGTTTAGGTTATCCAAGTCTAAAATAATGTGTTATTATCCTAGAAAGCATAAAATATTAATTCTCATAATTATAGGTAGGAGAGAGTATTTTTCAATAGCTACCTAATCACATTTTAAAGAAAAATACTCAAGTTTGTCTTATATTTTCTCAGGTTGGGGTCATCATGCATGAAATATGATCTAAGATATAACATAGAATTTTTTCTCACAAAATCACATAATATTACTCAATTTCAGAATCCATATACACCCATATATCATATTGGGTGCATGTGCATGGCACATGAACACTATAGACATCTAATTCCTATCACTATCATGTTGCAATTGAAATTTTGAATGACTTTCTATAATAACACATAAACTAGATGAAAATAACCAAAACACTATAATTTATTCACACATATCATGTACATAAACTAATTGATATCCATGTATCCTTAATTGGGGTAATGCACTTTATAGAATTGTTATCTTCTCCTAATTCACTTTGAGTAAAATTGTGACCAAGAAAAATGATGTTCTAGACCACTGAAACATTTTAATTTGACCACATATGTTAGGTGCATGTGCTAATTTGTGTCTATAATTCCCTAAAAGGGGTATTACACTATATGAAATTGACACCTTCGTCTTATTCAACTTTAATCAAATTACAACTAGGTAAATTGACATTTTTGACTAGTTTGATTAAACAAGCCAACCAATTTCCAAGAATTATAAAAATCTTAAGTAAAATTATTTAAGTAAACTAAATTAGATTAAGATCTTAAATGATAAATCCATGGAAGTTTATTTAATATCTATATTAAAAATTCATAATTCAAAATATCTAAGTAATGATGCATCTTATGACATCATCACCACAGTATCATCCACAAAGAATTAATGGAAATATATATCAAGATTAAGGCTACCCATGCCTTATTAATTCTCCATTCTTTAAAATATTAAATACCTTATTTACTTCTTATCCCTCCAAAATTGAATGGATTTATCACCCTCCATCTTAATCTTGAGATGGAGGGCTAGAAATCAGTTAGCTCATTTTGGAAAAGCAATAAATACCTGAGTCATGGCCATAACCATTTATTTATTTTTTTGTAATGTTATTATGTAGGAATAACTTCAACCAAGTTATTTTTGGTGTAAAAAAAACTATGCAAAACTATCTCTATAGAGATTCACTAATCCTTTCAACATTGATCAAATCAAGAGAAAAAGCCATTGGTGCAAGGAGAGATGTATGACACGCTTGTGTTAACATACTAACAAAGACTTGGAGTACCAAATCCAATCAAAAACATGCTTAATGGACTGATATTAGAGGAGGGATGCTTGACAAAATCATTTTCCATGTTTTCTTGTTTAAGCTTCTTGAATCCATTGATCCATGACCTTTATGGAAGTAGGCCTAACACATTATATTATTTATGCTTTTTCATATGCTTTATGTCTTAAATGCATGAAATAACATTATCCATAATCCTATTCTACATTTTGGAATGACTAGTGGAATCGTATCCCAAAAAAATCTTATAGTTACTTCTTATCATCTTCTTTTGTCAATTTTTATTACTAAATTTAGTGAAAATTGGCTAAAATTTTGAAGATTTTTCAATCTCAATCTGTGACTTGTGGAACTACAAATTAGTATACTAAAATACTATGAACTGAGAGATATAAACTATTAATTCATCTTAGTAAACTATGAAATCATCCAAGGAAATCATGCAATCACTTTTTTTTCAAACTAAACCTACAGATTTACAAATTTAAAGCACTAGTTTGTGAATTCACAGGGGTAAACTATGAAATCATCCTAAAATTTTAATAATTTTTATAACTTGTCTATGGATTTGAGAATTTGAAGCTATTAACAAAGAAATTTTAGTCAAAACTAAAAAATCAATATATGTTGTGATGTTATATTTTTTATAGGTTTCAAGAAAACTGTGAAATCATTATGAATTTTCAACTATAAATTCATTAGTAAACTATGAATTCAATGAGAAAAATTATGAAATCATTGAGGTTAACTATAAAATAGATGAACAAAATAGTGAAATTGATCAAAAGAGTTGTAAAATTGGAAATAAGAATTGTGAAATCATCGATGTTAACTATGAAATTAGTGAATATAACAATGAAATTGATCAACCATAAATTTTCAAGTAACTATGAAATCATTCATAAGTTCTTTCTATGCTTTATTTTTCTCTGTGTTTTTTTATTATCCTATAATTTCATACTTTACACCCCACTGTGTAATTCAAAATCATTTTATAGGGATATTTTTTATGGTTTATATTTAACTTGTAGGGTACCTTTGACATCTAATCAAGTGCAAATTAATCCCTTAATCCTTATTGTAGGTAATTAAACAAAGAAGAAAGATTTTAACATAATTAATACAACTATTTCACATTTAATTTGGTGCTTTAAAACCTCTCAAACAACTTTCAAATTTATAACAAAGTCCAAACTTCATTCATATTTCGATAAGTGAATTAAAAATAATAATCATATTAGATTTAGATCTCTTAAGAAAAAATTTCATTTTTGTTCTTTAGTTAGTATTTATTTTCTTTTCTAGTAAAACATTACATGTATGCTCTCACTTTGTCTCCTTTAGGGAACTTGGGTGACCAAAAACACATTTTTACTTGTTGTTGAGTCAAATCCAAAGAAATGTTGCATACGCTCTCCCCATGTTCCTAGAGACTTGGGTGACTCAAAAGTGACCTAGTTCTTCCATTTATTTTTTTATGTTGGCTTATGAGTAGGAGTTCCTCTCCTCCTCATGGGTTTTTTAGGAGGACTTTGACATAGGCTTTCATCTTCCAACGTTATTCTAACCCCACTTATCTAGTGGGGTATATAAATTTATTATGTTAAATGGATGGGACAATGGTTGAGCAGTTATCTTGACCAAATGGAAGAAGACTAAGATCAAGTGGCATTCTAGACATCAAACATCACTAAAAATTACATGGATGAATTCATCAAGTAATTGTCAATACCCTTGCATAAAAATCTAGACGTTTTAGGTCCAATTGACATGAATTTTGTGCCCAAGTGTTTATAGGTACTTGTGGACCGTTTAGATAAGCCAAGTCAAAAATTTATATTAATTGACCCCATTTTACCATGGATTTAGTGTTATAAGTTCCTTGCCATGTATCAGTTCTTTAGAGACATAGGGGGCTTAAATACTCTACCTACATGCACTCTTTTATTTTTGAATTAACAATTAATTCCTTTCAAGACTAGTATATCGATGAAAACTTTGGTAGATATTATGCATACCTTGTGTTAATTTAATGTAGGAATGTACATTTAGCTGCTCCTTATTTAATTTCATTTTGACTCTAAATAACCATGTCACACAAAATAAAATAAGTCCTAAAGCCTCTTAAACTAATTCAAAATCCACTTTTCAAATATTAGATCTAAAGACAAATAGTTTGCACTTGAGTCTTGCCTATCACTTAGGCTTGAGTATTTTAACTCTTTGTGTTTGGGTCACATCACTTGGATTAGATTTTTATTTGATTTTATATCATTCCCTATGTGTGATTCTTGTTCTTATATTTGACACATTGCCATCTATTTACACATTTAGGTGTTACATTGTTCACATTATCATTTAACATTTAGCCATTTTTCACAATGTTATATCTATCATTTGAAGCAAAAAAATTTGTGTCACTTGGTTACCAATATGTTACCCATTTTATTTTTGATTTTAAATTTAATTTTTCATGTATTAAATTGTAGCCTAAATTCCTATATCATTTGACTTAATTATTCTATTGTGTGGAGTCATGTTGCCCATTTTCTTCCAAAGTTTGAACTTAGATTTTCTTGCATTCATCATATGCTCTACGTTCCTGCACCATTCATATTTATTTTGATTTGAGGATCAAGATCAACCATGGTCTCATTTACATTTTATATATTAACAACACATTTTGGACTTAGGTTTTCTTTTGTTAACCTACACTATATGTTCCAAGATTGTTCTACCCTCTTATAATTTGTTAATTTTGACCTCCTAAAAACTCCATGTCTTATTCTCATTGGGTACCTTTATACTGTCAAATTGAAAACCAATCAAATTAGGTCCATTTGGACCCTAATTTAGTTTAGAATCAATTTTTCACATTAGGTCACTTTTTGACCCCAAGTCCATTTGAAGAACCATGCCAAGTCAAGGTTCATTTTTAGACCCACATACCTATTGTGAACCAAACCATGCCAAACCAAAATTTGTTTTATGGACCCACATACCTATTAGGAGCCAAACAATTGGAACAATTCCAAATCATGTCTCACTCAACCAATTCCAATTACTTTGAGTCTCATTTCAATTGTGTTTCACCTATCTTAGGGCTTATTTGAATTTTGTGTTGCCCTTCTTAGGGCACATTTCAATTGTGTGCCTCCCATTTTATGGCTCACTTAAATTTTGTGAAATCCTTCTTAGGGTTAATTTCAATTTTGTGACACCCTTATTAGGGATCATTTCAATTTTTTGCCACCCTCTTTGGGCCAATATTAACTAGACCAATACCACCCTCCTTCGGCTAATTTATCTAGATCAATTCCTCCCCTTAAATGTATCCTTGCTTTGGGTATCTTTACTACCATTCTGAATTGTATCATTAAAAATACCTTTAAATGAAGACTTATATGAATGATATAAGACTGGAAACATTTTCTATCTCATAAAAAATGGATCCAAACTCCTATCTAACTTTCCTCTAGACCAATTACATAACCTAGTTCAATAATAGGAAATACCAGTGTTAAATGGGTAACTTGTAGACCCACCCTAGCATAGCCATGTTATCACCTCTCTAGTATAGTAGATTATTTAACCCTTCACTAATCAACTCATGGTTACTCTAATTACCTCTCTAACTTTTACTTAACAATTTTGTGTCTCCTAGTCTAATATATGAATAGTATTAGCACTACAACAAAGCCAATCATTACCCTTTCAAGGGCCATTATCCATGAAGAAAAAATTTATTATTTACCATTTATCAAGCATTCCCCATTTTGTAAAATCCCTTTATCCCAAAACCTCCTTTTCCCAACGTAAGGTGGATAAGGTACTTGTGGGCATTACAATTCAATAGGCCATTTTAGTAGAAATGTTTAAATTAAAAATAGGTTCCCCTTTGGGACCAATATTATTGCCAACATCCACATTAGAATCACATTCTATTTGAGAACCAATATATAAATTGGGCTCTATTTGGGAAAAATTATCATATTTAGAATCATCAGCATAATCAACGTTAGTATCAACATCATATTTATATTCCCTTGAGTTAAATCAGCTTCAAAATCAGAATGCATTAGTATATGTTATGAGATTGGTTACACATTCTTTGAAGATATAGTTAAACATATTTATGATCCTTTTATAATTATTGAGTATGTTTCCTTTAACATCAACACAAGCTATCCTAATAGCCTCTATGAGTATTATGCTACCTTTTTCATTTCCATTAATCATCCACATGCCTTTACCATTAACTAGCCTACCCATTATATTGATCCTCCACCTCCCATAAACATTGATTGTGATTGACAAAATCACACATTATTGAATTATATCCATGAAAAAATACCAAGGGGACAAAAACCACATTCAAGATAAAGAACACTCTCCTTATGAAACCTTTTCGAAGACATCACGGGACAATCAAAGTCTAAACTTAGCATTTTCTAGTGAAACCTTAGTTTAGGCACTAGAAGATAATCAAAGTGAAAAGGCAACATTCCTTAGTGAAAATTTTTTTAGAGGTGCTATGGGATAATCAATATAATTTTATTTGTGAAAACCTCTTCAAGGTTCCAATCACTAAGAACAATAATTCTTCATTACTTTATGAAGACATTATTGAAGATAATGTTAGCATAACTGACAATCCAATGCATAATCAGATTGTAAAAATTCTCAAGCCTAACAATAGAAAAATGAATCCATGATTAAAAAAATTATGTGTAAGTCCTCACATTCATTTTTTACCCAACCATTATACATTCCATTATGATTCTATAATTTAAGGCATATATTACATTGTCAAATCATAACTTTTATCCAATGCCTATCATTATTTACCTTTCCTGGTTGCACTTTCCTTCATTAAGGCTATGAAGATGTCTTGTCTAGAGGTTTGGAAGAAATAGAATCAATGACTAAAAAATATCATTACAAAATTAGTATAATCCATATCAATAGTAGGTTCTCAATAGAGTGATTATTTAGAGTGGGTGTGGGATACATATCAAGCTCATTGACTATTATGTTTGTATCATATGCTAATTAGGACATACATCTATATATTAACATTAAAATAGAATCATTTACCTTGCCTTTTCCATTTTCCTATTCCCAACTTGTTATTGATTAATAGTATTTCTCACTATAGGTGGAACTACATTGACCTGAGGTCCACTTGGACTATGTAAGCAGTGCTTAGTTTCCAAGCTCAGCTTGGTCATCCCTATCCTACATTCTCATTATTTTATGAGCATTTTAAGCCATGCTCTTGTCATTTTTTGAGTTATTATTTCCACACTTGACTTTTATTCTTTTCCATTATCTATGAGAGCACTTGATTTGGGGGCACCCATTATATATTTTTACATGGACCATTCTCATTATTTTACCACCTAGACCACTTACATATTGTTACCTAGACCTTACCACTTTATTACCTAGACCATTTTATTGTTAATTAGACCATTCCATTTGTTATCTAGACTATTTTTTTTGTTACTTGGACCATCATATTTGTTACCTAGTCTATTTTTTTGTTACTTAGACCGTTCTAATTCTCTTAGAAAAATCATTTTATTTCTTCTAGACCATTCATGCTTCATGTTACTTTTTATTTTTAGACCATTCTAATCCTATTAACAGTCATGATCTCTATTATGAGCCAACAAGTATGAAGATATATTTAGTTAATATTTTAGAGGCATAGTTTCTAAAATTACAAAAAATGATTCCTTCTCTCCATCACTCCATTCACAAGCTCATAAAGGCAAATTTCATGTGCATGGTACAACTAGGAGAGAGAAATTTAGAGGATAAGATCTTGGGAAATGTTATGGGTCCTAATCACCTTCAATTTTGTGTAATTGGTTTATATATCCATCCCCTCTCCTTCATAAACAATCATTAAGACTCCATGGTAGTCTAAAGCTACCTACAAACCCCATAGACTCATTTTTCTCCTTAGAATGATAGTTTTAGGAAATTTGAATGCATAAAATAAATTGAAGGAGATGTGTATGGTCTATGCAGACATTTCATGTGCTTCTCTAAGCCACACTTGGATCTTGTGAGTTCAATTTGGAAAGAAAACTCTTCTCAAGCATAGTTTGTAAGGTGGTTGTCATGGTTTCTTATTTATTTCAAGGTCTTCAACAGCTAAAAGAATGGAATGAGGATCTATCACCATGTTATCACTCTTTTTAATGAAATTATAAGTCCATCAATGTCTCCATTATCTACTTGAACATCACCTTTTCTAAGTAACATGCAATGGCCTTAGTTTTTTGACTATGTGTAATTCCAAGTATAAAAGTGAATTAAAGGGTGTGAATGCTACATCATCAATGTTGTATGAAGGTCTATATTCCATATAAATGTAATAATCCACTAGACAAACGTGTGTAGGGTTGAAAATATCAAGTTTTTACATTATAAGAAGGCTAAAAGAATGAGAAAGGGAGACCTACAAGTTTATAGACTTGTAGGTCCCTTTTTAACTACGTTGAGAGTAATCTTGCTTAGATAAATATGGTTTAAATGATTAAATATGTGTGGTAAGTGTGTAAAGATAGTCTATTGGTGTATACAAGTAAAATGGAGGCTTTATGGATAAAATTACCAACCCACTTCACACTCTGAGTAAACTGTGAGGCCAAGTATAAATTGTGTACTTAGAGATGATTGTATGAGTTTAAATTAATTTGAATCTGTTAAACTATTGTAAAGAATTAAATACTTCACTCACTTTAGATAAGTCTTCTTAGATGATAAATAAGTCTCTAAACATAGGAAACACTTCCTTGGTCTCACATGTTCTTCATCAATGGAGTGACCTTGCTAGTTACAGGTCTATGTAAAAGAATACGTCACATCTTCATGCAAGAAAAATGTGTTAAAGATACTTGAAATGGCATGTAAGTTTTTTCCAAAGTATATGAAGAAGATTACAAGTATTCATAGTATAATAGAGCCACATGAAAGACCTAATACCTCTATAGACACCTACATCTAGCTAAGTCTCACAATCCTTCAAGGTTGTAGGTAGTGCAGAGGGTTCTTATTATTTCCACAAGTTCAAGATGTTTAAAAATCATGAAGTGTTTTAGAGCCTTTTATAATATTAAATTAGTATGTTAAATTTCTAAACATGATCATTTATGTTCCTACAGTCTCACAGTAATATTAGCTCCTACAACCCTATATAATATTGAAAAGAAAGGTGTCTAATTAGTTTTGGAGGTAAAGTATATATGGAGTAGGTATATGGATCCAATTTTAACCTTAAAAAGGTCTTGATAACATTATATTAGTGTTATAAAGGCAATCCTCTTCAACTTGCAGTCACTAATTCATGCACCTCAGGTAGAATAGTTGCTCACAAGCAACTTAAGGTCTATATATGAAGAATTGCATAATACCTGCATGTTATGGGAACACATAATGATTGATTAGTCTAAAAAAATTTATTGAGATTTTAATGAAAATGTTACGAAGGTTTTAATTCCTTCAATAGTGAAGAAAATAGAGGTTTCAACCATAGAAACATACAGGCCTAATGAGACAATTCATGCCTATTTATGAAGAGTGAGTAAATTATACATGTACTAAGTTATAAATGAAGGGTGAAGTTGGCATGAAAGTTATATGACCTAAATAGATACCTTAACAAACTCTAAAGTTAGAGGAGTTAGTGAAAAGAGATCAAACATAGTAATTAGGGTCAAAATGGGCAGTTTACCTATAAACCCTAACATCAGCCAATGAAGGGTATAAGAGGTTTTATTAATAAAATGGAAATTTGACCATTGATACATGGAATTATTAGTGACATAGACCTCCCCAAGGTGTGTAGAGATTAAGACAAACTCCAAAACTTAGTTTTCAAGCTTGAAGTCTCTTCTAGACCTCACATGTATAGTTTGTTAACTAGAGATGTATTTTGAGATGATCATATCTCTCATGAAGAGATGCATGGTGGATAAAAATATTAGTAATAATATGGAACCCTTGTGTAGTCATGATTCATGGAATTTGGATGTTCATCTAAGGCCTGAGATTTATGAATAATCCTTGAGAGTGTAAGGCACTCAAGCTACCGAAAAGCACTCCAATGAACTAATGGAATAAATAGACTTTTTGATGCTTCTAATGGATTGAATTTGCCTTGAAATGGAATTAGTGACCTCTAAAATTCTCATGAATAATTGAACATGGTACTATTTGGCACGTGGTAAGGTACAAGTGTACATAATAGGCCTAAAAGCATGGTTGTAGGCTTATTTGTGAAGGTGCAAGATAAGGATTAGTTTCCAAATCAAGAACAGAGGTCTAGAAATACTTTACAAGGTTATACAATAATTCACAGTATTTCAGGCCTTTTAAGAAGATATATGAGCTCTGCAAGTCATCAATTTAGGAAAGAAACAAGAAATGCATCATTTTGCAAACCAAGAAGCCTATATGTAGACCTATAAAGTGCAACAAGAGACCTCTCTTCAGTGGATTAAGTTGTATTAAGGTGTTTTAGACCTCAAAAAACCTCTTACAAGAATCATGATCTAAAATCTTCTCGTAAAAACACTCCAACTGCCTCTTAATCCTATTCAAACACATTGACTAGTGTTTTGACCATTTCATGATTCACCCCTCCATACAACATTTTAGAGGCTAAAAATTTTCATAAATCATAGTCATAGGTTGGGGAAATTTAATCACATATTTTTTGGAGGTTTCACATATGTGGGAGAAGTTTGGAGCAAATTCTCATTTCCTAAGCCTAGAAGGGCTAACAGAGACGTAATTGGGAGAGAGAATAATATAAAAAAGGACACTTCCACTCACTTTTATGTCATGAAATTATGCATGAAGTTGTAAGTGGATACTGGGTAATCAAAACTATCTTTAATTCTCAAGGATAATCTATACATTGTTTCACACAAGGAGCTTTGTGTGTTTCATGGCTATAAGGAATTGAGGCCAAATGAGAGTTCAAGGTAAAAAATGGGGTCTTGGTGAGTATTAAATGCATTTAAAGGGATTGATTCAGGTTTGATATGACTAAGAGATACCATCGATGGAGAGATATTTCATTGGTAAAGGTTAAATCAGGAATTGACACTTGCAAGGAAAGAGAGGCATAATAAGGCCAAGTGGGCTTTAAGACACCTAATAGGTGTAATAATCATTGAAATTTTAGTTTTATGAGTTTCCTAATCAAATAAATGGTGTCAAATACATATATATAATGTAACTCAACATGACTTGATGATGAAGGGTGCCACTTGTCATGTCACAGGCCAAGATAAAGGGAAATTTTGAAGAGCAAGATTAAGGTGTCAAGTAAGTTTGAAAATCCTACACCACTTGGAAGAGGAAAACATATTCAAGAGAGAAAAACATTTCTTAGAGACATTATGAGATAGTTTCAAAACTCTTTCTTTATTGTAATATTCACTTGGCACATGTCACTTCTCTTTTTTATGCCATTCTCCCCCATTCTCTCTCACTTATTTATAAATTCAACCTTAATAGGCTATGTATAGATCCTCCACATGGTTATGGAGAATACCTACCCATTTAGAGGCCTTTGATCAATGATAAAATTCTATTTTTACCTCCTCCTTTGATTGGTTTCAATGTGTATGTATGATTAGTTGATCTTGTCAAGTTATTAACTTAGCTTCCTTAGCATGTTGTCATTTTCTAGTTGTAACAACCCCACTGGGTTTTATCAAAATATATCAATATTTAAAAAAAATTAAATACACATATACAACATAAATATTTCACCACAAGAAACCTAACTAGTGATCTTTAACTAACTATATTAATTTATTTAACCATAAAGGTTATAGCTAATCCACTTAGATAAGGATCATCATGAACATATACAAAAATAAATATTTAATACTAAAACAACAATAAATACTGCATATCATCATAAATGAAGTAGTACAAATTTATCCATGATTAATACAATATTATAGCTACTGCTATAGAATTATAATGTATAAAAGTTACAATTTTCAGCAATAATAATAATATCTCAAATGATAAAACATGATACAAATCTCCTCTGAGTAGAGTCTCCATGACTCAAGTATCAATATGTAATCTCAAGTGTAGTCTTAAGTATAGAACTCTAGCTAGGAGGGAGAGCATCATTTGATCACTTTTCCACACCAACCATAGACCATAGATCCCTTACACTATCTCCCAAATAAGGGGATGGTCCTCCCTTCATTGAATGGGTAGATAATGAAGGTGTGGGAATTTAGAGTAACAAACTAGGACCCATGTGTTAAATATATCTAATACATAATGTATACCATAAATAAATTTGTTCTAATATGATATCACACAAATATGAAAACGGTATCAACATATGAAATGACAATGCTTATCAAACATTACTTTGGGCAAAGTTTTCAATAATAAATGATCTCAAGGATCTCTCAAATTCATACACACCACTCAATCAAACTACCCCTTATCTTGCATTTATGACACTAATTAATCCAGTGGAATCCATCCACTACTTAATTAGAGTCATGAATGTGAGGTTTGATGATGATAATAATAATAATAATAATAATAATAAAACCAATAGATTCATTCAAAAATATTCCTCTTTAACAAATCAAAAGTATTCTAAGTACATAATTATCACACACATTCATCTAGTCCATCAAATGAAGTGAAATGAATCCATTTATCTAGTTTATTACATATAATAAACAGAATCCAAAAATAATCTTAAACGTACCATCTGAGTATGGTCACATCAAAAATGTCAGTTACCCATTATACTAAGTAACTTATAATGTTATTTCTCCATGAATCAACATTATATCTCAGGCTCATAAATTGTTCATATTCCACATATAACAAAATCTAGTCCAAAACATCATAATTTTTTTTATATTTAAACTCTTAAATACATTATCTTAATGTTTTTTATACAAACATTAAACTATAAAACAAGCATTCATTTACACACCACATGATAATAATGCACAACATAGTTGAGTATATAAAATACATGTATATATAAATGGTCTAATCAATCTAATTTAATGCAGGCTACAACTATACATTTTACCAATATATATATATATATATATATATATGTATATCTTCAAATACTATTATATCACCACAAATCTACCTTTTGTATGTAGTATACTCCTAAGATGACATCCACTATCAAATATCTTAGAGTATTATGTATACTCAATGTATATGTATCTATCTAATAAAATAGTCCTATAACTCTTTCATAAATAGAATGAATCTCATATACTTGTTTTTATGAAACATATAAAATTTCATACACAATATCATTTTACCAATTCCTTTTAAATCAAATATATTAACATAATCAATTCAAATTTGACACTTCAACCAAATTCAAACATCCAACTGACTATACCCAGTCAGGTTATAAACTCATAATAAAATCTAGTTCAAGTATAAAGTCTTTATGCACAGTCATGTTTAATAATAAAATAATAACACACAACTGAATATGCAACTCAGGTATTATTTATTACAACTCAAGCTTGGCTACATAAAATAATGAAAAACACATAATTTAATCCTGTATACCCAATTCCTCTATTGACTAAGCAAAATCTTACATGGTTCATAGAGATCCAAATAATCAAGAATACATAGTCACATTAAAATATAAGTGTAGTTCATATATAACATTGTTAAAAAATTAACTCTCCCATGTGAGCTTAAAATGTATTTGGGTATGTTTATATGCACAAGGTTGAGTGTTAATCTGTAGTTACTTATTCACCTACCTGTACCTAGGTTACTTGATGTGACTAAATCAAAGTTTCCAAATTCATTTATATAAACAAGTATGCATAATATAACATATCTAAGAGTATATAATTGTACTATTATCCTATATATCCAAATTCATTGAATCTAAAGCCAAATAAATCCAATTGAAAAGCATAACCGTTAGTTTATTATACAAATATCTTCATCCAATAAATGTATTACAAATAATTTTTTATTTAAAGCATTACGATTCATGATACACACACACACACACACACACACACACACACACACACACACCTGTTACTGACAATTCATAATAGAAAACTGTAATATATTGTTCACCTTTTAAAGCCTAACAATTCATAATAGAAAACTGTATTTTGTGATACAATTTTCTATTATGAATTTTCAGGCTTTAAAAGGTGAAAAATATATTACAGTTTTCTATTATGAATTGTCAGTAAAAGGTGTGTGTGTGTGTGTGTACACACACACACACACACACACACACACACACACACACTATATATATATATATAGTGCACACCCACACACACACACTATACATACATACATACATATATATATATATACACACACACACACAATATATACATTATTTATATAGTGTTCACACACACACACACACTCACTATATATATATATATATATATATATATATACAAATATATACATTATATATATAGTGTGTGTGTGTGTGTATATACAAATATATACATGAGTATATGTATATATAATCATATTTAATTGAGTATATATTTGTGTGTGTGTGTGTGTGTGTATATATATATATATATATATATATATGTAATGCTTAAAACCCATATATTTAACCCAAAAAGTCCAAATTGGCTTAAAAAATTAAATGATCATTGAGAGAAATGTTTTCAATTTTATATTTCAATATATGCAAATGAATATATAACAACCTAGTTTGACATAAATAGCTCAAGTTGAATTGTATATATACCCATCAAAATAATATCCTATGTTTGAGTATGATATTCAAATTTCTAAAGAGGGTTAGGACAAATTTTATAAATCTTATATCAATCATGGCTAGGACCTACGGATCTACCCCAACCTCCTTAGGTTACCTTGGGTCAGAATTAGGATTCTGTAGAGGTTGAGCCCTCCACAAGTCATACATACAGCCCTTCATAACTTTCCAGAACTTATAAACAATTGAAAAAATAATAACTCAAATGTAATTTGAAAACCCATTCAATAAAAAGTATCACACACAGGTATTAAATTACAAAGCCTACCTGTGAATGCCAAAAAAGCCATATATATTTATTTATATTTAATTCAAACTATCACCTTCTTATCTTTTATCTCTTCCTCTATGTATGTTGTGAGTCATCTCATTCACAACCCCTTTTTACTTCTTTTTATTCTTTTCCATCCGTTTACTCACATTTCAATTCTCCACCCTTAATGATAGATTAACTAACTCAAAAATATGCATGCCCAAATAGCTCAATTGAATTCCATAGTTCATCACCATGCAAACATAGTCACCTCTATAATTTTCTCCAAATTGATGTTTAACCAAAGTCAATGGATGATTATAAACCCTAATAATCTTTATTCTTCTCTTCAATCCCTAAATAATCATATTATATTCTTAGTAAAATATTTTCATGATAGTGTTTTAGCACTATATCACCATCAAATTCACAAACTGATAAAATAACCATAAGTCACAAATATCATCCTATTCCATGCAAAAACTATCGACTTAGTCAATATTATCTTCCCATGCAAAGTCAACCACTCAACCAATGTATTAGCTACATAGTATGGTAATACTAATATGAAATCAAAGACTAATGTTTAACATTAACATGCCATCCCAAAAAACTTTCCAATTACAATGATTTCCCAAATCATTCAATAATAACCAATATCTAATGTATTATGAATATACAATCTTTAGTCAAACATTTAATCAATTACAATTCCTTTTAAAATAATATTATTTATATTTCAACATTTTAAATCAAACCTATTTAATATCATAATAATAATATTTAATTATTATTTTCTAAATCTTGTAGATAAATAACAATGAAATCTATATATACATTTTACTTCTTACAACATCAAAATGTTATTCTACACAGCCATTCCAAATAAGATAGTAAGGTAAGCACAACATATACAAATTTACTCATTTGAGCTAGACTATTACATCAAAGAAGATAAGCTACATAAGATCAATAAATTAATAAAAACATAAAAGAACACAATAGTCATTTAAATTTAAAACAAAACATACTATGACTACCTATCAAACAACACAATCATAAAATACAGATGCAGTGTGTGAAAGGGTTTCCAAATTCATTCTCTATTATCCCCCAACATCTTCATCTAAACCACCCTCTCCAATGATGCTCTCCCTCCATCAAACTTTAAGGTAAGAATTTTTCCTACATCCACCTCACAACAATGAATTTAGTTATCCCGAAATATCATTATATCCATAAAATAATGTGTTATAATAATCAAACATGATCATAATATATAAAATGCAAAAGTACTACTAACTCATAGCAACTAATCATGTAAATTAAACAACACAAATTGTCCCATAATCAACATATGTCATTAATCTTAATCAAATATTAGTTAATCAACTAATCAAACACAATAATCCATGGATTAAATAGGTTATTCATCTTAGAGAGAAATTAGGATACGACACTAGCATTCATATTCAGTTTGAAAGCTTCTTTATAGGTCTTGTGAAGAGCCAAGTGAACTGTGAAAGGTTGAGTGACTTATCTATTCATTAGGGTCATTATATGACCTCTTGACTAATCCTCCTATCCCAAGCATATTTCATAACTTTCATGTGAAATTTTGATGTAGAGAGGCATATTAGGAGTAGTGTTTGTTTTAGGTTAGTCTCATGGTTGATGTGCACTTGAAGCTAGTTAGAGTGGTCAAATTATTTGGTGCATCACCTCCATTAGAGTAAGTTTCTCTCTCTTTTCCTAACAAGTTGGTAGATTAGTTAATAATCCTAATTAATACATTAAGGGGAGATAACCATTTAAACTAGAGATTCAATATAATATTAGGTCACCCACAGCCTTGGATTATCTCCATATTATCCCAATTTTGAAAGGCTTGAATGATCTTCCAAGGGTGAAAATAAGGGATATAACAATTTTGTCACACCTAGTGAGACTAAGTTCCAAAGTTATTAATTTTTTTTTTGTTATCCTTTTGCATATCAGTCTTTGAAGGCATTTAAAAACATCAATGGTGACTTTGAGATCAATCAACTAGTTTTAACAGCCCAGACACTTGTTCAAAGTAAGTTGTGTTTTCAATTCACTATCTTGATGAAGTTGTTATGGATAAGTTTGAGGTGAATTTTAATTTCATGAAATTTGATGATTCATCTCATGCCTATGGTATTCCCTATCATCCCTATGATGATCCTTATCAATCCTATAATGATTCATATTGGCATCACCATGATCTTTTGTAGCCTTATCATGAATCATATCAATGTTGTGATCAGCCTACACTCCCCCTACATGACTATGATGTTACATATGATTATCCTTCTCAAGAGCATGCTACCATTAGTTAACATAGCCACTTTTCAAATCAATCTATTTCAAGTTTCAAGAAAAATCTCTTGGGTAATGAAAGGTATATGATAGGGCTTAACACACAAAATAAATATGGTCAAAATGTCTCTAGTCATCTCATTCATAATGTGAGAGACATATTATAGTTAATGTAGAGTGAACGGAAACCTATTAAGAGAGTAAACTGGCAAAGCCTCTCAAGTGACATGATGGATGTAAGTGGTCTAATTCAAAGCATAGAGGATAAGCTAATAATTTATGAAGGATAGTAGGTTCAATGCTATCAACCCCATGTATCTTCATATACACCACCTCAACCCTCATATGTGTCACCCATTATTCCCCAAGAGACCATTTCAAGTGAGATTAAATTTTTTCTAAGTCCTTCATATACTCCTCAAACTTTCCCTTTTTGGAAATCAATCCAAGAGAACATTTAAAAGAAGGAAGAGGCTGTTTTTGAGTAGCCTATTATTAAGAACCGAGATGAAGTAAAAATAGAGAGTTTGATTACCACTTTGAGGGAAGATAATGAATCTAATTTGGAATAAAATTTTATTCCTCTTCCTCAAGAAACCCCAAATAATTCTTTCAATATTCCAAATTTGAATCAAGTGGTGAAATCATGGGTTAAACAAAGTGATATAAGCATATATTGGGGAGTTAAAATCAAAAAAGAAACTAGACCTATACAAGTCTCTCCCATCCCTATTTAAGAGCCCTTTTGTATTCCATTTCAAATTTATTATGCTCTTTGTCCTCATGAAGTCATTGACAATCCTAAAATAAAACCTCTAAGAAAGTCAATTCAATCTCCAAGATAACTTACTAGTTTCAAAGTCCCAACTTAAAACCAAGTGTATACACATAATATTTTCAAAATTTTATCAAGTAATGACACACTCTATCTTGCATTAACCCATCGAGTCTCAATCTCTAAGAGTAAATGTCCTAAGGGGTGCATCGAGAAAGGGGTGAGGAGACTATTGGTGCTTCATAGGATTGTTATCCCTTAACCACTTATTACCAATCCAACAAGCTCCTAAAAACCATTCCTTATGCTTGGCCATCTCTTTTTCACACTCTTATAGTATTTTACAACCTTCATTATCCCTTTTATTAACCTAAAAAATATTTTGATAGTTTACATGACTATTTTAGCTATTTCAACCTTGTACTCTTATTGGAAAAACTTATTTAGGGTCTAGGTTGGCTCTTGGCCGACTTAGTCTGTGACCTACTAATTTTTTGCCAATAATGATACTAGGTCAACTGGGTCGACCCTGTCAGTGAAAATTTTTAGAAGGATTTAGGGTTAAATATTCCTATATAAACATAATAATTTTGTCATTATTTATAGAAGAGAAGAAAAATTAAGATATATTATGCGTCTACTTACCCATAATTCTACTTGAGGAGCAAGCTTAGGGTTTCATACTTTCTTTAGAGATATGGATCATGTATTATGGAGAAGTATTTTAGATGCATTGGATAGGTTGTGTACCCTAGAGATAATTTATCCTTGTCATCCTTACATACCAAAACAACTTTTTGTGAAGCACCTTGGCCAAGGGAGAGATTGAGGCTCGATGGGTTAGTCTTCAAAGTTAAATATTCCTAACTTTGTCTCTACTTTATAAGAGTATATAGATATGCATTTGTACTTCTCTTCCATGTATTATGATTATATATACATCAATGTGAGTATATATCTTCTATGCATGTTTACTTTTATTATTTATTACCCCAACTTTGTGCCACAAGCTTTGGTGAGCACTAGATTAGACTTTTTGCTTTACTTGTTATTAGTATAGTAAATATGAAAACATATGACTTAGGGATATTGCATATTTTTACTTGACTAGAGGCTTTTGAATCCTCCTTAGTAATATTATTATGGAAATAGATCCCATAATTTGGTCTAGTGGATCCATATTAGTCATGTCCTCAATTATCTAATGTATCCCAAATTGGAAGTGTAAGTAGGATCTATCTTTTTTGAGCTAGGATTTATTTGTAGATATGATGCATTTCTCATTTCATACATTCAAGTGAACCCAAGGTGAATATAACCTTTCAAGTTTTCTTTCATGCTTTTCAATTCTATCATTTTATTTTTTTCTATATTTATGATACTAGGTTAACCAAGCTGATATAGTTGCTAACTTCTATGAATAGGTTTAACACAGTCACATCAAAATAACTCTATTATTTTTATGTAAATCTTCATCAAATATAGGTTACTAGATTAAATAGGTTGATATAGTAATCTTATTTATTTCTAGACAATAGACTATGTTGAATAGGTAAACTTAGTCTTTTATTCAACTCTAGAACAACAAACTAAGACATGCAAATTGACTTAGTATCATAGTCAACTTCTAGATAACAAACTAGGTTTACCAAGATGACTTAGTCATCTTAATAGGCTTCAAAAAATAAGGAATTATAGAATTAGGTTGACCTAATCAACATAGTTGGAAGAACTTGAAATTAACATTCAAGGCAATTCAATAGAAATTTTACAATCATTAGCATCTTCCAACCCACCAAAGTTCCTTTATTTCTCTCTCTTTCAATTCATTTCTTCCTTATAGTTCTATTTTTTAAAATTTTATAGTCTTCAAAACTATAATCCAATATCAAACTTGGTCGACCTAGTCAGCCTAGTTCTGTAGTTTGTCTTCTATCTAAAATACTAGGTCATTCTGATTGACTTAGTTCATAATGACTCCTACTTATACAATACAGTAGTGACAATGTTGACTCTATTCTATAATATTTTCATACACTATCATTTGAATCAAATTTATACCATGATTAAATTAGGAATTAACAATTATAAACTAGTGATTAATTCACATTTTCATTTTTGGTTGTTTGCATGCTTAGAGTAGATCACATAGTCTAATTAGGTGGTTTTTCAATATATCATTTAGTTGCACTATTTTTATCTTTCTTGAAAACACTACCAAATCACATAATTTCAAAATTAATTTAAACATTTGTCTACCCAAGGCCTACCTACTTGTATTTCATCATTGTAGACATCCAATTCCTAACACCATTTGTGTTGAAATTGTCAATCTTACTCGAATTGCACTCAAATGCCCAATTTAGGCCAAAATCCAAAAAATGTGCTAAATATTACAATATTTTCATATACAAGTGCCAATTTAGGCCAATTTATCCCTAACTGAGACAATACATTTTATGAGATACCTTACTTTGATCAATTCATTTCGAGTCAAAATGATGATTTTGCCTTTTTGTGCTTTGGATAAATACTTGCTTCTAATTCATTAGTACACTTCATGTACCTTCATGTTAAAGTTACAATCAATGATATTGGAGGTGAATCAGTGAGTCCAAATATTTCAATTTCAATTCCAATTCTTTCAAACTAGTAGATAATCAACATATATCAACTTGATCAATTAACAGTAAGAGAGCTCATTCATTTAATGCATACACATGATCAAACTCACAACACATAGTTCCTATGAGAAACCCTCATGGGGAATAAAAATAACTCTCAATACTATAACACATGGAATAATTATCCTATAATAAATTACAAAAAAGATACTGGTCAACTCTTATCGACCAAAAAGCTTTGATCAAATCCTTTAGACCAAAGGCCTCTAGTGAAACACCTATTTCACAAGGAGAAACTTCCCTTAAGGAGGATCAAGTCCTTTAAACCCTCCTTTAAATTTAAAACATCCACCTTGGAACCAATTTATTTAAAACCTAATTATGTATCTCTAACCTCTACACAAACACCCTCTCTATCTCATACAAGCCTCTCACATAGGCATACCACAATCTCCTTATTTCTTATCTCAAAATGTCCTCATATGCACACGTAGACCTCTTCACATATCTTCAAAAAATAATATCACTGATAATACATCAAAAATATGACCTATAATTCAAACACATAGTCAACAATCTACTCTTCTCATCAACTGGGCACTCTACCTCTC
This sequence comes from Torreya grandis, assembly GCA_037957365.1. NCBI lineage: Eukaryota > Viridiplantae > Streptophyta > Pinopsida > Cupressales > Taxaceae > Torreya > Torreya grandis. The sequence goes on along the minus strand of JARHVA010008819.1, from coordinate 58,203 downwards.
CTTTACTCCACAACTTTCACATGCACACCTTGCCCAAGTCTTCTCAAAAAATCTATAAACCAACATATTTGGTTTCACCATTTATAGAGAATTCATGAATTAACAATATCACAATATTTAATAATAATCACAACACATTCCTTAACCATTAAGGCATCTAACATGGGTCACACTTAAGCACAACATACTTTCAAATAGGCCTAAGTCACTTTTAGGTCCTATGGAGACCCATCCAACTCTTTGACATGTTTTTGAGAAAAATAAAACATAAGAACACTTTAAAAATGCATGGAATCATTAAAAATTATCTATATGTACTCTTTAAGTTTAAATAACCATTATTATACCCTTCTTCTTAAGCACAATTTGCTCAAACAAAATTTTGTGCACACAATCACTATGAATGAACACATAGTCACCTTCTAAACCTTTATTCATATTTAATATGATTTTAAAAACATTAAAAATAAACAAAAATGATAATAATTTATTATAAAATACTCCCAAGTAGATAATTCATCATGAGACATTGAAATACCATTAGAATGAGCTTAAATTTCCTTCTTGGGTCACTTGCAAAACATAGTTGAACACATAGTCAACCTTGAACCTTCATAACTTTGACTATATGCACTTTAAAACATTAAAATTTATATTCATATATGTTATTTTTACTACTTTACATATTTTATTTCCACACCATGGTCAAATTATGCATAGATCAAAATTTATGGCTCAAAAACCAGACACTAGTCTTTCCTTTGTTAAATTTAAATATTTGAATTCAAACAGTAATAGTTTAACATCGAACACTATGCTCGCATTTTGTGTCCTAAATGATTTAGATAAATAATTAATCATTTATATTACTGTATTAGTAATTATATTTAACTCATAGTACACCATTTCCAAACATTAAACCTTGAATATTTGACCTCATCTTGTGCAACTTTGTAATATTGACTCAACACACATTGTTGATCTCTACGGACCAGTCAGGTCCTTACCTTGTAGTGCTCACAATTATATATTTTTCATAAACCTTGTGATAATGACACTTGGAATCCTTAAATTTATTCTAATCACTTATGTTTTTAAACATCATGCACTTCTTATCATCTTTCTCAACACGCATGTTAGATGAATCTTGTATGATCGCCCATGCACTATTGGATCTTTATTTGGTCCTAATATTTAACTCTATTAACAAAAAAACACTTTGAACTCTTTAAATTTTTATGTACCATATATATTCATTTTATTATCACCCTTGATCCATTATATCTCCAATTGGTTCTATTTTTTAACATCATGAAAAATAGACTAAGTATGGGGACCATTGTTTATCTGCTTGGAAGGTCAACTTTACACCTCCATATATTTTTCTTCACTTAAGTTCATGTTATAAAATTTGGACCATATTATCTCCTCACATAAGATAATCCATCAATGTATTAATATAATCTTTTAACCCTCACACATGTGAGATATAACAACATTAAAATGCTCACTCAGATTTTTCTCTACCACAAAGCCAATTATGTCAAAAATTATCTAGGAAGTTATAGTCATATAAAAATGAAAAATTGGTAACTTGAGTGTGGCTTATGAATATAAATCCATATATCCCTCTTTATTTCTCTCATGACCTTCACAAGATTAATTTCACTAATTCCCATTCATTCATAGCCTTTCAAACTTGATCTCAGCTGAGCCAGGACCCTCTTTTCATGACCAATTCAGCCCCCCAAGTCTCATAAACATAAGACAATATCATACAACTTGGACTATAGTGCTAGAGCCTAGGGTGTCCCCTTTTTTACATTCTTATCCAATCACATTTTGAGCCTGAGTTACCATTTTTCCTTGATTTCTCTTCTTCATTGTGTTAGCCTAGCAGGATTGCATTTAACCCATGACCAATAGATCCCCATATAATCCCATTAAAAGATCATTTGGAAAGGGTTGGAAAATATCAAAAGTCAAGCAAGAATACAATCAAGACCACTCAAGCACATTTCTCTATTCTCTGCATATAGCCATCCAATATTATTTTCAACTTATTTGAATCCTTACACAAATATTTAGTCATATCAAGCACACCTATTTTATCATTTCCTTACATTCTCATATCACAATTGCACCAAGAACATTCAAAGGGATAAATTCATATGTAGGCAGTGTGCCCACACAAGGGGTGTGGATCCACACCCAGTGAATCTTACACACATGAACCCCCCCTCTTTTTCAAAATTAGTCAAAGTACAAAGGAAGATAGGGTTTGAAGATAAAATATACTCTATAGAGAGCTCTAAATACTTTTTGTTGCCAAAATTTTAGATACAGTGTCACACAGACCTACCGAACAAAACCCAAAAATCTTAGATCCTTAGGACAATAGTGCCAAACAAGGACTATAATACTGGTGCCACTCTTATCCAATTTTAACACTCCTATATAAACAAAAAATTAAATTTATAATCCCATTTATGATAGTGTCCCAAGCCTTCACAGTGAATATCAGATCTTGTCTCAGTCAGATCGACATAGTTTAAGCTAAGTCTTATTTTCTCCCTCTTATTACTATTTTTAGAAAATATCTAATTACCAATAAATTTATAAATTAGTAGATTATTTATCACATATTATTTATTTATTTATCAATCCAACCCTTTAAATAAATTAGGAATAAAACCCCAATTATTCCCAAAATTGTTAAATCAGAGGCCAACTTTCAACATGCATATCTTTTATCACACTTCATTGCTTGATCTAAAATTTAGCACAAATAAGTTAGGCATAAAACTAAACAAACCCATATGATCAAATTATCATGAAACATCCACATATGTGAGATATTTCATCATAAAAATTCTTACTTGGCTCTTCTTGCCACATTGCAAATTTGGCTAAGTATGGGAAAACACTATCAAAATGCCTGGAAGCCCAACTTTGCACTTGCATATCTTTAGTTTCACTTCATCGCATGACTTGATAATTTACACATAGTAAATAGGGACTAATTTTATCATAAAAATATTACCAACTCCCCCATTCTCATCCACATATGGCAATGGTGATGTCATTAAACTACTTAGATTTTCTGCTACTAAACCCAAAATGTCTAGATGAAAATAATGATCAACCAAATGAAATATAATCATGAAAATAAGAATTAAAACAATATAAAACCTCTTATATGACCCCTTTCACATACACAAATAACCATACTCATCCCTAAACATATCTATCCATGTGAAAACTAAAGAGCAAGCAAACCTTCTTCAAGCATATTAGGACAAGCACATTGCACACTTTGTCATTGTCACTTAGACTATCAAGGCACTTCATCCACTCACTAGAACACCTCCATGACATCACCATGAAATCATTTACAACTCTCTAACACTTTTTTATTTTGTGATGGTAATATTTTAAATGGGAATATGGTTCCAATTATTCTTGAGTCGAATTATGACCCAGTAATCTGACTTTCTAACTATTTTGATTAATTGAGGGTCAGTTTATAAATAATTTCAAAAATATTGATTAATCTTGTTTAAGGATAATTAAATTTAAATAAAGAGCTTAATGTTATTTTCTATGGAGGTTATTGATTTTTTTTTTTGAAATTGATTCCTATTAACTATATCATCGTAATGACATGATCTATGTCGTGGCATCCACAAGCCATAAATGCATAAAATATCTAAATTATGGGTACCCATGCATAATTAATTCCCCTTCCCTCCAAATAATTATGAATGAATTTATTGATTTTATTTTCCAAAATTTAATGGATTCTTGGCCACACATCTTAATCTCAATATAGACAGTTGCAATTCATTTTGATCAATTGTAAAATTTATAAATAGGAGGCCTTTCAAACCATTTCTTAAGCTTAAAATTGTGTAAACTTATAATTCTTAAATCCATTCATAATCCCTTTGTGTTTCTATTATTGTGTTATTTTCATTTGGATTATATTCATTGATAGGCATATTGGATAGTTTATATCATGATCCTAGGTTATGTATAGAGTTATTGATGCAATGGAGGAGCAAAGAATCCATTGTTGATAAAGACTAGAGCTTTAGATAAAGGGGAGAACATGCTTGGAGCCACTTTTGAGTAATGGAGTCATTTGGGAAGGTAATGGTTGATTGATTTATTTCATTTGTATATTTTTATCATTAGCAAACCCCATATGAATAGCTTAACTTGTTTTTTTAGTTATTTATACATTTTTATGGATTTATTGACTAATACTTGACTAAAAACCTTTGTATTCCATCCTAAAATCACCAAGGGGAAGTTGAATTAGTTTTATTGCCAAGTATAAACATGTGGTTAATGGTATATATTGGAAAATCACCTAACACCCTTATCACTGTCAGATTATGAAGTGAGGGGGTAGGCCATAATACCAAGCTAGTACTATTACCAATAGAGATCCCTTTTAATCTAAACATCTTGAAACCATCCATAGATTGATTTATAACTCCCTAATTTTACCAACTTCCTTATCACACTTAAAATAACATTTTATAATAATCTAAAAACATTCATGAGGACCAATTAGCTATCATATGATTTTTTAGCTGATTTCTTGCTCTCTGATCATTGTATGTTGTATTTCAAAAACTTACATTGGTTAGTATTAGTGCAAGGTTTTATGTTGTGTGCCTCAACTGGATCATTATCATTGACCCAATTGATTTTTTTTTGCTTCCATTTCTTGCTTGAAATTACACTACAAAAATTTTCCCTATTTTTAGTACATTATCATTTTGTTCAACACAGTCTCTTATAGACTATCTTTTTCCCTAATTATAGTACTACATCGACCTAGTCAACACAGTACTCCATTCTACCTCTCGAGTTATAGTAATAAGTCAACCTAGTTAATTATGTATCTTTATTAGGTTGTCCTTTATCCCATGTTATAATACTAAGTGGACTTGGTTGAATTTTTATCCTTATTGGCTTAGTTTTCATACCCTATTTTCAGTACTAGGTCAACTTGGTTGACTCTATAATATTATCTACATCTTGTATCTCCTTGATTTGCATCAAATTTATCTTCCCTAATCTCTCTCCTTCATCATAACTTCTTATTTGAAGACAACACTGAGTTAAATTCAACATATATGATGATTCTTAATAACCCTAATAGGTTCTCCCATAAGTATCTTATGGCTCTTATCCTAGATGAAAGTAATGTGCATATAGACACTCATACTATAAACTATGGGACCCCTCCTCATTCCTCTTCACTTCATAATCCTCTCTTCTCATTTGAATACCAGCTTGAATTATAGTATACACTATAAATTCTCTTCTTCATCAATGAATTTCTTCAACATTGAGAAAAGGATCCTTCTACTATTTACCATCTCATGATAAGTGGTCAAGTCGAGGAACCCCATTCACCTTCTTCCATATTCTAACATGGATTTGGGGATATCATATTCTTTTCTTCTTAATATCTTCTCTCTATTTTGACCCCTTATCATACCATGACTTCTTCCTCTTTGATTTTCCCTATATGTATGCCTATTATCTCTACTAACATGGAAGGTTCCACATCTAGTGGGCCTCTTCCAAGACCTACTCTTCACAATTATTCCACTAGTGCAACATTTTCTACCCAATGTAATCATGCCTCTAGTGTTGATTTTTTTCATCCCTCTGCTAGTCCATCTTTTGCCACACAAGTAAATTATGACACTAATGCCTCACTTAATAATAGTTTTTTGCAAGCTCTTACTAACAACCATAGTGGTACCCAAGCCACTACTACCAATTTTAATACTTCAAATAATGCCAATAATGCAACTCAAACCCATCAAACCCTATTACAAACTCGTAATCAAATGAATTATTTTCAATCTAACAATGAAAATCAAATGATGCAAATATAAAATCATCTTATCCTTCTTCAAACCCACCCTTAATAGATGTCATAGGGCATGCATAATAAAAATTTTCCCCCACCTCCTCTTCAAGATTCCCATGTTAATATTATCCCTCAACCTCCTCTTGTTAATAAAGCAATCAAGCATATTCAAAATGATCCTCTTACATCTCAAATTTTTAATATCAATATAGGAGGTATCACCCTTACCATTTCTTATAATGGGTCAACCAATCCTACTCTTCATTTAAAAACATTTAGAAACTTATATAAATACTAGGTCAAGATAAATACATTTACCACTACCAAGTTATTATTTAAAACCCTCATGGGTGATGCTTTATATTAGTATAACCAACTCAAATATCATTATATCACTAGTTTGTAAGATTTAGTAAATTATCTAGTCCAAGAATTCCAAACTAGTCATCTCCCTGAGAATACCTTGGCCCATTTTATCAATTTTAAGTAACTTGAGATTGAAACCACCCAAGATTTCATTAAACTATATAAGACCTTATCTAAAAAATGTGAACATAATAGTATACGACAACCTCTTTCATCTATTTACCAATGTTATTTTTCCCAAGTTCCAATATCAAGTTCAAACTCTCTCTCCACATATTTTGGAAGAGGCCATTGACGAAACCAAACATCAATATTTCCTTATGCATTAATTCAATCCATACCAACCTTCTATGGGTACTCGTATATTAATTATTAATAATAATCATCATTCTACTAATGATAGTGTCATTGACTCTTATAATACCATTTATACTATTCAAGTTGTAGTTTCCAACCAAACTTTGAAACAATCTTCCCCTCCTAACCACATCGCCAATCCTCATTTATCTTCAACTAACAACATCAATATTCATAAATATTTATCCCTATAAGAATTAAAAAAACATCTACTAAGGTCTCTACCATGATAAATTGATCCCTTCATCTCATGAGATCTTGGTATGATCCCAATAAATTTTGTTGGCTTCAAACTAGTTTAAGTCATTCTCATGAGACTTGTAGGAAGCTTTATAATTTGGCTATGAATTTCCTTCTTGGTCCCAATTTTGACCATGATTATATAATTTATAAATGCCAATAAGCCTATGACATTACTTTCGAATCCCATGAAACACAAACTAAATATCAAGCTTTGAACCAGGTTAATGCTCATTTGGCCATCTATAAATATCCTCTTCTAAATCACCAAGATTACCAAGACAAACCTACCCATTATATTAATAATGTTGATAGTCTTCTTGACCCCTCAAGAGAATGTGGTCAATATGACTAATATGTGAATGTTGGTTACTTTCATTGATCCTTAACCCATCCACAAACCTCAATTATCTCACACATTTTGTGTTATCCAAGATTCTTCTCCAACTCACTTAACCATGTTGGGGCAAGAATACCTTATATATTTTAATGAACAAATTCCAACACCTCCCTTAGATAACACTTCCCATACCATTTCTACCATCCCTCTAGCCTCTTTACCTTTCACCAATGATACTCAAACTTTTATCAACACTTCTTCTCAAACCACACCTGCATCAACTACCCCATCTTCTCAAGATAATCAACAAAATTATCCTCCAATTAATATTTATACCTTTTATCATCATAAATTCACATATATTTGGCTCCTCCTTTTGAGGACCTCCTTCAACACTATGTACCTCTTTCTAAAATTCATATTATCATTTATGATGAGTGGGGTCCTATCATGGAAATTATTAATATCCCATCTCAAATCCCATTTCTTGAACTTATGTGGACCTCTTTGCATCATCATAACTATCTTATGCAACATTTGTTCAAAATGAACATCCCTCATCCTCCCCTAGCAGGATGCAAAGACAACTTATCTAGGTTAGAATATAGCATTTTAAAATAGTGTGAAGAGATTTCTATACATGTTGATGAGATAATGGAAACTTCTCTTTCCCTTAAATTTCCCATTGCTTCTATGATCCCCGATGATATTATACTTTGTGTAGATGATCCTCCTCTCTTTATCAGTATCTAAATTGGTGATATTTAATTCAAGCATGCTTTGATTGATGAATTTTTTGGCACTTGTATTACCTCTCTTGATTTTATCAAAACCCTTGGATATTTTGAGTGTAATCTTAAGTCTACATGCAGCACATGTCAAGGCTATGACCGAAGGCAAATGCCTCTTTTAGGTTGTGTGTGGCTCTCCATTACCATCCCACCTGTCACCATTCACATGAAGGTGATGATCTTAAACTTTCCTCTATATTATAGCATTTTTCTTGGTAGGCCATGAACTCATTTCATGAGAATAGTTTCCTCTTCCACTTGCCAATGTGTCAAATTTTCTCATAATGGAACCATCTTTAGGATTCAAGGTGACACTAACCCTTGGAATTTAAACAATTCCAATACCATGATATAATCAAGATTCCTACCCTTGAACATTTTCCAAGCATTCTAATTCATGAATCTCAATGGTTTAACTTTCCTATCAATTCCACCCAAGGTTATAATGGTCACCCCAAACTCATTGGGAATATATCACCTAACATCCTAGATTCTAATGATGATGTGCCTAACAAGATCAATCTCAAGATTAAAACTTATGATCTCTCACTTAATCCCATCTCTTATATTTCCACTTCTTTGTAACATCATTTATTTAATCTCCATTATCTTAACTAAGGCTCAACATTCCATTCATCACACCACATCAGATGACAAGGTCACCCCTACCTACACCATTGATCTTCATACACATGATTATGATTATGGTTATACTTTAGATGATCCATTCTTAGGAGGTCTAGTTTAGGCCCAAGAAACTAATATTATTCATTGTCATTCCTCTTTACTTTAGTATTTTAGTATATCTTATAGTATTCCATCCTATATCATTCCTAATTTTAGCATTTTCCCTCTTGATTGTAAGGTAGAGATGGGGTGCATACCTCCATTTTTTGAATAACCTCATAGGATTATGGTTATGGATCATGTTATTACTGGTCCCTACCACTTTTATAGATACCATAACCCCTCTAACTGACTTATCCTTGAGATTCTTGCAATTATCCTTTAAACTTTTATGGACCCTACCCCTTCCTTAGTAGAGCCCAGTTCAGATCCTATTCCCACTTTAGCTAAGTATCTTCATATTTATAATCCTATTTATCCTTTAATCAATCCTTTTTTAGTCTCTCCACTATCCCCACCTTCTCTTGGTGATGGTTTTCTCTTTATACTACAGATGGTTCCTTCTCTCACCAAATGGTTTGTTTAGCCTTATTGTGACATTCATAAAGCTCCAAATCACTGGACTAGAGATTGGTCACTATACCAATCTTCTTCAGCTTCCATTTCCACTTCTCCTATGAGTACACCTACCAATACTACTCATAAGCATATTTGTTGCTTTCATAGCATAGATAATCATTCATCCACACATTATCATAAACTATGGCAATATATCAACACTTTGCATCACACCACTCCTTAGCCCTTAAATAACACTATATCCCCCTTGAAAGTATTACCTAAGTATCTTCCTAAGTATATATAGGTATATTATCTCTAGCATCAATGTGGCACACATCACATTGATCATTACCACATCCTTCAACAACATCTTAAGGATCGTATCCTAACCATTCCTACACTTTCTACCCTTCCTTTCATAGGTCACTCTCAAAATAAGGCTCCCCCTTTTACCTCAATGGCTCCACTTCCTATGGTTCCATATTCACCTATGGTCACTTCTCCACATACTATTCCTCTAACCCTAAGTTCCTCACCTATGGACCTTCCCTCACCCATGGAACCTTCCCCACTAGTGACCCCCTCATCTCCTATAGAAACTAATCCCATGCATTCTCTTGAGCATCCCCTATATGATATCCCTCATCATCATGATCCTTTAAGCATTCCTACATTTTTTGTTGAGCAGATTCAACATGAAGTATTTTCTTATCTTTCCTTGAAGATCTATGAGACATTATATTTAGTTCATGTTAAACTTCATAGAGACTTATTAGATGTTATGGATAATGTGTGTGGATAAATATATTATACCTATGAACACATGCATGGTGATCTTACATTTTCATTTGGATTGGACATGTGCTCCAACTTTACATTTATTTATTCTTATATCATTTGACATTGTGTCAAATTTTTATCTATCTTACTTGGTGACTTTGGTTTCACATTTTATATTGCTTGTGATGTCATTATGTTCTCTTATGGATTCTTTTTCATACTTTCATTATGTTTCTTCTCGAGTTCATTTTATTATGACTCCCTTTTTATTTTTCATGATTGTTTGCTATGTTATCTATATAAAACATGGATAACTATTATTGTGACTTGGTTATAAAAAACTTTAACCCTTTATTCATTCCTTATTTACCATGTGATCAGTTAGAAAATAATTCATATCATTATAATCTCTTTTTACTAGTCTACTTTGGTCTCACTTTATTCCCATTTATGTCATTAAGTTTAAGTGTTCTAGTTAAGTCTTGTCTTTGGATACTTAGCTTACTTTATACAAATCCTAAATCTCATTCATGTATATCACTCTATCCCTCATTAATGGTCATTCTAAGTCTGTATGGAGGAGGAATCTTTAAATCCATAGAAACATTCAAAATCTACATCATTTAATAAAAGACAATGATTTAAAATGTAGCATTCAAAATTCAAATCACACTAAAAGATGTGATTCTAAGGACATATCCTTTTTCTAATAGAATCTCAAACTCCATAGTTGGCCTCAAAATAGAGCTAAGATATATTGAGGTGTGGTAGGCCAGTAGCTTAGAAAAGGATAATACAAAAATATTTTAGTTCTACCTACTTTCTCACACAAGTACCCAATCTTCATAGTATATAAATGGATCTATAAGGGTCGTAAGGAATGGGGAACACATTATAGGAAGGTAGATCCATTTTAATTTTCTTGTGTAAAACCTCCAACATGAGTTGATCTTAGTAGCACAATTATTTACTTACATAGATTTGTGTCTATAGTGAATAGGTATCCTTTATATATTGATAGTCACTAGTCACTTAGTGTCTTTTTCATGTCCTTAGTGTGCCTCATGTCTCATAAGTTATTCTCATAAGATGCCTAATTTATGATTCTTACATTCCATTTTTCACTCCCTATAATCCCAATTTTTCCCTTTGAGAAAAATTATTCCTTCACTTATCACTCCCCTAGGGATTCCATTTATGATTTACATTGTAAGACCATGGATAGGACCTGGCCTTCCTCACAAATTACCAAATTTCTCATATTATGATTCCAAACATCCACTTTTACCATATTTTCACATTATTTCCACCTCATTAGTTTTCCCTTTGTGAGTTGTAGTGTAAGACCATGGATAGGACCTGGCCTTCCTAACAAAATTTGCTAATATCCAAGTCATAATGAAATTACATGTGTCAAATATGAGATAAGATGTGATTGATTATGAGTTACATGTCATTGACATATTTCCCATCTTGATTTAGTATGTTTTATGCTCACTTCATTAATATTTCACTTTTATCTTCCTATTTTCCAATTGCATGTAAGAATCCAACCATTTTTCTTAAGTTTTTCATACTTCCCAACTTGAATTAGTGTGATTAACTTAAGATAATTTTACCAATTTTATTTCTCTTTTATACTCACCAACATGATTTAGTATGATTGATTGACTTAATTGACTTTTTTTTTACCATTAGTCTTTCACATGCTTTCTATTTTATTACATTATTTTCATACTTCCCAACATGATTTAGTTTGATTTTAATTGTTTTTAATTTGGTGCCAATCTTTTTCATGGTTTAAAAACAATTTTTTCTCTCTTGTTTACCACATTTTTTGGTCTATTATACTTAGTCATCTTTTTCTATTACACATTTCCCATCATGATATAGTCTGTAGTGCATTTTTTTATTATTATTTATACTTTTCCAAGTCTTTTTTGTGTTCTATGAATTTGACTCATGAGAGAATGGTTAGTATGGTGTTAGTTCCAAAATGAAAACAAAATGAAATAAACACACTAATAGCATAACATATCTAAGCCTAGACACTAAGGAAAGCTTAGTTAACAAAAACAAATGACAAACACAACTAAAAGGTAAGGAATAAAACACAATAATTCCTTCACCTTCCTTGGATGCTCCAAATACCTTTGTAGTTGTGGCTTTCTCAATTTGTGCTCATGAAGTTTTCATCAAAGGAGGCTTGGCTACCTTCTCTTCTCCTTGGCACCTTTGGCTTATGGCTTGGCTTGGCTTGGAATCAATTTGGAATTATAACACTAGTTAATTAAAGGTTTTGGAACCAATTTGGCATTATAACTTTACATAATCATATCTTAGAAATGATGTGGTAAGGCCTCATATTTATAAATTTTTGGATTTGATCATAATCAACCTGAACCATCCATCTCAATATTGAGATGTGTGGTTGAGGATTAATTCAATTTTTGGAATTAAGTTTTTAATTATCCTCATCATGCCATTATAAAAATTGGTAATTAAGAGGCATGGAGGACATCATGAAATGCATTTATGAGGCATGGAGGGCATGAATCCTGATATTTATGGCATTTATGGCCTAGTGATGTCTTCCCAAGAAATGAGGTCACTTGATGATGCAAATATTCAATATGCATTTCCAAAAATAATTTTTCAACAAGTTTCCATAGAATTATTAATTAGGCCTTGATTTAGATTAATTATCTCATAAGTATGCTTAAGCACTTTGTGCACAAATTACTTAAATTGATCAGAATGTCTTTTTATTGGTCTAAAATTTGACTGGATTAGAATTAGAAGGTAATTTCAAATGCATTGGAACCATATTCCCATTTAGTATGTTACCAAAAAAATAATGAAGGCATATATCATGTGCAAAATATTTGATAGGGAAAAGCAATCCAGAGCACCTAGGTGTAAATTTGGCATTTTGACTCAAAATGAACTGATCAAACTTAGCTGGCCCATAAATTGCATTACCCCATTTAGGGATACCCTAGACAAAATTGTCACTTTAATATATTGATTTTAACTCATTTAACATGTTTTCATGTTTTTAGGCCAAATTATGTGTTCTAGGTGGAAATTGTTCAAAATCCTAGTTGGAGGTAATTGATGGCCAAATTTGGGTGTCTATAGTTTGCTCCTATTTGGGAAAGTGTTTCAAGATATAAGTATAGTAGCATATTATCAAATAATGAAAAGGTATTATATGTCTACAAATGTAATTATGATAAACTAACTGTATGATACCCCCTCAAGGGAATAGTTGGCATAATTAGGTTGACAAACGGTCCCTCAAAAAGAAAGAAGTGAAATGAGGGGACCAAAGAAAGGAAAGATGATGGGGTGAAAACATAATGATATTGAAAAAGTAGTCAAAATCATTGAGAATGCAAGTGGGATGGTATACAATGGTTTTCCCAAAGGTGGTTATAAACATTGGACCCTGATAGTGGCAATGTGGTATGATAACATAATGATTTACCCAAAGGTGGTTTTAATCATTGAGAAGATGGAGATGCCCTAATTAGGATAGACAAACAAGATAATAACATGCCCCTGTATGGGCAAAAAAATTAAAGTGGTGACAACATAATGATTTTCCCAAAGGTAGCTATAATCATTGAGAAATGCAGATGGGATGGTGTGCAATGATTTGCCCATATATGGTTATAATCATTGGACCCTAAATATGGAAAACATGATAAAATTGGTTAAGGATGATGATAAATTAACACAGAGGTTAATGATGAATTGAAACAACCTATTAGTAAGGAGATGCTCATTTGAAATAATAAAGGTTGAAATTCTTTCATGTTTAATTACTCTATTTGGGATATGATTGGGATTAAATCAGGATGTCAGTGTCAAAGAAATGATACCATTGCTTTATATACTTCTTGAAGTTGAGGTTTGTTGTAGCACATGTCGATAGGCATCATGGTATAACATCATGAGGAATTAGCTAAAATATGCATGAAGACTGACTCCTATAATCTAATTCTTAATAGAAAATAATGCACTAATGATAGAAACCATGATGACAATGTAAACATATATATATATATATATATATATATATGGATTTAAGTGCAAGTGTGGACAAGGAATCACCCAATGAATATATATAAATTGAATCAAGGTAATAGTGCTAAAAGCAAACAAATAGGTAAACAAACAAACAACATAACAAATAAAAAGTAAACAAATAAACAACTTGAAATAAATAAATAAACAAAAATCCTAAAAACAAAAGCAAAATAAATCATCCTAACAATGACAATGCCCCAGTAAGGCAGATCAAGGATAACTAACCAGGCTTAGACAGAACAAATATTTTTGGATTTTTTAAATATATGAATGTTTTTGGAATTTTGAGGTATCTTAACTCATTAGAGAATGAGGAGATACCTGCTCATAAAATGGTGAGAGCGTTCGGCTTAAGTTGCTCACAAAATGGTGAGAGTGTATAGAAAGGAGGACTGAGGTGACCTCAACATGAATTGAGCATGACCCACATAGTCCCAAAATGACCTCAATTCATAGTAATTCCATCTACATAAAAGGTATGGAAAAAATAACTAGGTCCCAATAGGTTCTCAAATCTATCAAATAGCCAGTCAAATGAAAATAGTAATGGTAAGGCGATACAAAAATACATGATAAACAAGTGTTGACCCTAGTTTTCCCATAGGCAATTATAACTAGGATACAATGGAATAGGTCAATGATACTAATTTTCCCATAGGTGGTTATAATTGGTAGCAAGACTAGTGAGACACTGATTTGCCCATATGTGGTTATAATCAAGCTCACATAAACAAGCTTGATAGGATGAAATATATCTTGCCAAATCAACTATTACACTACTTTCATAGACTATCATTATAAACATAGATTGGATTGATTATTGAAACTTGATTGGAATCTTCCCACAAAAGGTATGGGGAGAACCAAAGGAACCAAGATCAAAATTGGATTGGGTAGGATGATTAAAAATAGGATTTAGTCTAGATATGAATGAAATGATAGGATAGAATGGTATTGATTTATGATAATGATGGTTTTTGATAGATTGGATAAAATGGTAAGAGGGTTTTCCCCCAAGTGACAGGGTGAATAGAAGGATATGCATCAATGGCAAAAGGATATGTAATAATGGCAATGGCATGGCAATGTGAAATGGTATGTTACATGGTTTTGGCCTGGGTGTGGTAAATGGCATATGATTATATTTTTCTTGTTGAGATAGAGATGCATGTCCTAATCAACCAATGATACAAATAGAATACTTGATCATGTTAATTAATATCCAACTCCTCATCTAAATAATTTCTCCATCAAAAATGGCCTAAAGATTTGGTTGTCAAGAATGCTTTTGTGATATTCATTGGTTATTGATTTTTATTCCTTCAAACATCAAGACAAGGTATATTTTTAGCCTCTATAAAGGAAAGTGTAGCCATGGATGGTAAACAAGGACAAATAATGGATGGTAGGCTTGATTATGAAATGGAATGGTAGATGATAATGGAATGTATAATGGTGGGGAAACAAATGAAGATCAAGACTTTTAGTCACACGTAATGTTACTGAGGCCAGATTCAACATAACTTTTGTTGTGGTCGGGCTGAAGACTTATTCTCTCAATAGGACCACTAGATTTTTTTGTTGTTTGATCTTGAGAGTAGCTACCATTTGATTAGGTTATAGATTGGAAGCTATTTTGATTTTATCTTCATCAAGTAGTGAAGAACTTTTGTGCTTAGATATTTGTGCCTCAAAGAGGTTTTCACCAATAAAGTTGTCTTGATTGTCCCATAGCACCTCTGAGAAGGTTTCACTAAGTAATGTTGACTTTTGACTTTGATTTTCTTCTAGCACTTCCAAAATAAATTCACTATGAGAGTGTTCTTCTACTATATGAATGTGGTCTTGGTCTCCTTGCTCTTTTTCAACTGTTATGTCACCATGGATGTAGTTGTATAAAGTGTGATTCTATTAGTCCCAATCGACACTTATGGGAGATGGAGTGTTAATAATATGGTTTTCTTGGTTGATGGTAATGGCCTATGGAATGGTAATGGAATGGGGAGAGGTTATACAATCCTCATATAAGATACTAGGATAACTTGTGTTGAAGCTGAAGTACTCATCCTCAAAAACTATAGAAGGATCACAAATGTATTCTACAAGGCATGCATAACCAATATTATAACATCCATGAACATATTCATCTTCTGAATTTGATTCTAACTCAAGGGACTCTGAATTTGATGCTAAGACTAATGTTAATTCAGATTCTAATTTTGATGCTAAATCCAATGTCAGTCCAAGAGTAAAACTTGACTCTAACTCTGATTCTTCATCTGATGGGTACTCTGTTACAATGATATCTTATTGAATATTTGGTTTTTGACAAGTAATGGCCTATGATGTCATAATATTAGGGCCTTGGGGAGAATAATTGCTTGCATGAGCCAAAGTACAAAATCTTGAGATGGAAACAATAGGGCATTATGTGGCTTGATTGCTCACATAAGCCAAAGGACTAGGTCTTGGAATGATGAAGGGGCATTATAGAGATTTATTTCTTGCACAAACTAAAGGATGAGGTCCTAGTATAGAAATGGTTTGGCATTGTGGAACTTGGTTGCTCACACAAACCAAAGGATGAGGTCTTAGTATGGGAATGGTGTGACATTCTGATCCTAGAATATAAATGGTATGATGTGGTGGATCTTGATTACTTGCATAAGCCAAATCATCCAAGTCTTCCTCATAAAGCATATTATCCCAATCATGAGTTGGCTCATAAGTTGGCTTTTGACTATGTTCCATGTACTAATTATTGAAAAGAGGGTATGGATTTGTATCCCAAACAACATTATCTGTATTTGGGTCTTCAAAGTCCACCTCACAAGCCTCTTCATACCAATCAAGATCTCAAGTTGGATCATAAGTTATTTCATGACTTTGTTCCCATCAATTATTAATATGAGGTAGATAGAAATCTATCTCACAAGCCATATTAGCATCATTGGGGTCTTGACAAAAGCCATAAGAGTCATTTTGTGCATCCATTCTATCATAATTCAAACTGTAAGTAACTCCACCATAAGTGTAGTGATGCATATCTATGTAAATGATGAAATCTCCAAAAATAAAAAGACTTAGAGTTCTACAAACTCTAAAAAATTATGTCTAAATGACAAATGGTTCAAGCTTGGTCTAACTTGGTCAAAAGGTGAAGTTGTATCTCTAATGTGGTTTAAAAGTGGAGTTGTATCTTCAAAATAGTTTTTTCTAAGACTTGGCATAAAATAGTCTAACATCAAATGTCTAATTTCATTATGTCATATGCACAAAATATCAAGCATCTGAATAAAAATCAGCATGTCAAAGGTCTAGGTCAAAGTGTTCTAAATAAGGTCTAAACTAGGAAAGGAAAAAGTTGAGTTACTAGGTCTTTTATCAAAACACAGAGTCAAAATCTAAGGTTAAACAAGTAGGCATGCACTAAGACTTTTGGCCAAATGGCATCAAAATCTAGACTTGAAACAAAGGCTGATGTGAATTGATTTAATCTAAGAAGTTTGGAAACAAATTTGACATAAAACTGACATGCAAAATTAAACATAAACATGACCAATTGGCATAAGGCATAAGACAAAAGGATCTTTGAGAAAGGTTGTGTTCTCCCAAATAAAGGTACAAAAAATGATGAGGATAGGCATTAAATAAACAAACCATCAATAGTTTTCAAATCTAGGTAATCGATTAACCAAAGTTATGCAACCCAAGAGAGAAACATATGTGTATCAACCCCATGAATTAAGGCCTAAATAGAAATCAATCAATGTTCGGATCCAAACTTAACAAGGCTAATTGATGCGATACCTAACCATGTCAATTGATCATGTAAGGAGAAGATCAACATGTGGTTGACTAAAAAAATTAGACAAGATTGGATAGCATGACGACACAAGACAAAGTTCCAAATAGTATACACAAAATGGTTTGAAACAAATGGTTTTGATACAATGGTAAATAAGTCTTGAAATAAATTGAGCAACCTAATGGTGTAAGCATACTCAAATGATTTGGTCAATGTTATACTTTAAAAGACTCAAAGGTAAAATGATTTTAACATGATTTGGGAAGCATAACACTACCCTTCATAACTCAAATGCATTGTTTTGACATGGCTTATGAACAAACAAACAAACAATATTTAGCCTCAAAGCATACCAAACAAATAATGACCAAAATACACTAAGTATAATCATCTAAATCCTAGCAAGGGTATGGAAAAATGGGGTTGACTGAACTAGAAAGCTTTCTAATGTTTCTAGAGGAATCAATTTCACAATGACTTTCATGTCAAACAATGCAAAAGACAAGCATGGAAATTAGGTGATCATGGCTTTAACTAGTTGTAAAAAGGTCTAGTCCTTTTTACAACCACTACATCCTATTGTTCGGTTAGTGTAGTGTGATGTCCAAATGTAGATACGTCCCATGTGCAACTCCAAAGGAGCCAAATGAATTCAATGCTAAGAGGTGAAACCCTGGGTCAAAGCTTCCCTAAAGAACTCATGGGAGGTAATGACATCCCCCTCACAAGCCAAGTGTGCATAAAAATAAAGAAAGCATTAAATATAAACACTTTAGGGTCATTTTCAAGCTCACCCAAACTTTGACAAGTTTTTGGAGAGTGCTTTAGATGACTTTCTTTATAAGCCTTAGATTAGGCTATTTGTAATAGGAATGACACTTTTGATTCTAAGGGTTCCCTAAAGGGGATAAATGGAAGAGCATACATGCAACATTCCTCTTTTTACCAATTTTTTTTTTATTAAACAGCTATTAAAAATAAGAATTGATAAGTGTGTTCAATTTTAAGCCCAAAATGAAAGATTTGGTGGTGTTCATTTGACCACTTGGGCTTAGTTGCAAAATTTGAAAACATTCACCAAAAACATCTAAACTCTTTGTTAAACAAACAAAATAAGGTTCCTAATTTATTTTTAAGCATGCAAAAAAGGTGACTTAAACATGTTTTTATCAGATGTCAAGCTTGGTCCTATAATAAAAATGCCAGCATGTCCTTTAGCTTTGAAGCTCTTTTTAGTTTGAAATAATAAACTTTGGAAAAAGAGTTCTTGGGTTTGTGTTTTAATAAAAACACAGAGACCAATGTCATTTATATACAACCAACATCAGTTACTTTGGCTAACTAAGATCTAACTAATGTCAATTTTACAAACTGATATTGGTTTTGCTAACCAATGTCAATTAAGATATGTAACCGATGTCAGTCTTACTTTCTGACATTGGTTACTGTGTAAAATCATGGCAAACAAAAAATGGTAAAATAAAGTTATAAAATCAATTTGCAAGAGTTTTAAAGGTCCAAATAAATATTTTAGAGTTTCAAAATGATATTCTTCAAGTATGGGATGCATCTAGTCCCACCACGCATGCCATTATGTGTTCTAGGAATTTGACTCAAGAGAGGATGGTTAGTATGGTGTTAGTTCCAAAATGAAATAAACACACTAATAGCATAACATATCTAGGTGTAGACACTAGGGAGAACTTAGTTAACAAAAACAAATGACAAACACAACTAAAAGGTAAGGAATAAAACACAAGAATTCCTTCACCTTCCTTGGATGATCTAAATGCCTTTGTAGTGGTGGCTTGCTCAGCTTGTGCTCATGAAGTCTTCATCAAAAGAGGCTTGGTTATCTCCTATTCTCCTTGTCACCTTGGCTTGGAATAAATTTAAAATTATAACACTAGTTGATTAAAGCTTTTTAAACCAATTTGGCATTATAAATTTGCATAATCATAGCTTAAAAATGATGTGGTAAGGCCTCCTATTTATAGATTTTTGGATTTGATCAGAATCAACCTGAACCATCCATCTCAAAATTGAGATGTGTGGTTAAGGATTAATTCAATTTTTTGAATTAAGTTTTTAATTATCCTCATCATGGAATTAGAAAAATGGGCAATTAAGAGGCATGGAGGGCATCATGAAAGGCATTGATGAGGCATGGAGGGCATGAATCCTGATATTTGTGGCATTTATGGCCTAGGGATGTCTTCCCAAGAAATGAGGTCACTTGATGATGCGGATATTCAATATTCATTTCCAAAACTAAGTTTTCAAAAAAAATCCATGGAATTCTTAATTAGGCCTTGATTTGGGTTAATGAACTCATAAGCATGCTTAATCACTTTGTGCACAAATTACTCAAATTAATCAGAATGTCTTGTTATTGGTCTAAAATTTGACTGGATTGGAATTATAAGGAAATGTTATATGTATTGGAACTATATTCCTATTTAGGATGTTACCAATAACAAGTCATGAAGGCATGTGGAGCAAAATATTTAATAGGGAAAACCAATCCAGAGCACCCAGGTGAAAATTTGGCATTTTGACTCAAAATGAACTGATCAAAGTTAGCTGGCCATAAATTGCATTACCCCATTTAGGGATACCCTAGCCAAAATTGGCACTTGAATATATAAATTTCAACTCATTTAATGTGATTTAATGTTTTTTGTTTAAATTTTGCATTTTAGGTAGAAATTGGTCAAAAGCCTGGTTGAAAGTTATCAGTGGCCAAATTTATTTATTTTTAATCATGCATGTGTAGTACATAATGTTAGAAAATAACACACAACACATATATTTCCTATAGCATATGCAACAAAATAAAAATACATGTCATATAAAAAAATATCCATTCATCCACAACCACAACCATAATATAGAATATAACACATAAGAACAACATCCAACTGTCAAAATAAGATATCTCTCTCTCTCTCTCTCTCTCTCTCTCTCTCTCTCTCTCCCTCTCTCTCTCTCTCTCTCTCTCTCTCTCTCTCTCTCTCTCTCTCTCTCTCTCTCTCTCTCTGTATATATATATATATATATATATATATATATATATCATGTGTTTTTACAACATATAAAAATTCATCACTTTAGCTCTAAGGTTGGGCTTTATCATGTCTATCTTGTGGCCTAGCCATGCTACCTATATATGCCTTGGAATATCTGTCTAAATAGTACATTGTAATGAGGATGTTTGAGATCTAAAGCATACTACCTATCCCTATAAGTTGGCCACCTGGGTGTGTACCTATCCTAGTTAAATAATGGTAGCCAAATGTATGCCTCACTCATGAGCCAAGGCCTTACATGCTTGTATCTCTATTGTTCCCACCTATGTTGGTGTTTATAGTCCATCTTTGCATGCCTATAGCTACCTCGCAACCTCGCATACTAGTTTAAACCAGCTTACCTAAGTTGGGGCAAATGGTATCATAGGATCACCCACTTTTGTAGGGTCATATAGTGTTAGCACCCCATTTAGAATATCATGGTGTGTTGCCATCACTAGGGATCCCCATTTGACATCCTCCTCATCTATAAGATTTTTAAAATTCACACTAGATAGCTATTAGTTCACATATATATCTAAAAATCTATCTATCTATAATCAATCAAATCTTAGACAAATGGTATTCTATTTTAAAGTCTAAGAATTAAAAACATTTATTACATGTCCCAATATCACCAATTACTATATTCTCATCTACTTGTCCATCGAGCAGAGTTTGTCCATCAGATCGTCCCTTAAGTACCTTGTCTATGGGATGTCTCCCAATCATTATGATATCTACATTTAGCCTAATTAACAAATTTCTATAAAGCATTCAATTTCAGATAAAATACTCAATTTCTTTTTGAAATTCTCAATTGTTTACATGTGTTGAAACCACTATGCATCCTCCTCATCTCAGTTGTCCTCTCCTCACCATCTTGGCTCTCTAGGCTTTCTCTAGGTCTCTTAGAGATTATTTTTATCTCAAAATAGTCAAATAATATCAAATGAATTCTTTTTCACCCTATTTATATTTACTATTCAAAATTATTTACCCTTCAAATATTTATAGTTAGATTCCTTGTTTTGATCATATATTTATTTTTACTAACTCATTTTTTAAACCATAAAAAGTTATAGAATTATAACATCATATAAAATCATTTTAACTATTATATGTCTATATTGCAAAAAATTCAATTTGTCACTCTTTTTACACTAATATCTATAGGTTTACCTAATTTTCCTCACATTGGATACCTTCACAACTCACACACTTCCTTCTTTATCTATAGCACTAAGGTAACTAAAGGCATGTGTTTTTCAATTTTGTCCTTTCACTTATCTTATTTTCTCCTTGTTCTAATTTATTTAGCATCTGTGTTATGTGTCATGATTTTCTATTCCTAAAACAACATCCCCTATTGGAATTACATGACACGTAATGATCTTCTAGTGGGGCATAGGTATACATAATATTTTCAAAATTTTATCAATTGCTAACACTTTCTATCTTGTAGGAACCCATTGAGTCTCAATCTCTCTAAGTGCATGCCATAAGGAGTGTACCAAGAATGGGGTGGGAAGATAATTGGTGATTCATAGGATTTTTGTCCCTATTTTCCACTTATTACCAATCCAAAAAGCTCCTAAAAACCATTCCCTAAGCTTGGACTTATCTTTTGCACACTCCTCTAGTATTTTACCTCCTTCATTAGCCCTTTTCTTAACCAAAAAACTCTTTTTATGGTTTACATGATTATGTTAGTTGTGTCAACCTTGTACTCTTATTAGACAAACTTATTTAGGTTCTAAGTCATCTCTTGGCCGGCTTACTCCATTAACTAGTGAGTTTTTGCCAATAATGATAATAGGTCGATCATGGCGACCCTAACAATCAAACTTTTGAAAGGCTTTAGGGTTAAATCCACCTATATAAACACAATAATTTATACATTATTTATAAAAGATAATATTAATAAATATATATTTTTCATCTGTTTATCCACCATTCTACTTGAGGAGCAAGTTGATGCATAACTACCACCAATATTCTCTTTTACATTCACTTGCTTGTAAACCTACCCAAATCTTCTTAATCAATACTAACTCTCTCTTGTTCAAATTGACCAAAAATTGGTTTTAATATATCTTTGTTATTTTTACCATAAAATTTATCCTCACAATCTATTTAAACCTTTCATCCCACCTACAACCTCCTAAAATGCATCAAGACAACTTACAATAACTCTACTCTATTTTTTACCATTCCTTGTAGCCCTATTTATGGACTTTATTTTATTTGTACAGTCTGTACCTTCACCAATTTTAAATCTAAAATTTATTTAAGATACCCTTTTCCATTATCTAACTATCCTTGAAGTTTCATAATCTGACTCAGTCTCCAAGTCACTTTACTAGACATATTTTGCTTATTGTTTCTTCTAATTTGGTCTCCTAGGGTTCCTTTTACCTACAATCTCTATAATCTATACATAGATGTATGTACCCATAGAACCAACTTCAAAATATATTCACAAATATTATTCCTAAGGTTTTCAACAAATTTCATTCAATTTGGTCAATGGAATCTCCTAAAACTTAAAAAACCCTAAATTTAGGGTTTTCCAAGACTAAGAGGACATGAGAGCTCAAAATAACTATTTTTTAGAGTTAAAGATAGTTTAAATTGACTATTACAGGTTATTCTAGTCTCTCATGACCTCATTCAACTTTTTTCCACCAATAGTTAGTGTTTTATAACCCTTTGTTATACTTTCCTAGTTTGTTATATGGTTGACTGTGCAAGAATATAAAGAAGCTATAGGTCTATCTACTTGTAGAAGGATCAAACACATAAAATTCCAAAATAAAGTTTTAGTATCTCTCTAAACACATTCAATGGTCTTAAAAATTCCTTATAAAATATCTTCTCCATTGCATTAATATTATTTCATATTAATGGAATACATAAACAGTCCTCTCCCTCAAAGTCTACTACATGCATATCATAGAATGGATTATGAATCAAAGGATATTAATTATTTTAAAACCCTTCAAATAAAAAAAATTTTAAATATTCTTTCAAATGTTTTCTATCAATACAATTTCAAATTTATACAACCCTTGATAATAAGGACACACAGTCTGCATATAAAAGTGTGGTTCTCCAAACAGGGCTTGTTCATGCAAGAGTCTACATACAAGGTGATTTAAGTTCTATTCCTTGAAATATATAATCTAAGACACATTATAAAATCCTTCAATAACATATATAACCATTTTCAAATTCCATTTAATCATTCAATTCAAAAATACAGTTCCATTAACAAGCAGAAAGCACATCAAAGATAGTATCTATATTCCTTAAGCATAATTACTTTTTCTCCTTATACCTTCAAGTAATTATTCACAAAATAACATCTAATTTTATCCAATAACATTTGTATTTAATTACTCAAATCAATCTTCCATCAATAACAACATATGCATTCAGTAACCAAATCCCTAATCATAAAACATGCTCTATAAATTTTCATTCAAAAATAGGGGTTATAAAGCATCAACTCCCCTTCATACCAAAACTTGAAAAATAACTTATACATCCTTCTATATAGAATTTAAAACTCTATCTAACTAAAACAAAACTGACTCTTATCCCATATCAAATCCAATAAAGTGCATAACTACTTCTTGGTGAACTTTCCCATATAGAGTCTTATGGGTTACAATGCAATTTTCTTACTTTTCACATAATATAACATATTTGTCCCATGACATAGGACTTAATATAATATTTAAAACTTTAGTAATATTAAATACATCTTCCACATTTATAATTTGTTCTAAAATTCCTTCAAGAAGGATTGAAAGATTTAAATATTCAAATAATACATTTTGGTAGGAAACCAATAATTCAAATTCTATACATCCTTAGACCAACTAGACTCTACATATGGACTATTTAGGACCTCTATCACTTGTAATACACCTAATAGACCAACCTAAGACAAAATTAAACAAAGTTTTGGGTCCTTATAGGATTCCCCTACATCATACTCCTGAGGGAGATATAAATTGAGCTCCAATGTATTGGTATGCTTCTTCTGTCTCTTCCAATTCATCTCTCTTTGATCATCCTTATCTTTTGCTACTCATTTATACCTCAGTTTCTCCTCTTTGTGCTCAACCTTGCCTCTATCATACACTATTCTACCTCCTTGATTTTTTGAATCATCTTACATTGAATGTACACTCATTCTTTCAACTTTCCCTCTGTCATATGGGTTGTAGATTCCCCATACCACTATTGCAACTACTATATTCTCTCTTTCCTTTCTTTCCATCTTCATACTTGTAACTAAAACAATTCCAAAGTAATGGATACATGTTATCTCTATGATTTTAAATCTTCCAAATGACTCTATAGCTCTAAAATTATGTATTTCTACCTGCAATGCTTCTTCTACATATTCTTTATCTTCTTTCATGAGACCTTCAACTACTACAAGTTATACTTCCTCTTCTTTTATGATAACTTCAACATTTAGTACCTTATTTGAAGTTGTCGTTTCTCTTTTTAACTATTCTAAAATTTTATATAAAAACAAAAAATTAGATTGTATACCTTCTTCATGTGATTGTACCTCCTTTTTAAAGCCTTCAATGAGGCTTCCAATCTAATCCACTTCATCTTAATCCTTATTTTCATCTAGTTGGTTGTAACTATTACCTTGTTCTTCACTCAATTGTATCTCTTCCATATCAAAGCATTATTTGTCTTCATATACTTGTTCACTCAACTTCATCACCTCCTCATCAAGGTGTTTCTATTTCTCTTATTTCATACTCATAGTGTATCTCTTCTTTTCATTCTTTAGTTGCTTGCATAGAAACTTATTTTGTTCTCTCTCCTTTCTCTTTGCTTGCACATTTCTTCTTTTCATCATTAGTTTGATTGGCCACTTGAGTGGATTCTTCCTCATTGCCCATCCACAATATGGGATTCCCATCTCTCTTATCTAATCTATGATAATCAATATCCTATCCATCTGTTACCTCATCTTTTGTATCTCTTTCTCCATCTCTATTCTCTATTAGGTGTCATCTTGCACCATCTTCTTGTTGTGGTAGCTTCTCTCATCAACTATACCATGTTTCTTATTACCTCTCTCTTTCATCATCTTCATGAATATTTATATCAACTCCTCAGCCTCACCTAGACCTATACATCTTTCTTACAAGCCTTCACTCTCTTACCACATATTGACCATTCACTTGGTCTATCTCTCTCTCTTGACCTCAACTGGGTCTCTCTTATTATCCTTACCTAGGACTTATCCTCTTTTCATACCTATAGGAATCCCTTTCTCTTTTCTTACCTATGAGATCTTCCTTGATAATTTTTAATAGATCTCTCATTCTCAAGCCACACTTGGCTACAGGGATGCTACTAAATTCTCTCAATCTTCATGTACACTTCAACACATCTTATCCATGCATCAAAACATCAAATAAAAAAATAAAATAAACCATTTGCCTTGGATTCTTGTTGTTGTCATTTCTCTTCCCAAATAATCTTTAGGCTCTAATACCATAATGAGGTAAAGCATCCACCAACATTCTTTTCTACATTCACTTACTAGTAAAGCTACCCAAATCTTCTTAATCAACACTATCTCTCTCTTGTTAAAATTGAGAAAAACTTGGTTTCAATGGATATTTGTCCTTGTTACCTTAAAAGTAATCCTCAAAATCTGTTTAAACCTTTCATCTCGCCTACAACCTCCTACAATGCATTAAATAACTTAAAATAACTCAGCTATGCTTTTGACCTTTCCTTTTAGCCCTATTTATGGACTTTATTTGATTTGTACATTTTATACCTTCACCAATTTGAAATATGACACTTATTTAAGATAACTTTTTCAATTATCTAACTATTCTCAAAGTTTCATAATCCAACTTAGTCTCCAAGTCACTTTACTATACATATTTTACTTAATATTTCCTCTAATTAGGTCTCCTAAGGTTCCTTTTGCCTATAGTCTCTATAATTTGTACATAGATGTATGTCCCCATAAAACCAACATCAAAATGTATTCACAAATATTATTCTTGAGGTTTTCAACAAATTTCATTCAATTTGGTCAATGGAATCTCCTTAATGTTGTAAAACCATAGCTTTAGTGTTTTCTAAGATTGAGAGGACCTGAGAGCTCAAAATAAATATTTATGAGGGTTAAAAATGGTTTAAATTTACTATGAGAGGTTATTATAGTATTTCATGACCTCAATCAACTTATTCTACTAGAAGTTAGTGTTTTATAACCCTCTGTTGTACTTTCCTAGTTCATTATATGGTTGACTGTGTAAGAATATAAAGAGGCTATAGGTCTATCTACCTATAAAAATATCAAACACATTAAAATGACAAAATAAAGTTTTATTACTGATCTAAACACATTAAATGGTCTTACCAATTCCTTCTATAATCTATTCTCCATTGCATTAATGTTCTTTCCTATCAATGGAATACACAAACAGTCCTCTCCCTCAAAGTCTCCTACATGCATATCACAGAATGGATTATGAATCAAAGGATATTAATTATTTTAAAACCCTTAAACTATAGAAAAGGTTAAATATCCTTTTAGATGTTTGTATCAATACAACATAAAATTTCTACAACCCTTGACAATAAGGACACATAGTCTACATATAAAAAAGTGGTTCTCTAAATAAGGCTTGTTCATGCAAGAGTCTGCATACAAGGTGATTTAAGTCATATTCCTTGCAATATATAATATTAGGCACATTATATAATCCTTAAATAACATATATAACCATTTTCATATTCCATTTAATCATTTAACTTGGAAATATAGTCCATTAACAAGCAAAAAACACATCAAAGATAGTATCTATATTCCTTAAGCAAATTTATTTTTTCTCTTTATACCTTAAAGTAAGTCTTCACAAAAAAACATCCAATTTCCTCCAATAAATTTTTTATATAATGACTAAATTCAACCTTCCATCAACAATAAAATATGCATTCAGCAACCAAAGCCCTGATCACAAAATAGGCTCTATAAATTTTCATTCAAAAATAGGGGTTACAAAGAATCAACTCTCCTTCATACCAAAACTTGAAAAATCCCTTGTCCATACTTCTATATTGAATTTAAAAATCTATCTAACTAACACAAAACTAACTTATATCCCCTATCAACTCCAAGAACGTGTATAACTACTTTTTGGCCAGTTTTCCCACGTAGAGTCTTATGGGTTACAATGCAATTTTCTTGTTTTTCACACAATATGACATATTTGTCCCATGACATATGACCTTATATAATATTTAAACATTTATATATATTTAATAAATCTTCCACCTTCATAATTTTTTATAAAATTCCTTTAAGAAGGCTTGACTAATTCAAATATTCAAATAATACATTTTGGCAAGAAAACAATAATTAAAATTCTATGCATCCTTAGACCAACTAGATAACACATATGGAGTATTTAGGACCTCTATCACTGATAATACACCTACTATACTAACCTAATAAAAAATTTAACAACTTTTAGGGTCCTTATAGGATGCCCATAAATCACAAGCTTAGGGTTTCATACTTTATTTATAGATATGGGAATTATCTTGTGGAGAAGTATTTTGGATGCATTGATAGATTATGTATCCTAAATATGATTTATCCATGTCATCCATACAGATTAAAACAACCTCTTATGAATCACCTTGGCCAAGGGAGAGATTGAGGCTTGGTGGGTTCATCTAGAAAAGTAAGTATTCCTAACTTTGTTCCTCCTTTGTAAGAGTAGATAAATATGAATTTGCACTTCTCTTCCATGCATTAGGATTTTGTATACATTGAAATGAGTATATGTATTCAATGTATGTTTATTTTTATTATTTATTACCCATATTTTATGCCACAAGATTTGGTGAGCACTATATTAGAGTTTTTTCTTTACTTGTTATTAGTAAAGTGAATATGAAAACATAGGACTTAGTTAGGGTTACTGCATAGTTTTACTTGACTAGAGGCTTTGTAACCCTCACTATTAATATTACTATCGTAAGAGATCCCCTAATTTGGTTTAACAAATCCATATTGGTCATGTCCTTGATTATCTAATGTATCCCCAATTGGATGTGTAAGTAGGATCTATCTTTTTTGAGTTAGGATTGATTTTTAGATCTGATGCATTTCTAATTACATACACCAAGTAGTTAAGTCTTGGGAGAAACAAGAGAAAAAATCCTAGATAAGGAAATTTAAGTTAAGGAACAAGACATTGTGACTATTCAAGCCTCATATACCCTACCCTAAGAACCTATGGCTATTCCCTCATGGAAGTCAATTCAAGAAAACATCCAAAGGAAATGAGTGGTTGTTGAAGAGGCTAAAGCTTGAGCTACATATAAAATTAATAGAGTGAATCATGAGTGTGAGTAAGAAAATCAAGTATATATATCCCAACTCAACTTACTCTTTCTCTAAGAATTCTTAGAAGGTTATTCCATCCCCAAATCTTCAATTTGAAATAGTACTACCTTGGTTCCCAAGCAAACTCATGACCATATCCATCACCCTCCCACCGTCTCCCTTCTTGAAGAGGAGCATATTCTATGTAGGATAGTGGAATAATTTGTAGTTGTAAGTGAGTTTCAAGGAGATTAGGATGAAGACAATTCAAGTGTGTATGAGGAAAAAATATCCATTGGTACTCCACTTGCAGAATAAAAAACAATTCAGTTTTTAAGGATGAAGTGAAAGGGAATCTTGAATAAGGAGTACAAGTTGATCAAGTTGATAAACCAAATTAAGAAGAAATATGGAAGATGATATCTTGGGAAATGTTAGGGATTTTAAGAACCTTCAATTTTATGTTATAGGTTTTTAGATCCATCTCATTTTTTTATGAAATATTACTAAGACATTAGGGTGGTCTAAAGCTACCTAAAAACCCCACAATCTCATTTTTCTCCTTATAATGACAGATTTAGGAAAGTTAAATTCATAAGATTAACTAAATTATATTTTTAGGGTCTTTGAAGAGATTTAATGTGCTTCTCCAAGTCACACTTGGCATGTGTGAGTCTGATTTTTCAAGAAACCTCTTCTCAAACATAGTTTACAAGGTGGTTGTAATGGTTTCTTGTTTGTTTCAAGGTATTTAATAGTTGAAATAATGGAATGAGTATCTCTCACCATGTATTAACTCTTTTCAATGTAATTATTTGTCCATCAATTTCTCCATTATCTATTCTAACACCACCTTTTCTAAGTAACATGCAATAGCCTTGGTTGTTAGATTGTGTGTGTAACTCCAACACAAAAGTGGATTGAAGGGTGAGAATTTTACATCATCAATGTTTTATTAAGGTCTTGATTACATAATAAATTTAATAATCCACTGGATAAACATGATTGGGTTTTTAAAGATCATGTTTTTGCATCATAAGAAGGCTAAATGCATGAGAAAAGTAGACCTACAGGTTTTCAAACATATATGTCTATTTTTACCTAAGTTGAGATGAATCTTACTTGGATAAATATGGTTCAAGTAATTAAATATGTGTAGTAAGTGTGTTCAGATAGTATAGAGGTGTATACAAGTCAAATGGAGTCTTGATTGATCAAATTACCAACCCACTTCACACTCCAAGTAGACTGTGAGGCTAAGTATAAACTATGTACTTATATATTACTATATGAGTTTAAGAGGGGGTTTCAAGTAATTTAAATGTTTTAAACTATTATAAATCATTAAATACTTCACTCACTTTAGATAAGTCTTCTTAGATGACAAATAAGTCTCTAAACATAGGAAACACTTCATTGGTATCACATGTTCTTCATCCATGGAGTGACCATGCTAGATGTATGTCTATGCAAAAGAATATCTCATTTTTTGTGAAATTAAAATGTGATAAAGTTAAATAATAGTAAATTTAATTTTGGTCCAAATTCTCTAAATAATATTATAATTCTTCATAGTATCATGGATCCATATAAGATCCATAAGACCTTTATAGACACCTACAGCCAGCAAAGTATCTCAAGCCTTTAAGGTTACAGGCAGTTGAGAGGGTTCTTATTCTCTACAAAAGTTTAAGATGTTGATAAATAATGAAAGAGTGTTTTTTGGCCTTGTATAACAATATGCTTGTATCATAAAGTTCTAAACATGATCATGTATGCTCATGTAGTGTCATAGTCATATTATCTCCTACAGCTCTATATAGTCTTGATAAGAAAGGTGTCTAATTGGTTTTAAAGACAAATTTTTTAGGAAGGAGTAGGTATATGGAGCCACTTATAACCTAAAAAAGGTCTTGAGAACATTATATAAGTGATATAAAGGCAATATTCTTCAACTTGCAGTCACTAAGCCCTGCACCTCAATCAACATAGTCATTCACAAGCAACTTGAGGTCTATGTATGCAGAATTGCATAATGTCTGAATGTTATGGGAGCACCTAATGATTGAAGAGATACAAAAATTTAATGGAGACTTTAATGAACATTTTATGAGGGCTTTAATTCTTTCAATAATGAATAAAAGGGATCTCTCAGTCATAGAAACCTATAGGCCTAAGGAGACTATTTAGGGCTACTTATGAAGAGTGAGTAATTTGTACATATACTAAGTTATAAATTAAGGGTAAAGGTAGAATGAAATTCATATTCCTTGAATATAGACCTTAAAAAAATCCAACATTATAGGAGATAGTGAAAAGAGACCAAACATAATAGTTGGGGTCAAAATAGGCATTTTCCCTATAAACCCTAACATCAACCAATGAAGGATATAATAGGTTTGATGAATATAAATGGAAAGGTGACCATGTATGTATGGCATGATGAGTGTCATTGACCTCCATAAGGTGTTTATAACTTAATACAAACTCTAAAACTTAGTTTTCAAGCTTGAATTCTCTTTTAGACCTCACACATACAGTCTGCAAACCCAAGTTGCATTTTGAGATGCTCATATCTCCGATGAAGAGATGCATGGTGGATCAATATATTAGTAATAAGATGTCACCCCTATGTTTTTGGGCTCCTAACCTATTAAGTAAAGTATTCATTCCAACATAACATCCATCTAGGTGTGAGAAGATTATTTTGTCATGAGGTTAAGCTTTTGGGTTTTTTGAGTAGCTAGCTAGAAGATACATCACAAATATTACATTATATGTCAAGAAAATAACAATCTCCTAAATTTTTAGGTCATCAATAAGGATTTTAAGGGACATGGTAAGTACAACATAGAGTTTTTAGATTTTTAAAGCTAATGGTTATGAAGATAGAGTTATATCTCAACACTTAGTGTGAAAACCTCCACCCTAAAAAGAGATGTTCCTAAAGGCTTATATAAGGAGATTGAGCTAGAAGAGGAGAGGGAGATGAAGGAATATAGTGAAGCCCTAGTGAAATAAACTTAATCTGCTAACATAGATTCATCTACAATTAAGGCTTAAAAATAGAATGAAGGCCACTATGGCTCTAATTATGTATGCCCAAGCTGGTCTACGAGCCTCTGGGTTGTTGACATTATGTTTTGAATATACTTTGGTTATGTATTTACAACAAATGATAATAGTGTTGCATTATAATGTTCTACGTGTACAATTTTCATATCCTATAGTGTCATTAATGTAAGGTGAAGAATTGTAATGTCATAAATTTGATTGAATTATGTTAATTAGTGTTCATACATTTTATTGGTTCACAGCTTTAATGGATTCCCTATAATGAATCATGACATCATCATCATTTTATATAAATAATGTATGTAGATCCTACACTAGTAACCAAATCCTTATTTAAATCACATGTCTATAAAGAGTAAATTGATTGAAAGTATCCCTATAACTCATTAAGAACCTATAGGACCCCAAGCTTAATAATAGAAAGGCATGTGCCTATGGATCTACCTTAAGATGAGTTTTCGATGAATTTCTTATGTCCCTTTAGTGAAATTCCATGCCATGGCATAACTAGCCTAATGTGGGGCCTGATTCCTTCTCCATTTTACTTTGGGTGAGCACATAAGCCTTGTGCCTTATGTGGATTGATGTTGGCACACCCAAGTTTTAAAATTTTGAGTGTAAAGGAAGTATCCCATGTTTACACCTATTTGTAGTAGAATGAGAACTAACTAGACATTTCACAACATTTGGGTTCCATTACTAGGACCCATGTTGAATTTTGTTGCTATGATGGTGTGACAAAATAATGTATTGAATTTTTCATAAAAAGATTTAACACTAGCTATAATAGGTGGAAGATAGTTATAGGCTAAAACAACCAACCTATAAAATATAAAATCCAAGAAAATGGGTTTAGGATAACTTATATGATGCTTTGTATGAGGTATTTTTATGTGAGCTACCTGAACATGTGTAAAGGTGGTTGGTTGCATATTCAACCCATAGAATATGCATCTATAAATGGCACTATGAATGGACAAAGGAATTCCTAGAGAGACTTGAGACCCTCGATATTACATAGAATAAAGTGATGGATAAATGGTGGTAAGGATCTCTCAATATCTATGTACTTGAGTTCATAGTAACTTATTCACGCCCTAATAAAGTGGAGTATTAGTTTTTATGTGACCCTAGAGGCACATTTGTGAAGGAGTTAAGTATAGATCTCAAAAATCTAATGATTGACTATAGTTCTAAAATTTTGGGTATGGAAGGCTAAAATCCTTTTACATATGAGCTATGCAAAGGGGGAGAAGAGGATGTGTAGGTGAAGTGTAATGGAAGGGGATGAGAAAATTGATACCCAAGAACTTAGAAGAAAGACCTATAATAAGAGACAATATCAATTAATGGATGATCTAAAACCTAGAGGTGCCAAGAGGACCCATATAGAATGGGAAGGGCATGGGGAAGGATCTCTTTAAAGATAAAAGTGTAAAGATGAAAGGTATAATGAAGTGATAGATCGAGCTTGACACTTGATAGGTGTGGAATTCACCGAGTTCCTATAATATTTGGTGACTACAAATATAATTGACATGCCTACCCTAATAACACTAGATATCACACTTGAAGAAAGTACAAAAGTGTTTATTCACCCTAATAACACCTCAAATCTCAGACATTTTATAGATTTGGATTATAACTTTGTGATTGAATAGATTTTTCCATACAAGGAGGTGAGTACAATTACCTCTAGACCATTGGGCACTAACTCAACACAATAGAACTTGAACATGAGCATTCTAACTTAAACAATACTAGCAACACAAGGTGGGTAACATCACACAAAAAGTGGTCTAACACAATATACAAGTAACATAACATCAACAATGTCAACTACACCTATAGTAATGATAGGACTAGTGCCTAACCCTATGGTTGGAGGCATTAAAGGACCATTGCTAGGATAAGCATTAGGGGGACAAGTTCCTCAAGTACCATTTTCCCCCCCACATAGTAGATCTACTATGAAATGGATATGCACCTACCAAAGTATTGTGGCATGGAAAATGTTGTAGAAAATGTGCTAAAATGTGAACTATAGTGATGGGTGTGAGGTATAACCTAGTCAAAGTGAAAGGGTACTTAGTTTATGACTAATTTAATTTATCGTACCCACACCTAGTATAAAAATTTGATCCTAACTAGGCCATGGTTGACTATGATACCCTGAAGGATGCATTCCTGAAGGAATTTGATATTATGGAGTTTGAATAATAGATCATCATAGTGATAAAATAAATTACCCAAGGACTCTCACAAAGTGTATGCCTATATGATTTAAGGTTTAAAACTCTCCTATCAAATCTCTCATATTATATTCACCCTTCCCAGCATAGATAGTGGTTCATTGGAGGGTTGTTCATGCCATTCCAAATAGCACTTTCTATGAAGACTTTTATCGACCCTAGAGAAGCACTTAAAGTCATGATTAGATATGAGGTAGTCAAAAGTACAAACATCAAGATCAACCTATTTATGGAAGCATAGATTGCATTTATGTCCTCCCGACTCTAAAAGCTACCATCAGC
Organism: Torreya grandis; assembly: GCA_037957365.1. NCBI lineage: Eukaryota > Viridiplantae > Streptophyta > Pinopsida > Cupressales > Taxaceae > Torreya > Torreya grandis. The sequence continues at coordinate 23,261 of JARHVA010008819.1, read as the reverse complement.
TTGTTGCATGATGCTCGAAGTGGAATATGGTGTACCGATTGTGAAGTATAATGCCATAATAGAATTAACTATTGAAGTAATATGCACACCTTACTTCTAAGATAAATTTTTTTTTAATAAATTCCTAATTTTTAAAACTATCCTTTATTGCAATACACTATCCAAGTCAACACAATGATCTATTGTCAGTTTCATGATGCCTACACCCACACCACTGTTGATTATTAGGTGATTAATGAAATGCATGAAAACATGGAAAGAGGTGAACAAAAGGCTACATCAATAGTTATAGGGTAGGTAAATTAAAGGAATGATGGATATGACCAATAAAACATAGGCTTAGGGATGCAATAAGGCACTAAAGGGTAAGGTAGAGGATGTGGTAGTATAAGGTTCCCACCATACTCATGTTATAAGAGTGGGTCAATGGAGCATTATCAGCATGACTAACCTACACATCCCATGTTTGGGTATTATCTAGGGCCACATAAGGTTGAATAATTCCCTAACCTACATAAAATATTGACCCAAGGTAGGCCTAACATAGATAAGGGCACAAACAAGGGCACAATATTGATCAGGCATGAGCAAAAAATAAAAAAAATAGACCCCAAAGGTATATCATATAGACACAAAGGTAGTCAAGGTACAAGAAACTACCCATAGTGGATTCACCACTCAGCCACCAATTACGCCAATACCTGAGTTACACCTCGAGTATGGGGATAAGGGTTGAAGTAACCACATAATATGACCTAAAATAAAAGCTTCACTGTACCCAAACCTAACATGCTAGAAAGATGTATTATAGTAGGGCATGAGCATAATCCAAAACCTTCAAGGGGAGTTTTAATTAGCATGAAACTAAGAATCACACACTTTCACCTCTCAAAATAAGTAAGATAACCAAAAATTTGAAGTACAAGAATTAATTAAGATCATGTGCCTCTTGCAAATAAAAGGAATGTTGCCCCAATTAAAGAACTTGCTCCTAGAGCATGTAGGTCAAAAGCAAGTTGAGGTTGTTGCACCATGTATGGAAATGGCATCAGAATTTCAACATACATAAAATTTTAAATATGACCAAGAACTCTTAGTGGATGCCACTATTGATGGATGGTCTATTAATGAGTTTCTTGTAGACATAGGCGCTAAGGTTAACATCTTGACCAAGAATTCTTGGGATAAAATGGGTAGGCTAGCCTTGAGACCTTCTCCTTATGTACTCTTCATGGTTAATAAAACCCAAGCATAGCCTTTAAAAATTCTAAAAAAATTAATTATAGATATCATGGGTGCTAAATTCTATAATGACTTGAAAGTAATAGAGTTAGTAGAGAAGGACAACTACCCAATACTTCTAGGAAGGCCATGGTGTTATGAAAATAATGCATATATGTGCTTCAAAAGGCACTACATGACATTTTAGAATCAAAATGAGAGGATAATTATACCTCTCTTAAATGACTAAGGACATCCCTATGTCGAGATCATAAATAATGAGGATGAGATCAACCATATTCATAACATCATGATGCAAGGTGTCAAGACTCTAGACCTGAATGATCAAGGAATCCTCTCTTGGGAAGATGGGTAATCATCCTTAGACACCACTAATATTTCTTTCAATTGATGGATTAAGGAATCATATGAGATCAATGGTCGATAATGTTGTTTGGTCTTCAAAAAGGTGCCAAAACTAGTAAAGACACACTGGCTATAGATTGATCATGCTCCCAGAAGATGGGTCCCTTACACCAAGAAAAGGGGGAAAATAGTGTTTCACCTCAGTAAGGGCAAACTTACTGTGCTCCCAAGATATGAAGGAAGTAATCTTATGGAGGACTATATCCATGACCTTGAGTCATGCATCCCAAAAGAGGTGGATAGAATGGGCACACTAGTGTATACATTGAAGAACATTATCGCTCGTTAGTGGGTAGTGAAAAAGCCCATCTTGCCAACTTGGTAAGATATAAAGGTAGCTATTTGTACCAATTTCAAAAAAAGCAATGAGGACCTAAACATTTTAGCCTACTCTAATGACTCTAACCCCATAACACATGTACATATTTGCGAAGATATGTGGATTGTTTATGGCAAAAATTCCCCAAGGAATCTATGAGTGCATGATTTCTATAGGACTTTAAAAACTTGGGTGTGGGTGTGGTAGTAGTTAATGAGACACACCATGAAATAATAGATTGGGATGCCCTGAAAGCATGGTTTATTGACACCTTCTCCTTTTCTTTGAAAAATATTAAATTTATTGAGCCATTACAAGTAGTTCAAAGGTCAATGTTTGAAGACACTACTATATTGGAGGAGTTCTTAAAGGACATGTTTGATGAAAAAGGGTTAGCACTCCTAATTTTATTCAAAAATAAAACTCTGAATAGTGACTCTAGTGATGAAGATGATGACACATGGAAGGCACACAATTGGAATAATTTGATAGGGAAAAATAAGTAAGTGTACCATGTTGAGGATAACACCCAAGAAAAAGAGGACCTTACCCATCTTTGGGTAGAAATAATCGAGGGAAATGTAAAAGTTGAGGATTCACACTAGGAGAATAATGAACCCTATTAGATGCCATTAAAAACTACCAAGGAAGATATTAGTTTAGAAGGGGAAGATAAAATTTCCACTCTAGGTGATTATTCATCTAATATGGAATTGGTGTGTATTGTTGATCTGTTAAATTAATTCCAAGACTTATTCCCATGAAACTATAAAGATATGAAAGGTGCACACCCAGCCCTCAAGAATATGAGCATCAAACTAGTTGATGATGTAATACCCATCAAAAAGTGGCCTTATAGAATGAACCCAAACATTCACACTAAATTCAAGATTAAGATTGATGGCATGCTAGTCACAGGCATCATCTACCCCTACAGGAATCCAAAAGGGTTAGGCCCGTGGTCATCAGCATCAAAAAGGATGGGAAATTGATATTTGTGTTGACTATAGACTTTACAATGTTGCCTACATGACTAACCCCTTTTCAACTCTATTCATCAATGAATTTTTGGATGGCATCATAGGTTGTAAGATATACACATTTATTGATGGGTTCTCAAGATATCATCAAGTCCAAATCGAGGAGGAGGACAAGCCCAAAACCACCTTTATGACCAAATGGTGTTGTTTTACATATAATGTGATGCCCTTTGGGTTAAATAATGCATCGTCCATTTTCTCTTAAGTGTTGATCACCACATTTAAATAATTCAATCACAAGTTCCTCCAAGTATAATTAGATGATGGATAGTGTATGGGTTAGTAAAGGATCATTATGATAATTTTTGCATAATGTTTGAAAGGTGTAGGTAGTTGAAAATTTATTTGAATCTTAATAAGTGTGGGTTTTCAATGCCATTTGGCACTTTACTCGAGCACATCATATTTAAGGATGGTTTTCTCATTGATCCAACTAAGATGGAAATCATCCTTTAGAATCAAAGATCTTCAACACAAAAATATGTTCATGTATCTCTTAGGCATTTTGGGTATTAAAGGAAGTTCATAAAAAATTATGCCGGGATTATGGTGCTAATAGAACTCTTATAAAAGGATGGCCCATTATATTGGGGTGTAGTGCAGGATGATGCTTTAAAACCCCTAAATTTAAAACTAGAAAGTGTGTTAGTACTAAAATTTCCTGACTGGACAACTCCCTTTCTTGTCCATGTCAATGTCTCTGGTACCACAATCGATGCCATTCTCACATAACTAGGTGAAGGGAAAATGGATCATCTTATTTCTTTTGCAAGTAGGAAATTGACTAAGGTAGAACAAAACTACACCATAACTAAGCGCAAGGCACTAGCCATGGTATATAACTTTCATAAGTTTAGATAGAACTTGTTGAAAACCCCCTTTATTTTTTTCAATGATCATGAGGTGCTCAATTTCTTGGTGAACAAGACCATTTTGCATGGGGGAATTTATCTATGGATTGTTTTGTTTCAAGAATTCTAATTTTCTAGTTATCATGAAACCAATTAAATAAAACTCAAGCCCATACCATTTATCCCTCATCAATTTTGATGATGTGATAGTGCTAATTAAAGATGATATGCTCAATGTGCATCCTAGAAGACTTGGTAGAGGTCACCACATTTCTAACCTCTAGGTTTGTACCTTGGAAATGGCAACTAAAGAGAAGAAGCAACTCATAGTTCATGATACACATTTTCAAATCATTGGCAAGGAATTATAAAATTTGATCCATGATAAAATCATGCACTGATGTGTCTTAGATCATGAACAAGGTTTAGTACTGCAATAGGTACATGAGGGGATTGTTGGAGGCCATTATGTTGGAGATGCTATAGTATTCAAGGTGATACAATTAGTCTTGTGGTATCTAGCTATGTTTCAAAATGTGAAAGAATATACCAAAACATGTCACATTTTCCAACATAATGGAAAACCAAACCACTAAGATAAGATGCCCCTCATCCATATCTTTGTCTAGGCATCATTTGAAAATTGGGCCATTTATTTTGTTAGGCTGATTAATCTTATTGCAAGATGAACAAGTGCAAGGTAAATTCTAGCTACCATAGATTAATTCACCAAGTGGGTCAAAGAAACACTAACCAAAGATTATATAGTTGTTATAGTAGTAAGATTCATTAAGGAGAATATTATTAGTTTTTATATATGCCTTCTTAGCTTGATTAGTGACCTTTCATCAACCAAATAGTTTAGATCTTGTTGTCTAAATATATGGTGGCACACCATAAAATGACACCCTACCAGCCTAAATATAATAGCGCATTTAATAAAATATTAGGGATGTGCATCTTAAAAATATGAAATATTGGTCACAAAGATTGGGATGACCATGTGTTAGTGGTGTTATGGGTCTATCACATAATATACAGTTCTTGAATAATATTATACCATTCCAATTGGTGTTTGGCACAAAGGCTATTTTACCTATGGAATTCTTAGTGCCTTCATTGTGCATAATGAATATTGGTAGATTAGATAACTAAGAGTATTTAAGTGCACATTTGGAATATTTGGAGAGGTTAGATAAGATATGTGCCCAAGCACAATGGAGCTAGTAGATAGAAAAGGCATGTCAAAAGTTATGACATGATAATAACATCAAGTGTAAGGTATTTATAAGAGGTTCCATGGTATTGTTATATGATTCTAAGTACCTCATTCACCTAAGCAAGTTACATATTAGGTGGATGGGACCTTATGTCATCCATAGTATATTAGGAACTGGCACATACAAGTTGTGTACCTTGACTAGTGAAATGTCCTTGGCCATTTCAATGGTAATAGATTGAAGGCATACCATCACTAGGATGGCACTTATGCCATATAACATTGTATTTTTTATCACAATCTAGTCACTTTTCCCTATGAGTAGAATAAAATGGGTGTAATCCAAATCTTTTATTTATATTTTTTGTTTATATGTGCATGGCACTTTTGGGCCTACAGGATAACTTTTATGGTGCTTACACCCATATAAATGTAATTGGATAAGTCAATCTCAATAAAATTTTTAAACACCTAAGGATAGACACCTAAGTCTTTGGGCATGTGTGAAGTATACTAGGCTCATGAAAATATAAGTATGAATTGATGAAGTAATGTGCACAAAGTGTTCATGCACAAGAGATCAAGAGGAGATAATGAGATGCTAGAGGACTAGTGCAAAGATTTGTATGGAGTAGGGAAGGCTAAATAAGAAGACATTAAATCATAGATAAATTTACCAAGAAAGAGAGACACACTTGAAATGAACTATAACACCATGAAGTGATGGAACTTAGGAGGTTGAATTACATGCATATGAAGCACTACACCTAGGTAACCATAAGAATGGTGAAGGTCATGCTAGGTTGAAACTAAGCAAAAGATAATGACTATCATGATAGTTGGCACCCACCCAATAGTTGGTGGGAAGTGACCATTTGAATCACCTATCACTTCACCAAAGAAACCATTAATAAAGTTAATACTATGGTAGTGAAAGAACAAAAGTCCATAATAAATGAGTAGTTCATGGTGGATTTTAGTGGATTTTGTAAGTTTAGAAGATTTCAAGAATATAAATGCTACTAGACATAAATTTAGTAGATGATAAAAACATATAAAAGGGTATAGGGTAGAGGAAGAAAGGCTACTAACATTTGTAATAATTTAGAGTAGAGCCAAAATCCAAAGCTAGTAAAACTAGAAGATGTTACTAGAGAGAGCAAGTTTTCCCCATAACCCCCCAAATGAGAAAAAAAATACCACAAATAATATTAAATTCCATACAGAGAAGAAAAAGAGGTGAGTGGAGAGAAGTTGGTAGAGAAATAGGGGAACAAGATTTTATTAAAATGACCAGGTCACCATTAATGGGGTAGGAAGATCAATAGCCAAATGCACTATCACATTTTTAATGATTGTGAAGCATGCCAAGAAATATTTTGGGCTTCAGTAAAATCAACTATCCATGATTCAATAGTAATATGTTCAATATGGGCAAGAAATGACTAAGCACATGTCCACCACATGCACAAAAAGACACAAATAAATCATGAGTGATGAGGGAAGGAACCACCATGAAACTAGAGGTGTAGATGGTAGAGGGAGTGAGCATCATAGAAATATATCCAATCAAGAGCACAAATCTCTCCTATAGATAGATGGAGTACCCACTAGAGGTTATGGTGGGAAAAAAGTGTGTATCCTTTGCACATATGTGCAAGATTAAGGACTACAACCATATGATAGGCAACAACTTGCAAAAACTGAATAAAGACTAGATGATAGACACTGGGATGAAGACCAAGTTAGGCACCACACTCTTCAATGTCTTTATAAAAAACAAACTAGAAACCATAGGCACCACATAACTATTTTATTTTCCAAGTTTTGACGAGTGAGAAGACTTGGTGTATTTCCTCCTCTCGCAAGTAGATGGTGACTAATTTTACTTTATTGGATGGCACATGAGGATTTATAGAAATCTCATTAGTAGAATCACAAGTCTACCTGAAATAGGAGAAGACATATAAGAGATGATGGAGGATGAGGTAGAGGTAGAAAGGCTCATAAAACTCTTGGGCTACTATAAGTCAGGGTATGCATTCCCCATCAAGGATATCTAAAACCCCAACATAAGCGAAACAATTCACCTTATTATTGAAAAGCATTGCCCTAGTGTCTGATGGTCTGATATTAGTAAGACCTTCATGTGAATTTCCCACCACATGGCATAAGGAGTAAGATTCAACATCTCCAAGTTCATTGTAGAGAAGATAGTCAAGAACATGCAAGAGTGACATTGAGCATGTGAAACCTTATAATTATGGTAAATATTGATCCTTATAGTTACTGAGGAAATAAGTGTGTCATATGGTGATGATGACCATCTATGGGTGTTCCCACCTAGAGACAAATCCCCTATAATGAAGTACAAAGAATTCATTTGACTACCCAGCTTCTCATAGAAGTATAAGACTGGGGCACAAAGGTGGTTTGAGAGGTATTTAAAAGCCTTTGGGAAGGATTGGTGCATCTAACAAGAACTCCCCCACCAATTGGTGGGAATGGAAACCTTTTCCATGATTTAGTACTTTTGAGTGGTAGCACTCATAGATGGTAATCTATCAAGGTGGCTCTAGTTACCTTATGCATTCTCAGCCAAGTACTTCATGATGATGCTAAGGATAATCCCCAACATGCAATAACTTGTGATCCAAGTCAAGTTCATGGATCATGATAAAAACATGATGAGGTGCCAATTTATTCACCCTAGAGCCAAGGCCACCAAATATGAGGAAGATGATAGTGATAGGCCAAAAATCCATCCCCTCTAAAGGGTAATATTAAATGGGAGGATCTTTAACCTCTACTATGAGATGAAGTTTCACAAGAAGGGTGAATATCCTAGAAAGGATAATGATCACCCCCTCCTAATTGGTGATGAAGGGAAGGTTGTGATAAAGCAATAGGCAAATACACTCCAAAGGAAATAAGGTGAGAAGTTAGAAGAAATAATAGAGTGTATATAACAGAAAACTACCTTTAAAGAATAAATTATGCCCCTTGCTCCAAATAATCACATCACATTCATGAAAGAGGGTGTTTCTTCTAGTAAGAAGCTAAATAAAAACACCAAGGGACCTATAGTGTTCCCTAGCATAACCCTTGTAGATATGGACAGAGAGGTGACCCTCTCACCCATAATAAAGGAGGAGACTGAAGAAGACAAAGCAAGGACTTATATCCTACAGATAGGGGAAAGAGAAGAGGAGCTCAACACCAAAAATTTGTAGAAAGCACTACAATTTAGCATGACTACCACACTATAGGTAATAGAGGAAATGGTGAGCCTCATATCTAATACCACCTCATTGATGAACCCACTAGAGAAACTAGAAATGACACCTAAGGATGAGGCCTACCTATTATCCCCTCAAATGATAAAGGAGAAAAGAGTGGCCTAGAGGAATATGGGACTAAATGATGAAGATATCAACTAGGCTTTGGCATTTGAAGAGAAGTGGAAGATAGATTGAGAACTAAAGAAATACAAGTTAATAAAAAGGGCCCCCAAAAGTTCCCTTAATTGTAGGACCAAAATAGTATAAGTGGTCTAACAGGAGCCAAGTGACCTGCTAGATAAATAGAAAAAGTTTCAAAAGAGGCATATCCAATTATTAATGGGGATTATCAACACAAAAAAGGTGATACAAGTACCTGGGAGCAACAAACAGAGAAGGTTAAGGAGCCCTAGTAGTAATAATGTAACACTAGAACCAAAGGAATTGCCCTAGAGGTAAGTATTGAAAACCCCCAAGATGAAAAAGAGGATGAGGGGGAGAAGTTCAATGAAATAAACCCCAAGAAACTAACAAGTGAATCCTTGAAGGAGTTCATTAAAAAGATCAAAAGTGCTAGTGAAGAAGAGGAAGAACATGTACAGAAGGTTGTCATTGAGAAGGATAACAAAGAGCTAAACACAAGGGAAACAATGTAGAAGAAATGGGGGGATGAATATATTTACATGTATGAAACTATACCCCCTAAGATGCCACTATAAGGACACATAAATAGATCTCATTTACGTTAGAGAATTATATGGATGAGCCCTAATTTGAGGTGCTTAGAACGTCCACTTCAAGCTTGGAATATCCTGAATAAGGGTAGGAATCCCTTCTTATTAACCCATGTGCCATGAACCTATTATAGTCAAGGAATGTGCTAATAAGGATGGACACATAAGTAGCATACTAGAATAATGGTAAGGTGAAGAATTGGAAGAGTCTCCTTGAAGAAGCCAAGAATGAGGTGCAAGTCAATAGGTTCAAGTTGTAACAACTTTGTGACAATATGGAGGCAGTTGAACCATCTCTTTTAGTTCACATCAACACTTCAATACTTTCATAAGTTGACAAGATTTGTGTATTGGTGGAGAAAATGCTCCCAAGGCTATAACCCAGGCCACTAGAGGAAGAATACCCCAATGTTGCATTAAAAAATGAGATATTTGATAAGCTCTAAGAGGTAGAGGACCTCTTTACAAGGTTAAAAGAAGGCATAAAAATAATAGATGCCATTTTCTTAAGATTCTCCAACTAAACCTCAAAAATATATGCATGCCTTAATTAGGCAAAGGATGAGAAGGAGTAGCTGATGGATCAAGTATACTCTACAAGCAAGGTGAAGCACTCGAAAATCATGGGCAGTGTGAATGAACTTAAAAACTAGATCAAGGACCAAGAGCAGACCTTGGAAGAACTCTTTTACACTCTATAGACTAAGGCCTATGAGAAAGGAGAGATTAGATGGAAGTGTGGCAAAGGCAAAATCCAATGAAGAAGCCTTCTTCAAGGAGATGGATAAAATAGATGTTCTTATGCTCACTATTACTTCCTTTGATATAGATAGCATCACGAAAGAGATCAAGCTAGCCATCAAAGGCTTTGAAGACTTCAATCTCAAACTCTAGGAGAATTCACTTGAGTTTTTTCTCCCAAGATTTTGATAGATTAGTCCAAGGGTAGACTAAAGTTTTTGTATGGGGTAAATGTTGGGCCCCTAACCCATTAAGTAAAGTATTCATGCCAACATAACATTGACCTAGGTGTGAGAATATCATTTTGTTAAGAGGTTAAGCCTTTAGTTTTTTGAGTAGTCAGATGAAGGATACAACATAAATCTTGCATCAGATGGTAGGTAGCTAACCATCTCCAAGATTTTTTGGGCATCATTAATGATTTGAATGGACATGGTAGGTACAACATAAAGTTCACAGAGTCATGGAGCTGACAATTATGATGACAGATTTCTAGCTCAACATCCAAACCTCTACCATATAAAAAGATGTTCCTATAGGCTTATAGAAGGAGCTCAAACTAGAAGAGGAGAGGGAGATGAAGGACTATAGTGAAGACCTGACAAAATGAACTTACTCTATAAATATAGCTTCCTCTACCATAAGGCTTTAAAATGGAATAGAGGCCACTTTGGCTCCAGTTGTATATGTCCAAGCTCATTTGTGAGACTCTAAGTTGTTGACATTATATTTTAAATATACTTTGGATATGTACTTTTAATAAATGATAATAACATTATATTAAAATATTTTTCATGTTAATTTTTCATATTCTATAGTTTTATTAATGCAAGGTGAATATTTTTGATGTCATACATTTGATTGAATTATGTTAATTAGTGTTCATGCATTTTACTAATTCATAGCTTTAATAGAGTCCCTATAATGAATTATGATGTCATCATCATTTTTCATAAATAATGAATATAGGTCCTGCACCATTAACACAATCCTTTTTTAAATCACATGTCTAGAATGATTAAATTGAGTGAAAGCAAACCTATAACTCATTAAGCACCCATAAGATCCTAGGCTCAATCAGAGAAAGGCCTACAGCCTATCGATCTACCTTAAGATGATTTTTTGATGAATTTCTTAAGTACCTTTAATGAAGTTTTGCACCATGGCATAACTAGCCCAATGTGGACTCCCCTTCCTTCTCCATTACGCTTTAAGTGAGCACATAAGGCATGTCTCTTATGTGGATTGATGGCGTCATAGACAAGTGTTAAAATGTTGATCGCAAAAGGATTATCATATGCTTGCACTTATTCAAAGTAGATCAATAAATAACTATAATTGTTACAACATATGCACTCATTATTCATGGCATTTGGATGTTCATATAAGACCTAAGATTTATGAACAATCCTTAAGAGTGCAAGGCACTCATAGGTTGAAAACAAGCACTCCATTAACCCAATGGAATAAATAGACTTTGAAATGCTTCTAATGGATTGAATTGACCTTGGAATAAACTTGGTAATCTCCACATATCCCATAAACACTTGAACATGGTACTAGTTGGCACATGACAAGGTATAGGTGTACATAATAATCTTAAATACATGGTTGTAGGCTTGTTTGTGAAGGTGTAGGGTAAGGATTATGTTCTAAATCAATCATAGATGTCTAGAAAGACATTATAAAGGTTTTAAAATCATTCACACACCTCTTTATGACTCCTAAGAAGATATATGAGCTCTGCAAGTCATCAAGTTCAGCAAGAAAGAAGAAATGCATCATTTTGTTAACTAAGAAGCATGTATACCAACTTATGGAGTGAAACACCAATATTTAGTGGATTAAGTTGTTTTAAGGTGTTTTAGACCTTAAAAAACCTCTTCCAATAATTATAGCCTAAAAATTTCTTGGTAAAACACTCCAACTATCTCTAAAGCTTGTTTAAGCACCTAGGCTAGGGTTTTGACCATTTCATGGTTCACCCATCCTTACAAGGTTTTAGAAGATAAAAATTGACATGGATCATTCTCATAATCTAGGGAAATTTAATCACACACTTTTTTTAGGTTTCACACATTTGGGAGAATTTTGGATCAAATTATTAGTTTATAGGCCTAGAAGGGCTAATGGATACCTAATTAGGGAGAGAGAGAAACAAATAAAGGACAATTCCTCTCACTTTCAAGTCATGAAATTTGTCATGAATATGTAAGGGGATACTAGGTACTCAAATCTATATTTATTTTCCAATTATCATCTATACATTCTTACATAAGGAACTTCGTGTGTTTTTAGGGCTATAAGGAATTAAGGCCAAATAAGAGTTCAAGGTATAAAATGAGTTCTTAGTAAGTGTTTAATTCATTCAAAGGTATTTATTTAGGTCTGATATGACTAAGATATGCCATATGTGGAGAGATATTTCATTAGTAAACATGAAATTAAGAATTAACACTTGCAAGTAAGGAGAGGTGTGATAAGGCCAAGTAGGCTTCAAGACACCTAAGAGGTGTAATCATCATTGCAATGTTAGTTTTAGGATTTTCCTAAGAAAATTAATGGTTTCAATAAAAGAGATAAAATGTAAATCAACATGACTTAATGATGAAATATGCCACTTTTCATGTCACAAGCCAAGACAAAAGGCAATTTTAAAGAGCAAGATCAAGGTGTCAAGCAAGTTTGAAAATCCTATACCACTTGGAAGAGGAAAGCATATTCAAGAGAGAAACACATGTATTGGATACCTAATGAGATAGTTTCATAACTCTTTCTTGATTGTAACCTTCACTTGACACATGTCATATCTCTCTTCTATGCCCTTCTCTCCTTTTCTCTCACTTGTCTATAAATCTAGCCTTGATACGCTATGTATGGATCCTCCACTTGGGTATGGAAGTTTACAAGCATTTTATCAATTAGGAACTTCTAGTTTTAACTCCTCTTTTCATTGGTCTCAATGTGTGTACATGACTAGTTGATCTTGTCAAGTTATTAACTTAGCTTTCTTAGCATGTTGTCCTATTCTAACATTCATATTCAGTTTGAAATCTTCTTTGCAGTTATGTTGAAGATTCCAAGTGAAGTTTTAAAGGTTGAGTGAGTTTTCTATTCATTAGTGTCATTCTATGACCTCTTGACTAGTCCTCCTAGCCTAAGCATCTTTCATAACCTTCATGTTAAATGTTGATGTAAAGAGGAAGATTAGGAGCAATGTTTATTTTAGGTTAGTTTTATGGTTGATGTGCACTTATATCTGGTTGGTAGTGGTCAACTTATTTGGTGCATCACCTCCTTTAGATTAGGTTTCTCTCTCTTTTCCTAACAAGTTGGTAGATTAGTGAATTAGCCTAAGTGATACATCAAGGGGAGATATCCCTTTAACATAGAGATTCAATCTAACATTAGGTCACCCATAACCTTGAATTGTCTCCATGTTATCTAAAATATAGAAGGCTTGAACAATCTTCCAAAGATGTAAATTTTGACTATAACAACTCTAAGTGATTAGCATTATCATCAATAACATCTTTTATGAGCCAATTTTTTCAAGGCATCTTGACATATGGTTTCACCTATTTTGTAATTCCTTGAGATTTTTTCTAATCATTCATATTTACTATTGTATTTTATTCCCCTAGACCTTAAATTATGTTGTTAGTTCATAGGAGCATCATTGTAGCTATTTTAGCTTTTTTTAGCCTCTACCTAAGGACCAAGATCTTTTGATATATGGTTCTTTGTACATTTTCACATATTAAATTGTTTTCCTTATTCCATAAAACCCAAACACATTACAAAACACTAGAAAAAATACCAAAAGCATTCTTAATTAGAAAAGGTGGGCTTAAAATCTCTATGAGAGTTATAAATGTGTGTCATCTTCTAGGTGGGTTTCTCCTTTATTTTGTTCATCATTTATGTTATTTAATTACACTCACCTATATGGGAGAACCACATTAGCCTAAGGTCTGCATAGACTGTGCAGGCAACACTTAGATGCATGGTGCATATTAGGCCAGCTCAATAACTTTTGTTTTCATCTTATTGTTCCATGTACCAATGCACTCTCATTTTTTTACAAGTAATTATGGATCTATATGCTCTTGCCATTTTTTTAGACCATTCCAAGTTTTCCTCTATTAATCATTTCTTCTCTATTTATCATGACATTTATTTTATCCCAATTACTAGGAGACTACATCAGCATCAACAATTCCCCTTAACTAGTAATGCTTCCATTGCCCTAGGGCACTTTGGGTAGCTCAGCCACCCCTTTCCTTATTCTTCCATTCCCCCTTATTTGGTAACCTGTTCATACTCTAAGTGTAACACCTTATTCATTATACATGCACAATTGTTGATTACTAACATTTAGCATATTTATCTTCATTATGTTTGTGTTATGTGTGTTTTATTTCTAGGTTCGTGCACTTATTTATTTTGAGGGTCGTGTCTACATATATTTTTAAAAACACTTGAGTCTTATCTTAATTTGGGCTTGAGTAGTTTACTTGTGTATTTAGATTATTTTATTATTTGTTTTTGTTTTGTATATTATTATTTCCACTTAAGTCTTGATAATTCATATCTTTTACTTAGGTTTCTTATGTTTTTACTTTTAATTTTGGTCATTTATTTTTGTTTTTGGATCAAACGTAAATGTTTTCAACTTAGGTTTTGGTATTTATATCATTATTTTAAGTTGAAAATGTTCACATTTAAATTGGTCCATTCATAATTTAAAATTAAATGTTATTATAAGTTATTCATATTTATGATGCATAATTTCATTTTCCATATTAAAAACCAAGTGATCTGGTCTTAAAATTCAATATGACATTGAAAATACATCTTTAAAAGAACCATCCTACATATTTGTTACCTAACCAAGACATCATTGTCCCATCATGAGCCAAACATTGAAAACCCGCATGACTCTATGTGCTACTTCAGGACATGCATCTCCTAGATTACATATTGAGTTATGTTATCCATTTACCCAATATTTGTGGCTACTTATATATGAATTTAGGACATACGTCTCCTAAATTAATCTCTATTATCTAATCATGAATTCATAAAAAATAGGAATATATCATCAATCCATATGCTAATTAAGGACGTGCATATCCTAACATTAGCATACATTATCATATCAAAATCATGGAAAAAAAATTTGCATCCATTTCCATATTTTGATCTAATACCCCCCCCCCCCTCACCCCATGAACTTATTTTTACCTTGGTTCTTAATGGCAAGATCTCTTTGGCCTTATTTATCCATTTTTGAGCCATTTTCTTCTGATTATTCCATTTTTTGGCCTTTTTTGTTAAATTATGAGTCTCTTTCTTTTGATCGAGGGCAAACCCATAAAAATTTAAAAATTTCCATTCACCCCTCGAGGGGGCATCATAGGCCACCTAAAAACTCTTTAGGGCATTTTTCATAACCCCATTTTTCTGCAACTCATGTAAAATTTAATAGAAAGTAGGAATAAATTGTCTTCTAATTATGATCATTTCAAGTGACCTTTTTATTCTTTAAAAATTCATTTATTCAACACAATGTCTTGACATGCCTTCTCAAACAAGGTCAAAATATACACATCCAATTCCTATCATTGTCATGCCAAGATAACAAATTTAAATGACTTTCCATAATAACACACAAACTAGACCAAAATCACTAAATGATATGCTTTAGTTGTACATGTCATATACATGCACCAATTTGCATCCATGTATCCCTGATGAGGGCAATATACTTTATGGAATTTTTATCTTTTCCTAATTCACTTTGATTCAAATTACAACCAAGTAAAATGACATTTTGGACCATTGAAATGCTTGAATTCAACCACATGCGTCACATGCATGTTAAAATTCACATCTATAATGCCTTAAATGGGGTATTACCCTATACACAATTGACACCTTCCTCTAATTTAACTTCAGTCAAATTATGACTAGATAAATTGACATTTTTGTCTAGTTTGATTAAACAAGCAACCAATTTCCAAGAACTATAAAAAGCATAAGTAAAATCATTTAAGAAAAGGAAATTAGATTAAGAGATTAAGTGTGAAATCCATGGAAGGTTATTTAATATCTATTATTGTAAATTCATAATTCAAAATATCTAGGGCATGATGTCACCCATGACATCATCATAAGGGTGTCATCTACAAGTCATTAATGGAGATAAATATTAGTATTAAGGATACCCATGCCTTATTAATGCTCCATTATTGTAAATATTGATGACCATATTTATTACTTATCCCTCTAAAATTGAATGGATTTGTGACCCGACATCTTGATCTTGAGATGGAGGGCCAGAAATCAATTAGCTCATTTTGGAAAAGTTATAAATATATGAGCCATGGCCATAACCCTCAAGTTTTTTATGTAATGTTATTATGCAGGATTAGCTCCAACCAAGCTCTTTTTGGTGTAGAAAAACTATGCAAAAATATCTCTAGAGAGATTCACTCATCCTTTCAATATTGATCAAATAAACTGCCAAAGTCATTGGTGGTATGGAGATGCTTATGCTACCACATTGACAAAGACTTGGAACAATAAATATAGGCACAAACATGTTTAATGGACCAATCTTGGAGGAGGGCCACTTGGGGAAGGAATTGTCCATATTTTCTTGTCTAAGATTCTTGACTCCATTGATCCATGCCCCTCAAGGGAAGAGGCATAGCATGTTATTTTATTTATGATTTTTCATCTATTTTATGTCTTAAATACATGAATGAACTTGATCCACAATCTTATCCTAAAAATAACTCTTTATTTAGTTTTATACTAGTTTCATAGATGAAGTGAAAATTCATGTCATTATCCACGTTATAAACACTAGACTCAGATCATACTATCTGTTACACTAATTTTACACCATAAATGATCCTTATTCCATCTACAATGGTTGATTCACTTTTTACACTAGACCAATCTATTAGAATTCACACAAAGATTCCAAACTACTTCACCACTTTGGGTATGAAATGATGGAATCAACCACACCTTGATTTCTTAATCATACTCATCTATCAATAAAGATTGGGCATGCATAGTTAAATCTAATTTCATCAACCAATATGAAATTTCCAAGGGTCCTACCATCTATAGTCACCAACTTTTTCACCAGAAAACATAATGGTTCACGTACATAATTAGTTGTATTTGTTCCTCATTATTAGATCTATAAGTTTTATTGTATTTACTTCTTGATTTTTATCTTAAGTACCAATTTCATATATGTTTCATATTAAGTTTCACATGAATCACAACTCAGTGTTGTGGCCTACATTTGATATTGATCTTCATAGGTATGTTTAGGTATAAACTTTTATTTTTACTCTAGTACTTTCACCTTTATTTCATTACTAAAATAAAAGGGGGTAAATGTAGATACATAAATTAACATTTAAACTAAAATAGTCTACATGTGACTATTCCATTTGCACACTTACCTCATGCCTCATTCCATAGTCTTTTGAATGTTGTTCTTCACTTTATATGTGGATGACCCATTCCTACAAGCAATTAATAATATCAAAATGTTCCTATTCCTCATTTAAAATATCTCAAGCTTATACCCTAATTGATCCATACTCCCATCTTAGTTATATTTATTACACAAATAGTATCATACCATTTAGACTATTGTGTTCCATAGTCTTGTCCAGTTCCATTGGCCATATCCTCTCACCAAGTAAAGGCTAGTTGCTCAATTTCAAACTTATGTAATGGGTCATCACACATATTTATCAAGCCCTATCTAAATTAATTCCCTATTGATCATTATAAAATACAATTTTAAATTTATTTTACACCCAAGATATTTACACATTGAAAATCACTAGAATTATAGTTGCACATCAAGATCAAATTCCATATTTTCCTTAATTCTCAAAACATACAACCCTAGTATACCTGAGTTAAAGTCTGAATACACCTTCAAATTCATAAATCATGGTTGAATCACCTAATCACACTAGGAATTCAAAAATATATATCATTAAACCACTCTTTCACACACACCATTGTAACATGGCAAAGCTACATAGAGTTTGAATCCTCTTTGGAGTATTGGTATATAAGCATCACTCAACTGGGGGTGTTGAGGTCTAGGATAAATTCAACCACTAACCCTATTTTTTTTTTTTACTTTATCACTCATAAAATATTGAGCTATGGTTACAAGTGAGTAAGATGGCACATAATGGTTTTCATAGCAGATCGAAAGATCAGACACCATTAGGAAAAATATAAATGTAAAGTAAACCTGCCATATTAGTCATAGAGGATAAACTCCTACTGGACAATGACATACCTTAAGGACATCAACATAGTGTGCCCTTATCTAATTCCAGTGGTAATTGAAACATTATTCATGATTCACAGTAAGCCAACATAGTTAGACAGATAGTTTTTTAATGTCTGTGTCAATCCTACGTTGTCAAATCTCTAGCTAAGTACTTTATCTTTGTTATTTTATATTTTACTATATTAATAAATTTAACAAGTTCTAAAATATTTTATGTCATTTGTTACATATTTGTAGAATTCTAATTTTATCCATTAGTTTGTCTCATTTAGGTAATTAGCTATCTATTTTGCCAAATTTAATAAAACATAATATAAGATCTATGTTGGTGAAGCTTAGTGTGGAATATACACCTATTTTACATATCAAATGATGATAAGTGTGAATTCTTAAATAAACATTACCCATCACCAACAAGGTATTTCTAAGGCTAAGGAACTAAATGGAAGATGCAATGTGGGAGGAGTTTTTTTACACTAGATTTGAATTATATAGCACCTCGGTCTTATGCACTTGAAAAATAATTATCATGGTTATACCCTTGAGTTCTAAGACCTTCTAATGTCTAAAACACTCACATTTTCTATCTCTTGTTCCTATTGCTTAGATTTTAGTCCAATAATATTTTATTCTAATGACTAGACCTTCCATGATGTGTAAAATATTATAAACTTGCTTATTATCATCCTATACAAGTTTAAGAACTTTACCTATTTTCAATTTCTTAGAAACTTTCATCCTATCTAGATGCCTACGTTGATACTAGTGTCATGTACCAAGCTAATATTTCAATTCTCTAGAATCATAAAATTTATAATTTTAATGTGTCCTTATGGTTGGCCTAAGTTATTTAATGTGAGATATTTCTAAAAGGGATTGGTACATATGCATGATCAATCCTCATTCATTCCTCACCTAGAAAAGACCTATAAACTCACAAGGCAACTTACCAAAATCAATCAATCAAACATTCAAGTTACCAAAGCTTTCCTATTCTTTTCTATTTCATTATCAATCATATGGAAAACTTGTCTATAGGTCTAAGGTACTAAAGGAGCATTCCATGATCCATATTTTCTATGTTACAAGTTGGGTTACTCTATGTACTTTCTTATCACATATTTCATCCTTATGTACACACAAAGCAAAATGTAAGGGAAAACTATATAAGTTTGAGTCCCTCTTTGGAGTATTGTCTATGTAGGTAGCACCCATTGACAGAAGGGTCCTTGGGTCAAATCGACACTATGTGCCCATTAACCCATTTTTTCTAGAGTCACTCTAAGGGTGATGAAGCTAAGATTTGATCATTTGAAAAAGTGTGATAGCCTATGTGTAAGATATGAACACTTCAGAGTAAATTATATAAAACCCCAGAAGGTTTTAGGTGATCGCATCTAGATCTAGTCATTATTTTTTATTATACATCTGTATCTAACTTAAATATGAGCATCGATGTAATTGTTTGGATCCAATATAAACATTTGGGGCCATAGATTGTATATTTATATAATCTAATAATTGATCCAGAATCCATATCTAGTCTACTTCTAGCATGTTCCATATCATATCTACATATGCATAATAAACTAGCTAAGTAATTTTATTTTAAATTTATTACAATATCAATCAATAATTATACTTTCTATTTTTGGAATACCTTAATATTTAAATTTAGAATATTATTTATCTGAGTTTATAAATTAATTGGCCTACTATAGATATGTTTATCACCCTTGTGCTTATTCATTTATATATTCTTAACCCTATACTATATTGAAACATTCCAATAAAGGGATAAAAGAGTTAGATAGGTTATTCCAAGACCCATAGAATAAAGTACAAGATAAAGGAGAGGAAATAATGAAGGCCCAAAAGATTCTTAAGCAATAGTTTCAATAAATGGACATGACATGCAATGGGGGCATAAAATACTCTAACGGACATAAAAATAATAATTAAAGAAATATATATTTTCCTTATCTCTATTTTATTTTTTGTGCACTTTAAATTTATAATTTTTACCAATGCACTCTCTGAACTAGCACTTAAGCAGTACTCATTGCCCAAAAAAATATCATTGAATATGCACACAATCCACATGCCCAACCAAATAACACTGTGGAAGTCCAAAATTTTAAACATTAAGACTACAATTTCAACCTCATTGATGCCTTTGGTAGTTGTGTTGGGGTCAATAAAATTTGCATTGGTTGTTTTCCTTCTAATAAAATTGTCTCAATTAGATGAAATTAATGAAGTGTATTGAGTTTATGTGTAGTAATGGACTAGATTAACTACACTTGGAATGCAATTTTTAAGACATTAGCTATATGGAATTTCCATATATGTCTAGGGCTAATAATTCCAATACTACCTAGGTGTTGGGGAAGAGGCTCAGTGGTAGGTACGTGATGATGCCAACAACCAAAGATAACACTAAGAATATTTTTTAGTTTTTACTATAGTTGAGAAGCAGGGGAAGTGATGGTATAATTTGAGTGAACATATCCATATTAATGACCCAACAAATTTTTTTGAGTAATATGGAGATATTTTAAGTCCCTGATTATCACCAAAAGAGTGTACCAATCTTTCATAACTATAAACACTAAAAACTTATCAGAAATTTTTACTACATAAATAAATATTTTTGATTTCTAAATGTAAATTTATTTTACTTATTCTTATGTTTGGGTGTCAATATGGGTAACCTAGAAGGGAAATAGGGTTGGATACTCTCTCTTCTCACAATGTGGATACTGCAATGAAGTTAGCCTTGCCTAGGGAGCTAGCCAAACACATTATGTCAAAGGGTACTAAAGCAATGACAAAATTTAGATCCTGATTATTTCATGTTTTCCTTATGATATTTTTATTTATCAGAATGTCCATTGACTCCACTTATGTTTGTAAGTTTTTTTGTCCTTAAAATCTAAGGTTTAACAAATTATTATAATTCTTTTTGCAAGCAAGTTTTATTTTATATCACAACATAGTTTATTTTTTGTATTTGTATTAAGGTTCTAGTTTGTTTATTTAGTAAATTATTTTGAGAAGATTTCAAAATTCTCCTTTGCAAGTCCATTCTTAAAACTCTCTAAATTTGAATTATTTTATTTAAACTTTTGGATGTCATACATTTTATTTTTGATTTCTTCTTTCCAATTTCCATTATACAATTTCTATCTATCATTTTATTTTTTTGCACACAAAATAAATATGAAATAAAATATTCACATAAAATATAATTAATTTTTAAAATGAGTATTTTTAAAGTTTTTCTTTAGAAAGTTCACTCTATATAATTTATTGGGTAACACATTTTACATTTAAATAATAAATAATAGCATATATATCTTAGACAAATATATGTAAAAGGCATAGAGACATATCATTCTATAGATGCTTATATTATATTAAATTTGTGAAATAAGTGGAATATGTATCTTGTCTATATTATATTAGATTTATGAATTAAGTGGAATAGGTACCTTGTCTATATTATATTATATTTGTGAAATAAGTGAAATAGGTACCTAAAAAATGATATCTTTTAAAATCTTTTATATAAAATTATCTAAGATAAGTATACTAGTTATATATAAAAAATAATAAACAAAAATAAATATAAACGGTAACAAAAATAATCCAGTGATAGAAAAAATATGAGACAAGACCATTGGTTTTTTAATTTAAGATGTTAATAATGTGATTGAGCATCCATGAGGCACCACAACAATGGAGAAAGATACCAGAGGTTCTTTTTCTTGTTATATCAGATATTTTCAACCCACAAAATCTGAACAAGAGGATGTCTCAATGGAATTTGATTTTCAAGTCTCATTCAAACCGTTAGCAATAAAACCTTTCATTTTTTAGGAGAGTAATTTGTCTCTTTATTAAAACATGGAGGAGCTTAGGAGAATCACATAGGAGATGGTTATTGTTGTGTGAATCACATCTTATGGCAAAAAACTCTACAATCAATAAAAATGAAGTGACAACTATCTAATAAAATAAAGTAAATATAGAAGAATCCATTAATAAATTGGTATACATAGTATATAGTATCCATTCATTTTTAATATAAAAAAATTAAGACCATGATGGTCAAATCTAAATCTAGAGTAAATCATGTTAGCTACTAGAAATTGAATAAAGTGGAATATGAACAATAGGGAATAAGAAGAGATTGAGACAAGAAATCCATAGAGCAATAATAGATTGAATCTTGGATTGATAATATAGTCCTTCCATTTGAAAGAAATAAATGAGAAAAGAAAAAAGCAACTATAAATTAAAAAATTTAGAACAACCATTCCTAAAGAAAACATGATATAACACCTATTCTTAAATTAAATGAGATTTTTGAAAAATTAGCTCTAGCAATAAATAAGGGACACTCTAACAAAATGAAATAAAATAAATGTGAAGAGAGGAAAATGAAGTTACAAAGGGAAGGAAAGATTAGTCAAATATATTTAACAGAGGGAATTTTTTGAGGATTACATCAATCAATGAAGGTTCAAAGAATAGAGTAGTAAGATGGAATCCATAGTTTCACTTTATTGACTTTGTTCAAACATCATGTTTATGGTTAGGTGGATCATGACCCCAAATTATATCACAATAGATATTGTCAAGTTTATTGAATGAAAAAATAAACTTTTGATATTGTATTCATCTAAATTCATTCACCTTAATAATACTATTAAACCCGCTAATTTAACATATAATTATAGCCCTATAAAATTAATAAATTTCCTAATTCCTACACAAAATTACCTAAATCCCATGAACCTTCCCATACCCTTATAACCAATTAATTACCCCATTAACCCATTAACCCATTAACTAGCCTACTTAGCTACTAATCTACCAAGTAGCCCACTTGCTAATTTAAAATTCTTTTTTACTCACCTACCCCTAGCTACCGTACCACCCTAACCTTTCCTACACCCCACTGAATCTTAAACCTCATTAACTCCTATCTAATCCTCCATTATCCTTAAACTAATTAATAAACCTATAGAACTATGGAAGCTCTTCCAAATTTCTAGGAGTCTCTAAGCTAGAGGA